>CM075850.1:4442133-4787133 GCA_037975125.1 Latrodectus hesperus
AGCTACTAGCTCGTGAAATCATATATGTTTATATATTATAAGTTTATAAAAAAACCAGCGTCTACTGTAATAAGCTTTGATTTGTATCTTTTACCAAGACACAGAATATTACACCGAATTTACACTTTATAAAAATAAAATGTTAATTCTGTGTAAAATAAAAGTGTTTCAATTCCTTAGTTTTCTCGTGATATTATTACTTTCTTAGTCTCTTAATGTAGACGGCATGCTTCATCCTTCTACTCATTATTGCGAATTTCAATCCAATGAATTACTGTGACGTGATTTTGACCTCTAACTGCAACATTTCTAATTCATTAAATTAGCAATAAGTTATATACTATTATCTTGATGAGTAGAATTAGACATTTTCATATCTGTTCTAAAATGCAAATCGTCGTTTCTTAGAATTATATATTTTAAACTTTGCATTATCTTTATTTATCCTTATAACATTTATCGTTGCTGATGTTATGTTGCAAAGATAAATGTTACTTACATTTTTGATAACATTTATCTTAATAAGCTTGAGTATAACTCTATAGAATGAACGTAAGTAAAAACCAGAATCAAATGCAGCGGTACCCTGTCTCTAAGACAAACTGTTTGATAACAAATTAAAATACAAGGCTGTGAAAATCCGATTGTTAAAAAAATCGATATTGTTTTTATCTTTATTCTCTTTATGATTGAGCCTGTTTTTGATGAACTTTCGGTACTTTTCCATTTCGCCGGCGCAAATCTCGCCAAGCGAAAATGAAGTCGCCAATTGGCGACAACACACAGTATACACATAAAAATTTATAAATAATGTTGTTTTACATAAAATTTTTAAAATTTATTTATTTAATTGTTGTTCTCGTGTTCATGCTATGCGTGGAATGATGGGTGCCAGAGCCTCAATTTATTAACTTATTATATTAGATTACAATTTATTGGGTGATGCATATTTCAAAATCTTATTATTTTTTTTAAAATATTTTTTATGTGAATTTGTTACGATTATTATTTTTTAAGATATATTTTTAAAATCCGATTTTTTCTAGAGATATTTTATGAAATTATTAAATTTGTATGTATAGCAATATAGCATAAAATTATGAAATGGAAAAAAAAAAAAAAAAAAAAAAGAGAGTCGAAATAAAGTCGTTGAGACAGTAGAAGGCCGTCACATGTTTTGAAAACGTAGCAGTAAAAGGTTACCAGCGGAGATTTTCCCTCTAGCGTCGGTTGTATCATTTTTGGCGACTTTATCGCCTGTGCCGACGTAATGGAAATGAACCGAACTTTCTTTAGAGACATCTTTGCTTAATTTTTCACCACTATTGTGTTGTGAGCGTTTGTAAAGAAAGATGTAGATTCGGTATTAGCTCTGTGTGCGTAATTTGAATTAAAATTTATATAAATGTTCCATTACAGCTGAATCCTAGTATCCGTAACACGATGGATTTGGCAACATTAAGATTCGGATTGTATGTTTATGTATTGCCATTTTGAGATTCACAATTTTCTTGATTATGAAATTTTTACGTATGCTGATGGTTATGAATCGCCATTGGCGACATTTTTGAAAACCACGCTAAACGCGTTACGTATGCTAGGATTTTACCAAAACTTCAAAATTGATTGACAAATTGCTCTGCTTTCAATTTGAGTTGACATAGCTTAAAACGCAAAACTGAAAATCTCTGTCAAACCACCACGTAATCATACGCCATGCTTAATTCAATCCTTCATTATGAGGATACAACAAATTTAGAAATTACATACTGAATTTTAAACACTATTAAGATTAAATTATTAAATGAAAATAGAAATGTCTACTAAAAGCGTTTTTTTTATCAGGTCGAGTCAAAAAACATTTGTATTCTCCTATAAAGTCAACACTAATAAATAATTGGAAGTATGGGATAAAATATTTCCGATTGAAATCAAATTTTATAGTTGTGAATCTGGCATGTTATAATTTATATTTGAACGCTTCATTTGTTTGTTTGTGTAAGAGATAATCTGTGAATCAATTATTTTTATTAATTTTAATTTTGTTTCTTAATAAGAAAAAAATGTAAGTATAGAACTATAGTTATAATTTTTATCCACTTTTGATTATTTAATCCCTCTAAATAATTTTGTATAATTAAAATTGCAAATGCATGAATTTTTTGGAAAATGGAGTAATATATGTACTTTATAATTCATTGTAAAAAAGTGTAAGTAAAAAGTGATGAATATTTTTGTTAATTAACAAAATTATCAACGATGTATAATTCTTTTTAGTAATTTTTCTTACCGTGAATCTAGTTGAGTTTTAACAGAAAGAATTTAAGATTTGAATTTTACTGCTCTTAATTTTGGCGATTTTATGATCATTTTAATTTTAAAATTCTGTCATTGTAATAGAATCTAGGGCAGATAAAACGCTTAAATATTTTTTTGTTTAAATGGAGCAATTTTATCTCTAGGAGGCTTTTTATGTGAAAAGATTTTTCAAAATATCATAAAAATAGTTGCGATGTTTTGAATGTTTTTAAAAACAAGACATTTAAATTCTTCTTTACAGAAAATTTGCTGTTCTGAACAGTTTTTTTTGGGTGGGTCTGATTCAAAGCATCTTTGGCAACTGATACATTTGCTTGTAGTGTTCACCAAATAAGAAGTGTTGATGTGTAAAGGTTTTATCTCAAGTGTCCGATAGGTACGTAAAAATTTACTGCATTTTCGACTCAGTTTTATTTTCCACTGTGATTTCTTTACTGTAGGCTGTTATTTTGTTAGTGATTAAATCTTGTTGCCCGAGTGGTTTCCGAGGAAGCTAAACCGATAGATTACTGTGCTAGAATGTATTTTTAATATAAGTTTCGAACTTGCACGTGAATCATTCTGTGACGTCAGAATTTCTGGTTTTGATGGGAATTTGATTGGAGTTCAAGCATTCTCCATGTGTTAGGATTTTGATATTTATTCTGATGTATCAGTTCTGAAAGCAATGAAATAATATTTCCATTTTTTTTATTTATTAACAAGATTTATGCAGGGCGATAAATTTGGATTTTTAGAAAATGATAGTGACAAATCCAATCCTGATAAATAACTAAAAGATGATTCAGTCAAAAAAGTTATGCCACACAAAGAATATTGGAAAATTTGAGTACTTTTTAAGAATTTTAAAATTATTATCCGAAAAATATAGAACACTAAAGCGAGATTAGAAAGCCTACTCCCTTTTTTGGCGTCGATAAACATACATAATAACAATTCTTCTTCTTCTTCTTCATTGGCCTGACAGCCCAGGGTGGGCCTTTGCCTTTCTCAGAAGTGCATACCAGGACCCCCTATTTTTGGACAAGGTCATCCAGTTTGTCCCTTTTAGTGTTTTTAGGTCGTTTACAAGGCAGTCACGCCATCGGAGTTTCGGTCGTCCTCTTCTTCTGGTGCCAATGGGGCGAGCCAGGAAAATTTTTTTTTGCACCCGATTGTCATTCATTCGGCTCAAATGTCCTGCCCATTTTAAACTCTGTATTGAAATAAATTTAACAATATCTGGTTCTTTATATAGTTTATAGAGCTCAGAATTAGTTCTTCTTCGCCATGTATTCTCACATTTTATTCCACCAAAGATGCTTCTTAAAGTTTTTCTTTCGAAAATGGAGTGTTTTTATTGTCCTTCTCAGTCAATGTCCACGTTTCAGATGAATAAATGAGAATAGGCCGAATCAAGCATTTGTATATCAAAATGTTTGTTTTTCGACTGACGAAAGTAGATTTTAGGTATTTTTTAAGCCGAAAAAGCATCGGTTAGCAGCTGTAACCCTGCTGCGGATCTCAGGTGCGATGTCGTTTGATGCATTCAATTCATATCCCAAATATTTAAAGTTGTGAACAGTTTCAAACTTGTAGTTTCCTACCTCTAGATAGGGAGTGCTATATTTTTCGGTGGTCATGTATTTTATAATAACAATTAAAATGCAATAAAAATTATAAATTATGGGCATTAAAACAATAAAAGAAATCACATTGCAGGAAAATTTCACATAATAGCATCGCATTTCAATAAATGCTTGAGATAGAAACAAATATTCATGTGATGAGCAGCGGATTGTGGCACAACAATGTTTTATTTTTCTGATGATGTTTTGGTATTCCACATCTTGCTGATGGCAAATAATGATTTCTGTCGAAATTTGATTGCGCGGCCATTCAGTTTATTAACTGGATATTACAGTGGGGTTTCTTAAACAAAGCAAGTTTTTTGTTAAAGTTCCCTAATAATACATAAAAATTAATTTGATTTTCCTGGATCCCATTGGCAGATAAAAACGATCCTCAAAAGAAATTTTTTGGCGTCTTTCAATTTATGTCTGTTTTCCTGTTAATGATTATTTCTTCGAAACTTACTGTACATTTGAGAAATTGGCGACAAAAAAAAAAAAAAAAAAAATCGTCTACACACAGTGTACTTTGCTTGATTACATTTGATGAATGACAAATAATTCCCTTTTAAACAGCAATATGGAGTTTAAACATCTGCTGTTTCATCATATTCATTCATTGTTGGGACCTTGGAAGCAATGTGTTCGTGACTAAGCTCGATATTTCTGCATGGTTGTGTACCAAGCTCACGAATGCATGAAGCAATCTGTAGTCCCTTGAGGAAAAATGCACGACATTCAGTAAGCATTATTTTTAGTTCTTAAGACGTCAAAAAGAATTGAAAGTCGGTATCGATTCTACGATCTGAAAGAGCAGAATTAGGACTACAGTTTTCTTAAAAAGAGCCTTGTGATATGGTGTGGTTTAAAATATTTTTTGAAAATAATATCGATATACTTAAGAATACAGGAATCTGTAAGCCTTGGGCGATACGCTACGGTCTTCCAAGCAGAAGTTTTGGCCATTATCCATTGTCTGCGACTAAATATGAGGAAGGACTACCACGGTAAGCGGATTCTCATTTTTAGTGACAGTCAAGCCGCTTTAAAAGTGCTCAGTTCTTTCGAAATCAAATCTAAAATGATTTTGGAATGTAGAAACCTTCTTACAGAACTTGCAACTAGAAACAAGGTGATTCTTGTATGGGTGCCAGGGCACAAAGGTATCGAATGTAATGAAAGGGCTGATGAACTTGCTAAACAAGGATCGTCTTTTGCTCTCATTAGTGCAGAACCTTTTTGTGGGATGAATTTGAAGACCGCAAAAACCAATGTTCTAGATGGGAAAAACGGAAGATGTATGAAGCTTGGCTCAACACTCCTGTTCAAACCCACGCTAAAAGTATGATCTGTGGATCATTAGCGATGATTGCCTCTGAAATTCTAAGATGTTCTAGGCAGAAGATACGTTTAATCATTGGCTTCATAACTGGGCACTACTATTTCAGAAAACACCTTCATAAAATGGGACTGTTTCAGCAAGACCCTATCTGCAGGAAATGCCATACGCAAGAGGAAACGGCCTAGCATATCATTTACGAATGCGAGGCTCTTGCCCTCCCTAAATTAACTTCTTTAGGCATCATCCATACTAGACTCCATTAAAGGGTTATCGGATTTTATTAATTAAATGGGTGACCCGAGCAACTGGAACTAGGAAACATTGGGTTTGGAGTTAATAGTACAAAATGCTGATAAAAGCAGAGATGCCCAATGACATACAAACCCATATCTAAGAAGAATACAGGACTTCAATAAGCGTTTGAAGTTCAAAAATTCGAGCGCTGGGACCCAAGCTGCCCTTTAATGGTCATCGTTCATTCCTTCAGTTAAACGATTCACGAATGGAATGTGTGCGCCAGGAGATCCATTTCCAATTTAATTAACTCTTCAGTGCAAAGCTAAAGCTCTGAGCGGGAAAGAAATTAAGTCAATGGAATAAACGGTGAGACTTTGCTTTTAATTCTAATCAGTGGAATTTTATGTTAATTATTATTTATACAAATAATTTTCAATAAAAATGTGATATGATCATTTACGATGATTTAATGTTTACTAAATCGCCGACCGATGGCTGAGTGGTTAGCGTTCCTGACTCCTGAGCTATGGGTCCTGGGTTTGAATTCCGGTTCGGGCATGGATGTTACCTTCTATTCTCTTTGTGTTTCTCTGTCCTTTCTTCTGTGATGTTGTATGAATGGTGCCCACCCTATAAACGGGTTTGTGGTGCTATGGCGCGGGTAACGCTACTTGCCTCCGTGACTTGGTTCACAGGTGCCCGCTGGGTAACGATAAATGAGTAGCAGTTTCTGGCCTTGTTGTGGCATAGGGTTCGTCACCCAAGTGTGCCTGCCATTGGAATAAGAAAAATATTAGGTTAAATATATTGTAGAGTTTATTTGTATGAGATACGTGAAGCAAAGTATGCAAGTTAAATAGGTATAAATCATGACAACTTGATTGTTACGTGAGTAGAATGCTAATTCAATGAAACTATTATTACATCACACTATGGAATTGAAATATTTTAATGTCTCCGTATTTATTCAAATGTGAAAAGATGTTAACAATAATTACTCAACACGTTTTCAGATTTTTTTGGGGTTAAAATTGTTGCGTTGTATTAATTTTGATTATGGCAAATAATAATATTTTATATGAATCTGCAAGATAGCATCATTTTTAATTTTATAGACAGCAACATTACAGTTATTATACAATGGCATATGCATTGGTAGAGAAGATATTGGACGTTTTTAAATGAGAACCGTATAATTCCTTCTATTAAAATATTTTGAGAACATAATATATATATTTTTTTTCAAAAAATAGTCAATGGCATGAATATGACTTAGTTTGGTTCAAAATTCACCCTTGAATGAGAGTGTTTGGTATCTCATAAAATAATATAAAAAATTTGGTGGGATCAAAAAGTGTTCTCAAATTGTTGTATTTTAAATATTTTGATAAACATTAATTTTTATAAAACAATTTCCAGAAAACATATTAGAAATATATAACTTTTTTTAAAAAAAATGAATTTTTTTCAAAAAGGAAATTTTATTGGTTTTATGGTTTTTTTCTGAGAAAACTAATAACATATTAAAAAAAAACTTAAAAAAATTTCTCACAAGCGTCTTTTTTCTTAAGTTTTGCAGTTTTTTTCCCTTTGAAAATCTGACTTAAGCTTTACTACTATTCAGATATGGATTGCGGTTTCCATCTAGTGAAAATAAAGTGATGGAAGCTATTTATAATGTTCTAATTGTGTATAATTCTGAACACAGACACAAAACTTTAAAATATGATATTATTGGTCAATGAGACATTTCGAGTCCTTTCGATACTCCACTTTTTATTCCAGATAAAGATGGTCAGTACAGCGAATCACTTGGTTTCGATCAGGATTCTGATGTAACTTTCGAATACGTCATGTCTTCTTCATCCACAGAAAAAGAATACCATACTCCTTGCCAGAAATTCGAAAACAACAAAGTAAATTGGTTCTTAACAGCTGGGAAGAAAAATCGGCTGAATTCTGTCAATAGTAGAAAGAAAAAACCTCGGAAACCCTGTCTAAAGGAAGCGGACTCTGGTCAAGCCTCTAGTTCGTTCATTAATACGTGGAATGAAAGTTGCTCAACGCTGCGTGACTCAAATGATAATTTGTATGTCTCGTTTCCAACAGATGAGGACTGCTTGGGAGAAGCTTCTCCTGAGATACTAGGTGATAAAGAAATGACAGGGAATGACGATACAAAACTGTGCTCAGAATCTGCTGACTTTGCAGAAAATTATGCTGACTCATATTCTGAAAGTTCGAAAGAGAAAAGGGAAGAAGTCCACGCTGTAACTCATACTGTCTCCGAGCAAGGAGAGACTGGAATTGAGTTGGAAATGAAGGAGATACAACGTTCAAACTTTACTAGCGTCAATCCTGTTTGTATCGCAAGTAATGGTTGCCCAAAAAGTTCTGATTTCAAAAGTAAAAGTATTCAAATAAATTACAGAAAGCATCTCCCTTCAACAACTCCAGAAACAATAAATGTCGATTATAAAAATAAATTACGGAATATAATGACCGTTTCAAGTAATGTCACTGAACAACAGACTCTTAAAGATCCACGCAGCCGCGTTGAAAACATGATTGATCTGTCCTATTTTGGAGACAACAAATCAAAAACCAAAACTACTTCAGATCATTATTCTTTGCCAGACTCAAAAATAGAACAATCTTCAATGACAATGATTCCTGTTAAGGAAACAGAACCACTTTCTAGATTTATGTCACTTGTCATGAATCCCAAAATAAGCAAAAGCAGCAGTTTAGAATTGCAGTACTCAAGCCAATGGAACGATACACTTGTACCCTTAGTACAGAATGATACAAACAATTTTCAGTCATTGGCTTGGAATCCAACAGACCCAGCTACGAATCAGGATTCTGAAAAGACTATTGCCGTAAAAACCAAGAGTTTTGTGGGACATAAATCTTTTTCTGGTGACATTCTTGAAACAGAATCAAACTTTTCTGATTATAAACAAGTTACATCTAAAAATCTCTCTATCGTTAATGTTGCACAGAATGTTAACTCGGAGAAAGAGGAAAATTTTTATGATGATGACGAACCTACCAGCAAACCTACCAGCATGGAACCCGATTTTGAGGATACTTCTGACTTAAAAAGTGCTTACGATATAGATGCTGAATGCATTTTAGTCGTGTCATCCGATAGTTCTTTAGATGAGGCTTCAAATACAGGCCAGGGTTTCGAAACAAAAGATTTAAGGAAGACAACCATGCACTGCAGTATGAATCGATGTGATTATTTTGAGCAGAATTGCAGTCAGTCTTATTTTGATAAAGATCCAGTTCTGTTAGAATACTCTAACTTTAATACAGAAGAGAAGGGAGTACTGATTGTATACCCCACTGAATACGTGCAAAAATTGAAGTCTCAGGAGAAAAAATCCCTTTCAAAGAAGGAAATCACAAAAAAGTTGATAAAAAACAGTAAGATACGTTCTGGTAAATCCATAGGAATAATATTTGGACTCGAGAAGAATCCGCTCTTGAAGGAGAAGTTACACGAGAAAGTCATTCATTCAACACCGAAATGCAAACATACTCATAAGGAATACATTTTAGATGAGAAAGCTGATCGCACATGTAATCTATCTGATAAAAGTCAAGAAGGAAAAATATCATCGAGTACCTTCATTAAGTCTCCTCGTGCCACAAGCAGAAACGTTTCTCCAAAATCTGCTGCAGAAGGTGATTGTGGGAAGCAAGTAACGAGAAGTCAAAAAGGAGCTGTTAAAATTCAGCAATCAAGTCAAAACAGACAGAAAACAGCATCAGAGGAGAAGACAAGTTTTCAGAAGCATGTATTTCCAATCAGTAGAAGAGTAGAAAGGACGCCAGAGACATCTAGTTTATTGGCGAGAAAAAGGGTGAGCGCGGAGAGACTTATTTCCCCTGAATTCCTAGCGTTATTTCGGTATTATGCGAAGTTGGGAAACCGTTTGAAGTCTGGATATGTGATATCGAAAGGAAACAGCAATTTTTGGTTGAAGAGAAGTGGCATCATTGAGGATGAAGAAAGTGCAAGCATTGTTGACCATTGTTTCAGTGAAGTTGCTGGGTAAGTGAGCTCTTCTTATTCTCTCTGTCTTATTTTCTTCAGATGTCAGTTTTTTCACTGACATTTTTAAATCTTATTTTGTATAATAATAGTTTCGATTCTCTAGTAAGCTTTCTCAAGATAAAAAAAAATAATATGTACGATCCTTTGCATTTTATTCTGAATTTTTTATGCCTTGCTTAGAAAAACACCTGTTGAACATGCAAATGGTCACTATTGGCCATTTCAATCAAAATTTCTGAAAACTTAATAATTCTTTTATAAAGAATTTTACGACCAATGTACATTTTTGTAAATTAAACTAATTATGAAGAGAGCCAATTCTTTTTAATTTTTCTGATTTATTAACATATGCAAACATTTAACAGGTATTAAATATATAATCATAGCATTATCACAAATAACAACCTTAACTTTTGCAACTTATCTAAAGGTTACGAATTATCTGAAAAAAGTTACTTCATTGGAAAATGTCACAAAGAAATTTTTATCCGATTATTATACATATTCTTAGACAATATTAGTAATCTCGGTTCTGCTGTAAGAGTGCATAGATGCACAAAACTTTCTAGTGTGTCTTTACTTGTTTGTTGTTGTTGTTTCTTATCCTCACTGTCTGACGGAGTCAAACAAGATCCACGAGCCCGTTGACTGTAAGGAAGTCGAAGACTAGGTGAGGATTGCTAAAGAGATCCTCCTTAGAGAGACCCATGCAATCCAAAAGGTGCTCAGGAGAGGCCTGATGACTGGGGCACTTGCAGGTTTTCCTGCCCTCGTTGTAAGTGAGGCACTTGATGTGACCACTAGCAAATCTTGAGAGAGTAGTCCGGGTACGCGTCTGTCACATGTATCACTGTATCTTTACTTAGTAGTGTTTGTTATCTTTAATGAAGTTCAGAATGGTAAATATAAATAAATAGTAAGGTAAGTTATTTTTTTTAAATCAAAGTTGAAGCGAGAAAAGCATAATTAAATCTCATTTCGAGAAACAACGAACGGAAAATATTCGAAATGTCATATCTTCTGGATTTATCTTATGAATGCTCAGTTTAACTCTTTAAGTTTAAACTACATACTGGAATTGTGTAGTTCATGGAATTAAAACTTTTATTTTTGAAAAAAGGGTAATTCATTAGTATAATCTTTGTTCACCATCAGACATATGTTTCTCACAAAAATGAGTCGTAAAAGTAAGTTTTGCAGAGAAGCAGGTGTGTTTCCAAGCATTTAGGACATATTTTAGATATTATGTGGGTCCCCTCTGCATCACAAAATCAAAATTTCTATTTGATTTTGCAAACGATTCTTTTCGATTGAAAATGTAAAATTTTTATTCGATTTGGGGATTTCTCTGATGGGGTGGGGGCGCGACAACTGCCCCTGCCATTGTCAGGCTCTGGTATTGCGTACTTGTCATGACGTATATTGGTGTATCAATTGCATGCTGGGGAAGTAATAATATATTTAAGACTCAACGTTTATGTTATCGGGGCATATAGGTTTATTTCTACGAAATACACAATAACTTAAATAATTATTAGGTCTACCGGAAAGTTCTGTCCGTTTTAGAATGAAACAAAGGAATACATTTTTTCATACTTTGGATAAACTTTATTGAATAATATAATTGCCGTCATTATTTATGACTTCTTGCCAGCGTGATGGCAATTTGTATACCCCATTTTTAAAAAATGTCATACCTCTAGAGGCCAAAAATTGAATCAGTGCTTGTCTGATATCTTCTTCGTTCTTGAATTGTTTGCCCTGCAAGAAATTTTGTAAGGACAGAAACAAGTGATAATCAGATGGTGCTAGCTCCGGAGAGTATGGTGGATGCGACAGAATTTCCCAGCCTAGCTCTGCGACTTTCTGACGAGTCCCCAAAGCAGCATGTGATATGTGATCTGGCATTGTCATGAAGCAGTATTATGTCCTTCCTATTGAACATCGCCGGCCTCTTTTCTTGGAGTGCTGTTTTTAATTTATCCGATTGCTGACAGTACCTCTCCGAATTTAGCCTTTCGTTTGGTTTCAACAGCTCAAAATGTATTGGTCCTCGAATGTCCCACCCTATACACAACATTCTCTTGTTCAGGCTCCACTTCGGTTTAGAGGTAGTGGGGGCAGGTTTTCCGGATTCACAATATGCCCTTTTTCTTATAATGTTTTCATAGGTAATCCATTTTTCATAACCAGTTATGATCCGGTCCAAGAAGGGTTCGATTTTGTTGCTTGCAAAGAGAGAGGTGCATATGATGATAACCTGTGTGGCACCCATCTCGAATACTTCCACACAAACCCTAGTTTCCGAATAGGGTCGGAAATGGTTTGTTGAGCTGATTACTTGTTGAAACTGATTGTAACCGGAGCGGACAGAACTTTCCGGTAGACCTAATACTTTAAAATCATAATCTATCGTTTTCTTACATTGTAACAGAACAGCTTTCTTCTGCTTGGATTAAAACGCAAGTTCATCGATTACCTGAAATGAAAGATATAAACATATGTACCTTCGAATTTCTTCCACTGATACCAAATTAATATATCAATTATTTAGTTTTATTTTTAATATGGTGGTCATTTTTGCCCATCAAAGCTAATTCAATCGGTTGATGTATCTTAAAGTTTCCTTATTGATGTTTGTACATTTATAGCTAATGTTTAGTTTGGGTGGGTAAATTAAAATGAAAGTATTTTCTGCATATTACCCTTTCTGTTCAGTGTTCATTTACTTTGTTATAATCCATCTTATGCATGAATGAATTTTCCCCCTTCAATCATAGCATTTTAAATCTATTTGACCAGGTAAAATATATTTTCCAGGAAGAAGCTGGTCCTTAACATCCACGACTATGTTCAGTACCTGGCAGCTATTTGCAAGAGGCGGAAGGTAATCCTCATCGACCTGGTCGAGCAGTTGACGAAAACTGCTGCACCGGATTTTCTGCAAGCAAAGGTAATCCTCAGTTCAAATAATTAAATATTCAGATTGACACAATATTTCCCCCTTTTTTTCCCTACTCGAATAGGACTATTTTAATTGTTGTACATTTAGTTACTACAGTTTTACTGAAATAAAAGGAAAAAAATTCATTTCGCTATAAATATAATATGAAGACGTTATGATATATTTTACATAAAATAGTTGTGAAAACAACAAATTAATATTTACTATGTTCGTGTCTGAAAAATATAAAATGAAAAATTTGGGAGCAAATTTTGTAAAAGGAAAGTTAATGATCCGGTACGAATACGAAGTTATACCTAAACATTATAATACGACTGTAAAGCTAACAAATATTTGATATAGTTTATTGATTAAAGTACTAAGTATGGAGTTATGAGCACATTAAATATGATATAAAGGGTTTTTTTCTGAAAATTTTTAAAAACCTTCATGATGTGGTATATACACTGCTGCACAATTGCTAAGGACGGATCACAAATTGCAATGTAGCATAACATTAAGCGAGACATGAGGCCTAGTAGGAAAAAAGATAGTTGCCACACTGTTCAGACATTAGAATAAAGAATATTTATTGTTCTGGAAAGTACAAAAGCTGTGAAACATCTGAAAGAAAAAATTGTTCATTTGATGGTGCATACGGAAAAATGGAACAATGCATCTAAAAGTCAGCAGGCACCTTGAAGAAAGGTATCAGTACGGGATGGATATGTCCACCATGGATTGTGATACAATATTCCACACGTCGTATCATACTTTGCACTACATTATCCAGCAGCTGTTGAGGCAATTTATCCCATTCCTCTGGGAGTGCACGGATGAGGGTGTTCTTGTTTGTCGGAGGATAGTTTCGACCAGCAACTTGCCTCCCCAAAGTATTCCACACATTTTCAATGGGGTTTAGATCTGGAGAACGTGATGGCCATACGAGGCGTTGAATACTCTAGATGTCTAGACAATCCTGAACAGCGAGTGTTCGATGACATTTTGCGTTGTCGTCCATAAAAACAAATTTATCACCGACAGCATCACGGAAAAGACGAACATGAGGAAATAGAACTTCATTAATGTATCGTTGGCCCGTCATAGTCCCATTCGCAACCACATGTAAGGGCGTGCGGCCGTTGCATGATGCCGGCCTACACCATGACACTGCATGTCGGATATCGGTCTCTTCCCTGGATATTTTCTGGACGATAAGCAGTACCACTATCACGCCAGATCAGTTGGCGTCTACAATCCGATGACAGACTGAACCTACTCTCATCTGAGAACAGTACGCATGCCCAGTCCTGTTCAGTCCAATTGCGATGCTCACGACACCATTGCAAACGGGCAGTACGGTGCTGTCTGGTCAATGGGACACGCACAACATGTCTGCGGGCGTATAGTCCTCCTCCCCTCAAACGTCTGGCAACAGTTTTTCGGGAGATCTGCTTTCCTGAGGCAGCAAGAAACTGATTTGCCACCTGCTGAGCTGTGGTGCGCCTGTTCCTTTCGGCTGATAGGTCGATATATCTGTCTTCTGTAGGCGTCGTACTTCTAACACGACCTCCCCCGTGTCGCCTACTACACATTCCAGTAGTTTAAATGACTTCCACAGCCGTTAAACAGCGCTGTGAGCGATGTCGAACTCCCTGGCAACATCTGTTATTTTTCGCCCTTATTTGATCTTTCCAATAAATTGGTCACGCATAAAATCATCTAAGTGATGTCGGGAAGAGATGCCAAAAATTTCATGTTTGTCTATTAAATCTTTCTTCTAAAACTTTGACTTGAAACAACAACTGTCCACACACGTCAAAACCTTTAAAGCTCTTATGAACGCTATCACGTGATGAACAGACGTGGAAAAAAAATTGCATACGCATACTTCTTCTTACTATATCCCGCACTTATTCAAATTTTCCACATTTTGGTTCCTTTCATTTTGTGGTTGCTATGGATGATAGTGTTATGCGTCCTTAGCAATTGTCCAGCAGTGTAGTATTTCATACTATTCATAATCAGTAATTTTTATCCAAGAAAATGTGGTCCTGATTTCAAATCTGTCATCGGAAGAGGTATGCGGAGTGGACATCCTTAATATAGTTGGTAAATTTCTTCTGGGTGTCACGATCTTCATTCCATATGGAAAGCAAGAAAAATCTCTTACATATATGGTATTCCGATTATCCGATGTTAGGCATCATTTCCATTTTTCTTAGTATCCTAAATCTCTGGACCTAATTCATATGTCAGATAAGGAGTTTCCTGAAGTCAGTGTCTCACAATTCATTAGTTATAGGCATACATAAAAAACATAAGAGGCATTGTTTTATTTAACAGATGATAGTGAATTTTTCTGCTTCCTTTTTCAATCGGTGATTCCTCATATGTAATCTAATTTTTGCAATTTATTTTAGTGTTCAATAATGATTCAGAGAGATGCTACAAATCTGTATGTTGAATTTCTCTTATGTACATTTCTCGATTCATTGAATTTTTAAATGCAAATTTACTTTTGAGTCACCTTAAATGTAGAAAAATGACTAAAGCAAACGCAATGTGAATTTTAGAGAATTATTCTTAAGTGATACCATTTACAGTTCCATTTTCGTTTTATTCCTTTCAAGGCATTCGTAGGAAAGCGATAAATGATTCGTATGAAAATTGCATTCCTATAACTCAGAAATTGAAATAAATCAACTAAGCTGAAAGGTTAATTTTACGACAAATTATAGGATGTCTGTCTAATTGAGAACAATTAAAATCCTTGACGAAAAATCAATAGACAGTAATCATATTTAATTACGACTCAAAGGGAATGCATTTGAAAAGGAATGATAACCTTCAATGCAAGAATATCTTCCATACTTTGTTTAAGCAGTTTATATACTTTAATGATGCGAAACGTGAGAATTGTGTTTTAAATCGTGGGAACTATATGAGAAACGCTTGTGAAAAGGGATCATCAATCGACTAATAATCTAAAACAGAGCTTTTTTGGCTCGCATAACTCTTGGTAATACATTATGCTAGATTGTACCACAAGTTAGTAAAAATGATTTTATTTCGTAAAATTTGTTATTGAGGGTGAATGTTATTGCATACATGTGAGTGTGGGTACTTCAAATTTTATATTTATCTACTATTTGTTGTTGTCATATTTTCTTTATCAATAAATTTTTTTAATAAAAACACAAAATTAAAACCAATTAGCATCTTTTCTGATCATAATTTACTTTTATAAAATGAATTTACTGAGATGCTTGTGTTCTCTTGTTTCAGAGAACAGAATTTTTTAAATTTGGTGAAAAATACGAGATATACAGTTGCTCTCAATGTTTCAATAATTTTTTTAAAAAAATAAATATATATGAGGAAATTTCTGCTAATTCTGTACTAGTTGACGATAATAATAATTTAAGACTTCTCAGAATGTTGCTCACATTTTTTTTATCAGTATTTCATCATCATCAGCAATGGCACGACAGCCCTTTGCGGGCCCTGGCCTTCTTCAGAAGTCTCTGCCATTCCACCCCTTTTCTAGAAATCGACCTCCAGTTCTTGACTTTAAGTATGTTGAAGTCTTCTTCCAGGCAGTCCTTCCATCTCTTTTTGGGTCTTCCTCTTGGTCTACTACAGAAAAGGGTGAAGTTGAAGACCTTTATTGGTGTTTTCTCTGTACTCATTCTCATGAGGTGGCCTGCCCATCTCATTCTAGATAGTTTTATTGATTGAATGATGTCTTCTCCATAGATTTTGTACAGTTCAAAGTTATACCTTTTTCGCCAGGTGTTACTTTTCAGGACAGCACCAAAAATAGTTCTTAGGACCTTTCTCTCAAAAATCGCCAATGTTTTCTCTTCCTTCAGCGTCAAGGTCAATGTCTCTGGCGTTAGAATGAGGCGTTAGAACTGATTTAATCAATGTCTTGTATAACATTATTTTTGTCCTTCTCCTGATTAGGTGAGATTTCAAAAGAGGTCTTAGACCAAAGAAACAATGGTTTGCGGCAATGATCCTCTTTCTGATTACAGGAGTGATGTCAAGTGCATATAAATATGTGCATGTTTACTCTGAGCTTCATCTTCCCAGCTGCTTTTTCCAATGCCAAAAAGTCTGTCCTCAGGTCAGTTTCAGATCTTGAAATTATGTCGATGTCATATGCTAGAATTTGTACCGATTTGTTGAATATAGTGCCTCTTGTATTAATTTCAGCATCTTTTATCACTTTCTCAAGCGCTATATTAAAGAGGAGGCAAGCCAATGCATCCCCTTGCCTAACTCCATTGCAGACCTCAAAGGGGGTAGATGTTTCTCTCTGGACTCGTACCGTACAGAAGGTTGATGTGAGAGTGAGCTTTATGAGCTTAATTCGCTTTAATGGAACTTTAAATTCAACAAGCGCATTGAGTAGCTCTGTCCCGTCGATACAATCGTAGGCTGCTTTGAAGTCTACAAATAGATGGTGAGTGTAGTCCGCGCAATTTCATATTCTTTTCATTTCTCTAGAATTTGTCTCAACGTGAAGATTTGGTCAGTAGTCGATCTTCCTTTTCTAAAGCCACATTGATACTCGCCAACAACAGTATCAATAATAGGAGACAAACGGCTAAATAAAATATTTGAAAACACTTCATAAGTGACAGGCAGTAAACTTATTCCTCTATAATTTTCACAGTTCAGTTCGTCCACTTTTTTGTGGATTGGCCAGAGAATACTTAATTGCCAATCCGGTGGTAGGATTTCTTACGATAATTTCCCAAATAGTATTTGTTAGGTCTTTTCCACCGCATTTTATTAGTTCGGCAGGTATGGCATCTGGTCCAGCTGCTTTATTATTTTTGAGTTTATCAATGGCGGATTGGGTCTCTTCAATAGTTGGGAGGTCAACCAATTGATTTTCAGTTTCCCCTTCTAATGTCTCTGAATTAGCTGATACATTCGAGTTAAGAAAGTCATTGAAGTGCTCAACCCCATCTATCCACAGGATTTTGTCCCTTTCATTAACAATACTTCCATCTCTATTTTTACAGAGAGTTATTCGTGGTTTAAAGTCTCTACGTTTATCAGTATTTAACAAAGGATTAATTGATTTGTGTTGCTTTAATTCCATTTGTAAAGTTCAGTCACATGATAATTTTATTAAATTTTCTTTAAATTTTAATAATAATGATGTAGTGTTTCTAAATTTTCTTCGCAGAAGGTATTTGAAATCCTTTTATCATTTGTTTCTTGCTTTTAGAAAGTACTACATGAAAAATAATCTTATTAAATGTGCTAAATTTCTAGTATATCTTGAGATAAACTAACTTTATTTTCAAACCAAAAAGTATTAAGAGTTTCATATACTTTCTATTGTTTGTTTTCGGTATATTTTCTCGCAAAATATGTAATTTCTTGATCATACATTCAATTTTATCTCTAATGTTAAAGAGATCATTATTGATCTGTTATAAAGTGTGAAATTTAAGTTATTTGTTTGCAAAAAATATCAAATAAATATTCAAACTTGTGAAACCAATTAAAATGATACCATTTCGAAGAAGTATCAAAAGAAAGAGCCTTCACTCGTGCTTCTTATCTATGTTCGAATAAGTGCATTACCATCTTATTACTAGATGAACATGTTATTATACTGTACGATAGAGCAGCGAAGATTCATCAGGTCTACGCACATAATTTAAAAAATTCTTCAGTTTGTGGAAGTTTTCTTTATAAAATTGAAAATATCGTATCATAAAGAACTCTTCTGCAAGGTGTTTTGTTACTAGATTTTACAAATGGGTACTCCAAGTTATGTTAGGAGATACATGTAAGACGCGTCTACGAAGACATGTAAACTCGACATTGGCGTAGAACCATCAGTTTACCATTCACAGCAGTTGACCATCTAACAGCGTTCTGGTGTATATAATATAATATAAGTAATCGCAAAGAAGCAAACAATCAGTTCCCTTCTATAAGTAAAGTTTGGAGTCTTGTAAAACGTTCGGAAAATGAGCAAAGTGGGATCTTTTAATTTGTTATTCTTGACTTGAGTGCATTCTTTTTTATGATACTTTTTGATGATGGGATACACAGCAGTAGTGAATCTCATCATCATTGGTAAATGTCTATGCATTGATAATTTTATATTTACCGTAATAATTTAATAACCAGTGGCAGCTAATAATTTTCTTCTAACTTTGAACATAACAAAGATAGGTACTTTTCCATTTCGCCGGCACAAATCTCGCCAAGCGAAAGTTAAGTCGCCAATTGGCGACAACACGCAGTATACACATAAAATTTTTTAAATAATGTTGTTTTACGTAAAAACTCTTTAATTAATTTATTTAATTGCTGTGCTCGTGTTCACGCTATGCGTGGAATGAAGGATGCCAGAGCCTCAATTTATTTACTTATTATATTAGATTACTATTTATCGGGTGATGCATATTTCAAAATCTTATTTTTTTTAAATATTTTTTATGTGAATTTGTTACGATTATTATTTTTTAAGATATATTTTTAAAATCCAATTTTTTCTAGAGAGATTTTATGAAATTATTAAATTTGTATATATAGCAACATAGCATAAAATTATGAAATGGAAAAAAAAAAAAAAAAGTCGAAATAAAGTCGTTGACAGTAAAAGGCCGTCACTTGTTTTGGAAACGTAGCAGTAAAAGGTTACCAGCGGAGATTTTCCCTCTAGCGTCGGTTGTATCATTTTTGGCGACTTTATCTCCTGTGCCGACGTAATGGAAATGAACCGAACTTTCTTTAGAGACATCTTTGCTTAATTTTTCACCACTATTGTGTTGTGAGCGTTTGTAAAAAAAGATGTAGATTCGGTACTAGCTCTGTGTGCGTCATTTGAATTAAAATTTATATAAATGTTCCATTACAGCTGAATCCTAGTATCCGTAACACGATGGATTTGGCAACATTAAGATTCGGATTGTATGTTTATGTATTGCCATTTTGAGATTCACAATTTTCTTGATTATGAAATTTTTACGTATGCTGATGGTTATGAATCGCCATTGGTGACATTTTTGAAAACCGTACCAAACGCGTTGATGTATGCTAGGATTTTACTAAAACTTCAAAACTGATTGACAAATGGCTCCGCTTTCAATTTGAGTTGACATAGCTTAAAACGCAAAACTGAAAATCTCTGTCAAACCACCACGTAATCATACGCCATGCTTAATTCAATCCTTCATTATGAGGATACAACAAATTTAGAAATTACATACTGAATTTTAAACACTATTAAGATTAAATTATTAAATGAAAATAGAAATGTCTACTAAAAGCGTTTTTTTTATCAGGTCGAGTCAAAAAACATTTGTATTCTCCTATAAAGTCAACACTAATAAATAATTGGAAGTATGGGATAAAATATTTCCGATTGAAATCAAATTTTACAGTTGTGAATCTGGCATGTTATGATTTATATTTGAACGCTTCATTTGTTTGTTTGTGTAAGAGATAATCTGTGAATCAATTATTTTTATTAATTTTAATTTTGTCTTTTAATAAGAAAAAAATGTAAGTATAGAACTATAGTTATAATTTTTATCCACTTTTGATTATTTAATCCCACTAAATAATTTTGTATATAAAATTGCAATTGCATGAATTTTTTGGAAAATGGAGTAATATATGTACTTTATAATTCATTGTAAAAAAGTGTAGGTAAAAAGTGATGAATTTTTTTTTTTTGTTAATAAACAAAATTATCAACGATGTATAATTCTTTTTAGTAATTTTTCTTACGCTGAATCTAGTTGAGTTTTAACAGAAAGAATTTAAGATTTGAATTTTACTACTCTTAATTTTGGCGATTTTATGATAATTTTAATTTTAAAATTCTGTCATGTAATAGAATCTATATATAGCAACATAGCATAAAATTATGAAATGGAAAAAAAAAAAAGTCGAAAAAAAAAGCCCTCTAGCGCCGGTTCTATCAATTTTGGCGACTTTATCGCCTGCGCCGGCGAAATGGAAAAGTAAAAGATATAATATGTTAATCTGAGATTTCAGGCGTCAAAAAGACGGTATTAATATATATCTTCCTCACCTGGGTTGATTTAAGTTATGTGAAAATCTATCTGCAACAGGCAAGGACTTTTAGTTATGATGTGCAGCGTTCAGAAGTACTTACTGCATCATGAAAATTACATTGCATGTTTACATAGAAAAATACATAGCATGATTCTTTTAATAAATCAGCTTTTTTCGCTTATTTACCTCAATTTTTGCTAAAGGAATTTTACTTTAGTAATGAAAATTATTTTGTAAGCACTTATGACTCTAACTGTAAGATTGTGATTTTTAATCTACTTTGTTTATTTGTGTATCCAAGCAGAAGACTCCTCAACAAGACAGCCAATCTCTCATCCCTGTCAATCCTGCCGAAGACAATCATTCATCTGTCACTTTAGGACAATCACCAAAGCAAAAATCAGCGCCATCATCAAAAATACCCGTGTTTTCACCAATTATCTCAAAGCAATAATAATAGGAGATATCTAAAGTATATTATTTTTCTATTTTGTTATAGTTTTGTATCTACACAGTGAAAATTATTTAATAAAATGATTTGCTTTTGCAAATAACTTTCCTTAAAAAATGACCTTGAATTCTTCTTAATGTTGAATTAGCATTTCAAAGCCGTGAAACCTTTTCACGATCGACAATCAGAAAATCTCGGAAGTCATCCATCCGTTACTGTTTGAAAAAATCCTGGGGGAACTGAAGGAAAATCCTGGACACTGAAGAAAACCCCATGGGCCGTCGTAGCCTTGTGGTTAAGGCATCGGCCTTCCGTCCGGAAGGGCTGGGTTCGATTCCCAATGCCGCCAAAGACTTAACAAATACATGCGATATAGGTGTTCGTTAAATCTGTAGAATTGAAAGTCCTGTGGTCGGTCGTTGAGCAGTTACCATGGAGGTAATGGTCTGGAGAAAATTTCCTCCCCCTCCAGATCAAAGTCAAAAATGAGGGAGTGGATCTTTTGGTGGCGCCATCTGTCAGAGGAATACTTAGAGGAAAGTCGTACTTTCACCGTCGTGGTGTCATCAGTAACGACAAAACCAAATTTCATGCCCCTTTATGAATTCGAATGAAGGTTAAACGCGAGTGGATTAACAACAACGTTTATTTGTTTCAGGGAAGTCTAAGCAAATAACCGAATTCAGGGGTGGCCTATGAAGTTACAAATATAGTGTGCTATTTTAAAATCACATGAAGTATAAACTCGATATTAATTAACAATTATTACAATTAATTACGATATTAATTAACTCGAGTCCATTAACAATACGAGGTTTGTCCGGAAAATATGTGTAAAAGTTGGATAATAACTTTATTTTACAACTATTCAAGTATTACAATATGGTCTCCTTCAAAGTACTCACCCTGAGACGAGATACACTTCTGCCAACGCCGTTTCCACTGTTGATAACATTGCTGAAAGTCTTCAGTTGTGCTGCTGTTCAGTTGCCGTGTCGTTTCTGCCTTGATGACTTCCACATCTCCCCGAAGCACCATTTTGCATTTAGGGAACAAAAAGAAGTCACAAGGGGCTAAATTGGGTGAATAAGGCTGGTGGTCCGTAACGGTGATTGAGCTTCGGGCTAAAAAGTCACGCACAACGAGCGACCTGTGAGCGGGCGCATTGTCGTTATGAAGCATCCACCCGCCCCCTTTTGCAAAATCCGGTCGAACTTGGGCCACACGAGCTCTGAGACGTGTCAAAACTTCAACGTAAAAATTTCCGTTCACTCTCTGGCTCTGTTCCTCAATCAGAGAGAACTCCATGCCGACGGCAGGGGAAAAAGAGTAACTTTCAACAAGCAGCCGCACGCTCTTACTTACACACAGAGTGGTCTGACTCGAACTGAGCGTTGATGGGATTGGTTACAGCAGTAGTGCCACCTGGCGGTGACTGCAAACAGTAAAATAAAGTTATTAGTTAACTTTTATACGTGTTTTCTGGACAAACCTCGTATATTTTAAATTTTTAAGAATTCTTTAAAGGATTAAAGAAAAATTTGCAGTGATAAGAATAAGATTGATTGAAAATGGTTTAAAATAGAATTGCGGTACTTGGCATGCGTGATTACCTCTCAGAATAACTGTTTTTCCTGAGAAATGAGGCAGTTGGTGTCTGTCTTTCCTTTCTTTCTTTCCCCGCACTGTTCCTTCTGTTAAAGTATTTTCAACATTTCCGAATTTAATACTATTGAGAAATTATCCTTCATGGTTGTAATTTGAATATTCTTTTCAATTAAAGAAGAGCAAGAGAATATTTCTGAAGGAATGTTACGAGTTCCAAGAATTCTTTATCGAAAATACGATTAATTGCTCATTTCTAGCGAATTAATTCATGCGTGAAGAAAAAAGCATTTTGGGATAAATGGATCAAAATGTACGCGATGTGCAAATAAGCATGTAATTGAGGTAAAAATCACATTAAAATTGCTCTTAAACATCAAACACAAATCCATTATATTATTTGAATTCTCTTAAATGCAAAGATTTGTCAAAATTGAATATTTAAAATGTTTTTATATATTTTAAATATTGTGTTATACGTTGAAGCAATTAAAAAATACATTTTAATTTATAATTTTAATTTCAGTTTGTGGGCAAAGTTTTGCTAAAAACTGAAAAAAAGAATTATCATTATTTATGCAAAACATAATAAATAAAATTTCTGATGTGAATGTGTTTCAATTGTGTACATTATTTAACAGATATTCAAGGAACAGATTAAGCAAAAGTCAGACATTTTGATAATATATTGTGCAGTTTGTCTACTTCTTGAAGCTCCGTGAATTAGTGGCAGCGTTTCACGCTCCCATGATACAGGTCCGAGGTTCGATCCTCGGGTTGGGCAAGGTTGACTCAGCCTTTCATCCCTTCAGTGGATGGATTAACTGAGTACCAAGCATGCTTGGGAACTAATCGTTGGGGGTCTACGTTAGGCTGACCACCTAACTGGGACATAAGCTTCGCAACCCAGGACCCTCGGTCATGAAAACAGTTACGGGCACTGTAGGCTTTGGCCCACATGGGCTGTCGTGCCATGGAGTTTAGTTTAGTTTAGTGTCTACTTCTTAATTTTTCATTGGAAAAGTGAAAAAAAAAGTTTTAATGAAAGATCCTTTCTTGATTACATAAAAACAAAAGCCTCAATGTCAGAATGGTCTATTCCTTAATACTATGCCTAAAAATATACGCACCAACTCCAAACAATAACTATTTTTAGTTATGCTTTGCGAGCAGAAAAGTATTGCAAAAATTCATTTTGAGAATATATATATTAATTAACGGCGGTCACTTGTGGGTGACACACCCTTCGCCACAACAAGGACAGAGACTGCTACTCGTTTGTCGTTATTCAGCGGGCATCTGTGAACCAAGTCCTTTACTCTAATAAAAAGTGATCTTCGTTAAATTAAAAGAAAAGTAATTACCGTAAAATTGTTTTTTTTTATCGGCACACAAACGGCATAAAATCCTTTCGGTATGTTTTTAAATTTGGCGATTGTTTTGGATGGTAAGTTTTCCTATTAGCCTTGGTATTTTATGACGTCAGAAATATTGAGAGATACTGAACAGCATTCCATTTCGACAACCCTAGATTATTGGTCATTCTGGGACAGTTTAAAGAACTTTATTTAACTATGCATTTTGATTAGAATTCTTGTGAGAGAGTAACTAGAGTAAATTTTCTTTTAGAAAATCCTATTGTTTCATAATTTTTTGTTTTATATTTATTTATACTTTAATTCAGACTTAATTCACTTACTTAGAAAGTATACTGTAACGATTAAGTTAGCTTGTCAACATTTTTAGTCGCCATGAAACAGAAATATACTAAAATGATTATATAGCTTCTGTGCCTTTTTTACTATTCCTGCCAGTAGATTTCATAATATTTTAAATAAAAAAAATAACACAGAGAAACTATGTAATCAACCAAAAGTAACAGTTTGTTTCTGTTCTTTTTTGTTTATATATAACAAAGTGTAACAGCATTACTTACATATGATGGTAAGAAAATAAAACCAAAAAAATTGAAAAAAAAATCAGAGAAAATATCGCATTCACGAATAATTTAAGATGAGGATGGGGCCCCCGATGGCCTGGTTGGTTGTTGCACCAGCATGCTTCCTTGTACCAGGGGGTACGCATACCTTCCTGGGGCTTGAGCAGCCACCAGGCGCATCGGCAGGTGGTGGATCGCCGAATGTCCTGTAGGAATGACAGGATAGGCTTGAATATAGAATCAAAGGCCGCGAACCAGCTCCCGTAAACCCTGGTGTTATGCGACCCGTGACTAGGGTTATTTGGCACCGCGGTAATGGTGTCTTAACGGAGCCTCTAGTTTCCTGGCGAACTTCTAGAGTAATTTGCCTTGCCCAGTAATTCAGGCAATGCTGGGTGGACTTATATTACCTGAGCTTATTAATTGTTATCTTGTGGCTGAAAAGACACAAGAAATAACAAACCTTTCTGCATTTGCAGGTGAAGCCTCTGAAGTAGACCTTGCTGAAAAAGACAAGGGAACTCAGAGGCATTCTAGTAAAGGGGCAATAATGAATCCTTCACTTGAGGTAGAAATGACCTCCAAACCATCTTCTTCTGGTGAAAGTCAGGAAGCTATCGCTAGCAAGACTGACTTTCTGACCAGATGGGACTGTTTCAGCAAGACCCTATCTGCTGGAAATGTCATACGCAAGAGGAAACGGCAGAGCATATCATTTACGAATGTGAGGCTCTTGCCCTCCCTAGATTAACTTCTTTAGGCATCATCCATACTAGAGAATTACACCTAGACTCCATTAAAGGGTTATCGGACTTTATTAATAAAGTGGGTGACCCGAGCAACTGCAACTAGGAAACATTGGGTTTGGAGTTAATGGTACAAAATGCTGATAAAAGCAGAGGTGCCCAATGGCATACAAACTCAACTTTAAGAAGAAGAAGAAGATGCTTCCTTGTTCCTAGCCCTGAGTTGGTCTCTACCAGTCAGATAGAAGCATCCAGTTGGAGTCTTCGTGACTTTGAAGCAGGACCAAGCAGAAGATCCCCAATACTTGGGCTGCCACACCAGAGATATCATTTCAATATCAATCTGTAACCTCTGGAATCTGAATGAAACCTATCATTACAACTATAAAATGCATGGTTTGTAGCATATTTTTTTTGATAAATTTAAAGATTTTTGTATATTTCTTCCAAAATTTTGTCAAATGGAATTGGTGACAATAATTATGACATATTTTGGAAGAAATGAAGATTCCACATTTCTCTTAGTGGAAAATGTGGTTTATGTGAATGAAGATTCTCGCACTTGACATTCTTAGAAAAATGCTGCGAGTGGGCAAAAAACTGGTGAAAGAGATAATTTCTATTTTTAGGATTGAAAAATTTTTCTTACTTTAAAGTTAAAAAACGGAGAGATCCACTTAAATATATTCAAAGTAAAATTTGTGTTTATTCATATATCTTACAATCGAATAGATATACATGGTGATTCGAAATTGTTTTTACAAATTAAGATGGGTGATAGTACTCATCCAGACAAGCAATAATTACATAAGAACATAGGGTCGCATTCCACTCTGAGAGGCAGAAAAGAGGAATTCCCACATGACAGTGCTTGCCCAACACTTACAACAGTGTTGGGTCAGCGAATGAATAATATCAAAAGTTTCACGATCATATTTATTATTTAGTGAAAACCTCGCAGCAAATGATCAAAATGTCGCCCATGAGCGTCGTTGCACAGTTGACATCGGCGAAGGAACGACTGGCGCACCCTCTGGAAGATTCCTGGTGTCGTATTAGTTTTGTCCCCAGCAACAACGATTCCAGCGTCCAGATCTTCAGATGAGTCCAGTAGGTCGAGGTCCGTTGAGCGAGGAGGCCAAGCCATAGGTCCACTACATCCAATCCATCGTGCGGGATACGTGGCATTCAAAAAGTTACCAACCGTGATGGGAAAATGTGCTGAGGCTCCATCGTGTATAAACCACGTGTCTCTCAGGATGTTGAGTTGAACAGAAAGCAATAAACTGGGAAGCACTTGTTGCAAGAAGATATGGTATGCTGCGTGAATCAAACGGTCTGTCATGATGTAAGGTCCTATCAGATGATCATCCTAGGATACCTGCTCAGATGCTCACTGAAAATTTCTGTTGGTGTCTGCGAGGGGTTTTACAGTGGACGTTGTTGTCAGACCAAACGTGATGATTGTGTTTTTAAAGGACAACGTCTATTCTGATTGGCTTTCTCCGATAACCAATAAGAGTAAAATGCTACTTTTTCTCTGTGGAAATTTGCAGACATTAAATTCATGATAGATTCTCGATACATCTCTACTTTCCTCTTTTCTTCTTTTGAGAGTGGAATGCGACCTTATGTTCCTATGTAATTATTAGTTGTATGGATGGGTACTATCACCCCTCTTAATTTTTAAAAACAATTTAGAATCACCCTGTATAATATATTTTATCAGTGAATATATTTTGCATGATTCTATGAAGAAATGTATTTTATTTTTCAAAATAATTACAGTAAAGTATTACATTATGCAAATTAATATTAAGAATGTATGAATGCAATACATAATATATGGATAATAAGTTCAGATGTATGAAATTCTTTCAGTTCGCAATAATTTTAATGAAATTCATGAATTTTCAGATAATGACAAATTCATAGAGATAATTTATGCTCACAAAATACGTGCAACAAAATCGATTTCATTTGTTATTTTTGAAAACAGTCTCGGTAGAAGGAAATAAAGCAAAGAATCTACAAGTAATGAACTACTTGGCATTTTAAGATGGCTTATATGAGTCTGAACTTGGTTACATTATCACATTCGCTTGCAAAAGACTCAAGTGCTTAGGAATGGATGCGGGAAGTGAATCTTCATTGGCATAATGGACAGATTCCTTTATGTCCATGATTCATGAAAGATTAGGAATTCAGCTCTCATGCGTAACGAGAGAGTTCGCCATGCCTAGGAATGTTTTTCTCCATTCCTTCATCTGTACAAAGAACAAGTCAGGAAGAACCTGCGATTTTCAACTTCCGAGGAAATTCAACTTCCTGGCAGTCTGCAGGATCTCAAAACCACTGAATGGACAAGAGCGATGCACCGACTCACAACGTCCCTGCTGAGATTCAGAGAGGGAGAAAGTGAGAGTAATCCCTTCATCTACACCGGCCCTGAAAAAAAATGAAACACGTGTGAAAGGAAATAATGTTCAATGTGAAAAAAGAGTATCGAAATGTTAAATGAATAAAGGTATTTCAGCAATGCCAACGTAAAATAAGCAGCTCGTATGAGATTAAAATGCTGATCACTTCTCTATTAAGAAACTTCAAGAAACTGAGCAATATTTACTTTCAAAAGGCATCCCTATTTTCTCAAGATTTCTTTCGTAATCTCGAGAAAATTTTAAATTCAATTTTAGAAGAATCTTATACGTATAACATTGTTTTTCAAATTATGTAATACTTACCTTTCTGTGTCCATTTTCTTCAGTCCGTTTGCAAAAATCCAGCTGCTTGGCGAGCTGTAAGACATTTCGCACAGGAGTCTCTGAAGACAGGACATTTCTCTGTGGGTGGCAACGTCGTCCCTGTTGCGGTTGTTACCCCTCATCAGCATCAAAAGGGATATCACTCGGAGCATCCGGCGGGTGAAGTTTAACTGGAGAAATAAAAAAAGGAGCATTTTTCATTTGTAAGGTATAAAATTGCTTAAATTGTCCACACACAAAAATATGTAGAAGTTCAAAGGAAAATAAGTTATTGTTGCACTTTCTTCCCGGTAGCAAGACCTGGGCTTTTCTCTACCAATTAGAACAAAACATCTGGATGGAGTCTTTGAATTTTGAAGCGGGGATCAAGCAGAAGACCCCCAATTCTTGACCTGTCACCCCAGAGGCATCAATGCACTTGGAGTACATTGCGAACAAGACCTATTTAACGTATTCCACTTTTAGTGAACGCGAAGGATCTTGGTTTTAAATGAGATTCGAATTCATTACCTTTCGATGATGAGAATGAAGCTCTAACTAATTAGACCAAAGCGGGCTCTTTATTCTAGCAGTGTCATTTACTTGAAAAATCTTTGATGTTATCTGTGATTTAACTCATACATTCTCCCTTAAATGAATAATACAAGGCTATAATGTGTGCACAACATTTGCAAATGTTCCAAACAATGGTCCTAACACTCATTCTCATACAATGTATGGTATTTCATAATATGGTAAAATGAAGAGATAGCTGGAATTCTCTTCAACAGCTTCATCTCATGCTCACAGCTAAAGCTTAGTCCTCACGGACGATCAACAAGCAAAGGATTTCTTTTACCAAGACTATCTTGTTGTTGTTTCTCATCCCCATGAGGAGCAGCAGTAAATCAGGTCCATGAGTTCATTCAGCCTGAAGAAATCTAGTACTAATAGCGGGTCTTGAACCAGGTCTTGCCTGGTTAGTTCCAGACAAGATAAAATGTGACAAGGGAACGCTTGTGCAGAAGAGCACCTAGTGCACATTTCGAAGTGCTTATTGCCTCCTACAAAAGTCATTGATGACAAGTGACCACTAATTAAACGGATAAGAGCTGTTTGATCACGTCTACTGCTACCCTGAACCAGGAGCCGCAAGGACACCTACTCTGATACAATGATACTAATTCATGAATAATTAAAAAAAATCAGATTATCTTTGTCTGATCAGTCTTTTATCCCTTCAGTGGATCAATACAACTGAGTAACAAGCTTTCTTGGGAACTAAGCAGTGGGGGTTTCATATTATCCTGACCACCAAACCGGGACATATGTTTCGGACTCCAGGACCCACGGCGAAGAAAACAGCTATGGGCACTATAGGCCTCAGCCCCATGTGATTCACGACACTGAGTTCAGTTTAATTATGTCTGAATCTCAATGGAAACTGCTATTTAAATTTTATGAGAATGATGAATTGAAAGTAATGAATTGATGAAGAGCTTCAGCTCACACATGAGTTTATTATTTATAGTTAAATTTGCTCTATTTGGGCATAGTTACAGCATCTTCCAGAAGCGCCACTTACTCTCCTCATGAGCATGGTCATCCGGACGAGGAAGCGCATGGACCTCATGACGCCGCGGCCCATTGTCCTGAGGGGGAAGGAGGACCTCAGAGGCATGTAGATGATGATGGTGGCAGACGTCGACAGCAGGAAGAGATCTGACAACAGCAGGCAGGACAGCAGCAGCGGGACATGCCGCATCTGATCTGCAGAAGAAAAGAGAACTTTAGAATGAAGGCGAAAGGACGCAAATACCTACGCATGCGCACAGAAATGGCATTGCATAAGTAACGTGTATTCCGGTGCTCAACACTCAACGCGGAACAATGAAATTAGCGATGATCCGTATAGTACAGGGTGATCTTTTCTAAAGTGACAGTGTTTGGAGCGTCCAGTAGTGTGATCTGATAGGCGAAATGACACCAAACTTGGTATTTAGACTAATCAAGACATGGGAAAAAATATTCCGTAAAGAAAAATAGTTCCAAAAGTCACCGCTAGGCCATTTTGTGGTGCTGCTATAGTTTACAACAACGGGAATTAGCATAAAATACCGGCATCAAAGAAAAATGCAAATGTTGTGCATTGACAGTGCCAGTAATAGGGACTATAAAAGCAAGTAGTAGACAGCTCCGACAAATAATCTCAGCTGAAGTAAACGAGATCAAGTGGCTATGCCTCTCACGTTACCGGAACGTGCGTTTATATTGGTGGGGTATTAAATTTGTCTATTCTAAAGGAAAACATAGCCGAGGCAGTACGGAATATTCCTTGTGATATGTTACGCACAGATGTGTAAACGGTGTTATTTCTGAGAACAGTGCTCACATTGAATGTGGTCTAATTTCTCACCGGGGAAGTTAATGTGGTAAATGAATATCAATAATTTAACTATACGATATTTTGTGTTAGTATTTTTCTTTTTTCACATTTTATACATTGTAAAGCGCCATAAAATGCCCTTGCGGCCATTTTTGGAAGTAAAATTTTTTTTACGGAATCTTTTTACCAGTGTCTTGATTAGTCTAAATACCAAGCTTGGTGCCATTTCGGATATTAGATCGCGCTACAGGACGCTCCAAACACTGTCACTTTAAAAAAGATCACCCTGTATTTTAAGAACGCAGTTTACAACCCCAAGAGATTTCTGAAGTTTTCCCAAAAAGTTATATTTATTACTGAGTAATCGTGTAAGGAATTGCTATTTAGACAGCATTATATAAGCACACGCGAAATTACTTTGAAATATACTTTTACCACAATTTTAATAACTACTTATGCTTTCATAATATATAAGCCAACCATAATTATACTTCTCGTGTCTAGAGTATGATTGAACAAGCTTAAATTCAACATAATTTTATTTGAAAACTCTGATATTTTAGCTTTAAAGAAAAAACATTTCAGAATTTCAACACCATATATCAAAAATTTTGAGTAAATGTAAATCTAATTTGAAGGCAAAAAATATTTAAACAATGCTTAATTTTGTATTTGTAATTCTTTATTTTGTTAAACATTTATTTTGTATTGTGTATGCTATTAATACATTCAACCAGATAAATAAATTTAAATCTCAATAGGGAATTTTGATTTTGTCTTTTATTGTACGAAATGTGAGATATATTTTCGATATACATTTATATACATTTGGTATACATTATTTGGTATACATTTACTTTTAATATACATTATATTCTAAAATAATTTCACTAAGTTTATAGCTATATTTATATTTTAATGTTTGGTTATATTTTTATGTGTAATACAATTTTCTATAGGTGTTAAAATTTAATTTTAACACCTATAGAAAGTTAATTTTATTTAATTTTCCAGATTTTCTAAATAGAGGTTAATTTAAATTTTAAATTGTAATATATTTGAAAATGCGATGATTCAAGAAATTAGGTAAGCAATGAAAAAATGAAGAAAACGATTGAGTGACAACGATAAATGGAGATAAGATATATATTATACACATAACAATACACAGTGCAGAAAAAAATATGGAAAAAATGCAAAAATTATGAACAAAGGAAAAGCAAGGAACAATACAAATACTGAAAAAATGCTTCAGAATAATAATTTGATAATTTTTAATATGAAAAATGTATTGTTTGTAAATGTTGCAAGTAACTAAGTAACTCCTCGAGCAACTAAGACTACGGAATCATTGCTTTACATAGACATGAAAAAGTTCTTGATGAAACATCCTGAAAAGTTTTTGAAATACGGTCTTCAAAGACCCGGGTGGGAAAAGATGCCTTGATCTCGGAACATAACCAATCAGGTTTACGGTAAGAGAACCGAAACCGTATTGATTCTGTACCCAGTATCAAGGGCATGCACTCGCAACGATAAGCTGTATCATTATGCAGTAAAAAGGTTACCAATTTATGCAACTTAAGTTGGGAAATGAGGGCTCCGTCTGTATATGACATCGAATCCGCAGGTCCTACGTCCACTTATGTGAACTTCAGCTCATGCCATCAACCATCTTATCTGTAATGAAATTTCCCACGAAAAAAAAGTGGAATGAGATCGAGTGTTCCTGGAACCAGGGGGTACGTGTACCTTCCTGGGGCTTGAGCAGCCACCAGGCGCGTCGGCAGGTGGTGGATCGCCGAACGTCCTGTAGGAATGACAGGATAGCCTTGAATATTGAATCAGAGGCCGCGAACCAGCTCCCGTAAACCCTGGTGTTATGCGATCCGTGCCTAGGGCTAATTGGCACCGCGGTATTGGTGTCTTAACGGAACCTCTAGTTGCCTGGCGAACTTCTAGAGTAATTTGCCTTGCCCAGTAACTCAGGCAATGCTGGGTGGACTTATATTACCTGAGCTTTTTAATTGTTATCTTGTGGCTGAAAAGACACAAGAAGTAACAAACCTTTCTGCATTTGCAGGTGAAGCCTCTGAAGTAGACCTTGCTGAAAAAGACAAGGGAACTCAGAGGCAATATTGTAAAGGGGCAGCAATGAATCCTTCACTTGAGGTAGAAATGACCTCCAAACCATCTTCTTCTGGTGAAAGTCAGGAAGCTATCCCTAGCATGACTGACTTTCTGACCAGATGGGACTGCTTCAGCAAGACCCTATCTGCTGGAAATGTGATACGCAAAAGGAAACGGCAGAGCATATCATTTACGAATGCGAGGCTCTTGCCCTCCCTAGTTTAACTTCTTTAGGCATCATCCATACTAAAGAGTTACACCTAGACTCCATTAAAGGGTTATCGGACTTTATTAATAAAGTGGGTGACCCGAGTAACTGGAACTAGGAAACATTGGGTTTGGAGTTAAAGTGGTACAAAATGCTGATAAAAGCAGAGGTGCCCAATGACATACAAACACAATTCTAAGAAGAAGAAGAAGAGATCGAGTGTTCCTTTTTTTCTCTTTCTGGAAACAGCCAGTAGGGAGCTGGTTTTGTATCACCCAGACAAAAATCCATCGAATTCTCCGATGGCGGTTGGAACAACTACAATATTTCTTAGTCGCAATGCCCTTCCAGGGAAATAATACCCCGGGTTGCCTTGCCAAGTCTCAAGGTCTTCTTCTTGATCGCTGCCTCTAAATAATAAAGGAGTAACTTTACTGTATTAATATCTTATTAAGTTCTAATAGAACAAAACCTTTATAAACTGGTTATAAGTTTAAGGGTTTCTTTTGCTCTTTCCATTCCTACTAAATTGTTAACAAAAATTGTAAGTTTTTTTAAAACAGGGTTCAAAAACAAGTTTTTTTTTAGCTCTTTCTTCACTATTTACGAATTTAACATTAACACGAGTTCTTATATTTTTCATGACCTTACGATATATTGAATTATTCATTAATTCGAAGCTCAATTCAATAACAGTATAAATTTAGTCAATTATTTTTTAGAATATTATCATACAGTTTTTAAAAGAATATTTGAATTGACTAACAATTTAGTTTATTGCTTAAGATTCGATTAGTTGCAATTTTAATATACTTTATTAAAATTTATTGACTTATGCAGCAAAATTTATATTTCTAATTTACAAAATGTGCATTTTAATGTTCAAAAAAAATAATTAAAAATTTTAAAACCTAGTAAGATAGCTTAAATGCATTTTATTAAAAAAATATTGATTAATCTAATAAAAGAAAACGAGAATGAAAATCAAACATAATTTAAATTTAATTCAAATATTTTAGATGGTAAATTATAAATGATCATCTGATGCTTTTGTTCTATGATTACAATTTGGGACATTTATTTCTAATAATATTTTAAAGATTACAATAATTTAAATTAGAAAACTATACATTTTCTTTAATTCTATATAATTTTGTCATTAATATTTAATATCTTTACATTACAATAGTAAAGTAGCTTATTGAAATTCTCAATCAAACGCGTTAAATAAAATATAGCTAAAATATCCATGTATTACGTTTCGGTTTTTGTGAAATGAAACACGAAAATTTAATACATTTTACATGCTAAGTTATAAAGAATTGTTTTATGATTTTGTTCGATGATTTATTGTTTTTAATAGTGAAATTTATTTCCCGAATTATTTAAAAGAAAGAATCTCTAATATTTTTAAGCATAAAATTATATCTTTTATTAAATCTAAATTTTGCGGTTAATATTTAATATCTAAGCGCTTTACGTTTGAGTAACTATACGTTGTTGTTGTCAAGTGCCAACTAGGTTGACATTATGGGGTGCGCTGCTCCACTTTTCCAACTGAACCATATTTTTGGTGTAGAGTCCGACTTCCTCAGTACACACATGCCATTTGTACCCGTTTATACGGTAGGCAACCATTCACAGCCCATTCATACAAGAAAAGGACAGAGACAGGATAGATAGAGAGAAAGTACATCCATGCCTGAATCGGGATTCGAACCCAGTACCTCCCTATCCGCAGTCAGGCACGCTTTGCTTAATAGTGATTTCCGTGGTTTATTATCAGTGGGGTATTATTATTTATAAGGACTTTTAGATTTTCTATAGTTTAGAACTCTTGTCATTTTTTAAACAAAATTATCAATATTTTTTAATGATTTGAATTTAGACTAAATGATCGAATTAGAAATTATACAAAATTCCATATTTACTGTTTATCAAAGTTCTTAATGAAATTTAATACTTGTTAAGATAAAATTCATAATTGTTTTTCTAGTTTGATATAAATTAAACAGCATAATAAATATTCGAAGCCTATTTATAATACAGCGTATTTATCTATCCTATTACATTCACTGATTAAATTATTTGTAGGAAATATATGTATTCTTTATTGGACTTTTTTGTGTGAATTTTAATGAATGTAGAAATGTTTTAACTAGTTCTATTTTGTGTTAAGAATATATTTGTATAGTTTTTGATCTAAGAGATTTGTGATTAAGTTCGCTTTAAGCCTTAAGTACTCTTTTGCTATCTTAAGAACAAAAGTTAATTGAATTTTACTAACTTAACTAAACCTTAAATTAATAACAATAAATCACTTTTTATACTCAGAAAACGTATGAAAAATATTTTTGACCTGCTATATTTTACAAATAATTTCAATATTTATTAACTTACTTACCGAGTCAAGTTACAAAAATCTTAAAATATTTTTTATCATATTTTTAAAAGAAGTTTTCTAATCGTATATAATGTGTGTGTGTGTGTGTAATTTCTTTGTAATATCATAATTGGCCTCAAAGTATCATTTAGGTATGTACTTAAGATATATTTTTTTTGTCCTTCATTCATTCATTGTCGTGTGCCAGCTAGGCTGGAAACATGGGGTGCGCTGCTCCACTTTACCAACTGAACCCTATTTTGGTGTGGAGTCCGACTTTTTCAGTACACACATGCCATAGGGACCCGTTTATAGGGTAGGCAACCATTCACAACACATTCATATAAGGAAAGAACAAAGACAGGATAGAGAGAAAAAGTACATCCATGCCCGAACCGGAATTCGAACCCAGGACCTCCTTATCCTTCGTCAGACACGCTGACCACTTGTCCAAGTGTCATTAGTAAACAACAACAAAAGAATTTTGAGTTCAACGATATTTCAATGCCTATATTATTTCAGTGAGTATATATATATATATATATATATATATATATATATATATATATATATATATATATATATATATATATATATATATATATATTATATATATATATATATATATATATATTTAAGGCCCTTTGTTGGGTTGCATGAGAAGCGATATCAAATTTCTTCGGATGACTTCTTTTCAAATTGCAGCGATAAAAAAAAGGAAAAATCATGCAGTGATAAAAAAAAAGTTGAATTTGAAATTAATGAGGAATTATTGATTATATTAGCAACACATACATACAATCCTAAGAAAGTGTGTTGTTGAGTTAAAAAAAAATACATTGTAGGAAATCACAGATGATATATCGTTGAAAATCTGTCCTAATTCGCTATATTTTCGGATAATACAAGAAGTCTGAGACTTAGTTTGGAAGATCTGTTAAATTAATTTTATCGATGTGGTTCTAAAACAACTTTATATATATATATATATATATATATATATATTCAAGAAATTTCATTTAACTTAAAATGCATGGCCAGAAAGATTATTTCCAAAATTAATCTGTTCCTCCGTCATTTATCATCAATTTATGATTAAACTGAAAAATGAAATGATGTTACGTACAAATCAAGTTTATTGTTTTAAGCAACTTATTTTCTACATCGTAATTATGCCGGATCACATAAGTTTTGTTCAAGTAAAATTAAGGAGTCTTTTATTAAAACATTTTTTCACTGAAGCATTTAGTTTGGTTAAATTTGTAGATAATAATAATAAACAATTCATATTATTGAAAAATAACTAGCGAGTGTTAATGTTTCAAAATAATAACACACACAGAAAGTTTGTTTTCCTTTTCTCGTATAATTTGTTTAAGTAATCTACATTCATTCAAAACTTTTTTTGTGCTCAATTTTACTGCCTATATTTTTGTACTTTAAATAAATATTCAGCAAAAAAAAAAAAAAAAAAAAAAAAAATGGAAAAGTTTATTTACCTCAGATTGTGCTAACATTCGTCACGTAATTGGAATATGAACGTTTCAAGCAGCATTAATTTTGTCGGAAAATTCGCTTACAAATCACTCCAATGAAATTCAAGTTATAAATTTCATTTAAGTGATTTGTATTATGTCAATGCATACCTTGTAAAAAAGAAAATCCTTTTCGGATATATTCTAAAGACGGTGTGATTTTAGAAAGTTTCAGAAATCATAATGATTATTAATCGCCATGATAATGATTATTAATGGCACATGATTATAATAATCAATGTAAATAACAAAATATTTATTTAATCAATAAAAAATTTGATTTTAAAATTTTTTTATTAATATTAAAACATATGTTATAAAATAAATTTATTTATACATTAAAATGAAATTCAATTTCACAAATCATGTTAGAATCAAAAAGTGATGAAAGCGAAAATTTTTACTTTTGTATTCTGAGTTCGTGGATTTTGAATCATCACCCAGAATTTTTTTTTAAAATTTGGACTGCATTAAAGAAGAAAAAAATATTGGCTTTATATATTTAAAAACAAACTCAATATCGAAATGTGTGGAATGTTTTAATCCAGATCATGTCTTAAGTTCTTATGGCAAAAAGTAAAATATGAATTTGACCAAACTTAATATACTATAATTTCCCGAAGGAAGATCGCGTTGATTTAAACATCACACTTAAAAAGAAAAAATTTACTTAAAAAACTTAAAATTATTTTATCAGATTAAGAATGGCAACAAGTATGTTGCAGTTTTTGAATGGTAACAATAACGGAAAACAGATCGCAGCAGCTAAAGCGAACTTAAGAGAAATGAGCTGTGAAAGTACTGTTTCTGAACTTATTGTTGTGTTCTGTTCTTTTTGAATCTTTTGTAACTGCTCTTATGTTGTGTTCTGTTCTTTTTAAATCTTTTGTAACTGCTCTTATGTTGTGGTCTTTCTTTTTGAATCTTTTGTAACTACTCTTATGTTGTGTTCTGTTCTTTTGTAATGTTTTGTAACTACTCTTATGTTGTGTTCTGTTCTTTTTGAATCTTTTGTAACTGCTCTTATGTTGTGGTCTGTTCTTTTTGAATCTTTTGTAACTGCTCTTACGTTGTGTTCTGTTCTTTTTGAATCTTTTGTAACTGCTCTTACGTTGTGTTCTGTTTTTGTATGAATATTTTTAATATATAAACTTCAGAGTAAGCTGGTTGTATTCCAAGAACGGTTGCAACACTGTGACATCTTACTTACGGACTAATGAATTGATAAAATTTCTCTAGCTATATAATGAGCCCTTTCACCCGATTTAAATTTTTGTGGGAGATTGGCTCAAATTCTTTTTCAGGATTCTTCTTCTTAGAGTTGGATTTGTATGTCATTGGGCACCTCTGCTTTTATCAGCATTTTGTACTATTAACTCCAAACCCAATTTTCAGGATTGCTAATCCAAATAATCAGGGAAACGGAATGTTGATTTCGAATTTCGATGTTCTGCTAGCACATTGAATAAAAGACCATAATTATTCAAAAGAATAAAAGAAAGTTCATTTTAAATGTATTCAAATTTAAGTTTGAAATTATTTTATAAATATATTATTTCTTATGAGCTGCTTCTTATAGCAAATGAATATTCCTAATGTAAGTGTGGATTTAATGGATATTATACATAATTAAACGCTTTCTCAAACCCGAAGTTGCCCTTAAACTTTCCTTCATTTGTCTTTTAACATGCTTTACTGTGAATATTAATGAATTCAATGTATATTATAATGAAAATCTTTGAATAAATTCAGTGTGAATAGATCTGAATTTGTTTAAGATTGGAAGACAGAGTTCTCGTTTTGTGATATTTCGTTATGTATCGACTTTATTTGGTTATTCGACTTCATTTTGTTTATATTTTACTTCTTCTGAATTTGTTTGGAGTATATTGAATTAGTTTTGTTAGAGAAGGTTTTAAATACATTTTATTTCTGTGTTGGGATCACGCATTTTAAGGATGATAATTTTTGAGTCACTGTGAAATTAATACCTTGGTAAGTGCAATCACCAGAGGGAAACGATATCTGTACCATAGAATGCAAATGATGTCCAAAATGAGTGACATGATCGATTGTGATATCAAAATGTTTTGGGACACGAGGATTTTGGTCATTTCTTTTGGAAGAAAGTACTACTTTCAGCACATGAGGTGAAAGAATTTCGGGTACACTTTCCAATAAGGGGATGTGGTAGACAATATAATTTGATGCCTGAACGAAGGCCATAGAAGTGATATTAGTAGTTTCTCTAGCCACGCTTTATGTGTTAATGATGACTAAGTCAAAAGAGTTTTGTGGCTGTTATTACAGTGTGAGGCCACTTTTGTGAAAAATTAATTCTTTTCATTCAGGACATTTTTTTTTATTTTTTTTCCAACGGCGGACACTTGAGGGTTGAACCCTATGCCACAACAAGGCCAGAGACTGCTACTCATTTGTCGTTACCCAGCGAGCACCTGTGAACAAAGTCATGGAGGTGAGTAACGTTACCTGTGCCATACCACCACAAAACCCGTTTATAGGGAGGGCCACATTCATACATCATCACGGAAAGGACATTTTATTGTGAAGCCAGGATGTACCATAAATTTATATAATTGGAAACATCGAGGCTGTAAAATAGGAATATGTGAAGTAGCAGTCTGAAAATAATTAGTGAACGTATCCGTAGAACTCACTGAAAAGGATAGTGAAACAAAATTGCAGTATAGATTTTGTTTCACTATCTTTCACAACATTTTTTTTCAAAATCGAGTTATAATTAAGGGATTATCTCGAGAAATAGCTTCAAATACTTTAATAAATATAGTTTTAATATTCTATATTTACAAATTCATTAACGCAAGTTATTTATTTAAATAAAATTTTGATTCATAACTTTATACTCATATTTATCAGTTTTAATTGTGTCCCTGTAAAAATGTAATCAAAAGTGTGTATCATGCTGAAATATTAAATAAGTTGTTACGACAAAAACTGATTAAAAAGTTAATTGTTTGCGTTTAATTATTGAAGATTATGTAATTTATATTGAATTTTTTGTGAAATGAATTTATATCAATGATATCCTATTAAAATGTATCGTTTTTCAACTTTAAACTCTATAGTTGTCACACTCAGTCTTACTGTGCAATTCAAAATAATTTTTCTTAAAAAAATTAAAGGGAAATCATATTTTACTTTATTATATAGTTATGAGTAAACAAAATTATTTAAATAAATAGCCTTTAGATGTTAGTGATTTTCTTCTCATACTCTGTCATACTTTATGCACCGGTTAGTAATTTTTCAAATTATTATAAAAGACTGAAAGTGTAAAATTTGCTTTGAAAATGTTAACTTTAAAAATAAATATCTTTATAAATTGAAGCATTTATTTGTCAAACGTAATAAAAAAATAAAGAAAATATGTGAACAAAATGTTACTGATTTGAGCAAACTGTACATTATTTCTATTTAGTTTATTTAAAGATTTCAATAAAAAAGTGAAGAAATTTTAGATATATGAATTCGTTACCAATATTTATTTTTTCTATTTTATAATTCTGTCAAAAATGTTAAGCTATCATACTTTAATATGACAAGAAAACATTTTATTGGAGCGTATGAGATTAGCCAACAGTGTAGAACATTTAATGCTCCAACCAAGATGGCGTCAATTCTGTTGCTTCAATTACATCTTTGATAGTCTAATGCCTCCTCCTCAACTCCTGGGTCTGTTTTTGTTGCTTACTAATGGCACTTGGACAAGCCAAGCTCGCTATGCCATGGCTATGCGAATTTAAGTCAACTGAGAGCGTCTTTCGTTTAATCAAAGCACCATGAAGGTGAAAGCATGACTTTTGAGCAATAAATGTTCTCCGATAGATGATCAATCCTCCGATAGATGGCAGCACCAGTGGATCTACTCCCTCAGTTTAGGCATTGATCTGAAGGGGGAGTAAATTTCTCCAGACCATTGCACTCCATGGTAACTGCTCAACGACCGACCGCAGGACTTTCGTTTGCACAGATTTAACGAGCACGTATATCGCATGTACTTTGGCGGCATTGGGAATCGAACCCCACCCTTCCGGATAGAAGGCCGATACCCTAACCACTAGACTACCACGGCCCCACTCCTGGCTCTAAACAGTGCATATAAATATATGACATATATATGGTAGTATATATATAAACCTATGCTAAATTATTTAATTTTTTAAAGGTATTTATATTTATTTTTACACACTGTTGTAAGCGCTTGTTTAAAAAACATGTATTAATAAAAATTAGTATGAAAATATATAAAAAAAATCTAATACATAATTGGGTAACGAATGTAATAACTGAATACATTTTGTGACAATATATCTCAATTTCCTTAATTAAACTAGAAAATACAAGAACCATACTCCACGTAACCCATTGACCACTGTTATCTGAGTAGAAAATCTGAACTTTCTTATTCAATAGTAGCAACTGCTGAGTACAATAAATATACTTTAAGTTTCTTCGATTTACTGTGTATATTTTATACTGATTATAACATTGAATGAAGCGTCGTAATTTAAAATGTAAAAATAGCAAACTTTGGAGACAAATACACGTCCATAACACTAAAAACAAAGAGTCATGACTTCATACAACTTTTTTTTCTTTGCCGCAGTTGAAAAATTATATTGTGATTCTGTTTTGACAAAGTTGGACTTGAAAATATTTTGTTGGCAGCATGAAGTAAAGTAAAATCCTGTGGCTTGCCAAATCATAGGATCATTTGAATGTGAATCCGATCTTCTTCTTAATCTTAGAGTTGGGTTTGTATGTCATTGGGCATCTCTGCTTTTATCAGCATTTTGTACTATTAACTCAAACCCAATGTTTCCTAGTTCCAGTTGCTCGGGTCACCCACTTTATTAATAAAGTCCGATAACCCTTTCATTGGAGTCTAGGTGTAACGCTCTAGTATGGATGATGCCTCAAGAAGTTAATCTAGGGAGGGCAAGAGCCTCGCATTCGTAAAGGATATGCTTGGCCGTTTCCTCTTGCATATGACATTTCCTGCAGATAGGGTCTTGCTGAAACAGTCCCATTTTATAGAGGTGTTTTCTGAAAAAGTAGTGCCCAGTTATGAAGCCTACGATGAAACGTATCTTCTGCCTAGAGCATCTAAGAATTCCAGAGGCAATCCTCGCTGATGATCCACAGATCATACTTTTAGCGTGGGTTTGACCAGGAGTGTTGAGCCAAGCTTCATACATCTTCCTTTTTCCCCATCTAAGAACATTGGTTTTTGCAGTCTTCAAATGGATCCCACAAAAGGGTTCTGCACCAATGGGAGCAAAAGACAATCTTTGCTTTAGCAAGTTCATCAGCAATTTCATTACCTTCGATACCTTTGTGCCCTGGCACCCATACAAGGATCACTTTGTTGCTAGTTGCCAGTTCTGTAAGAAGGTTTCTACATTCCAAAATCATTTTATATGAACCCGATGCAACATACAGGATGTATTTTGTTGGAGTAGAGAGGATTTTAATTTAGAGGCTGAGAAGAGCAGGAAACGATAAGCATTCATCACAAAAAAGTGACATCTTAGCAAGTCAACTGATGACCAGTGTCGACTGTTAGCCTATAAAAATCAAACTATCCCCACTATTCGAAGGTATTGCTACGCATATATAAAGGTAATTTCTTTTCAAGCGTATCAGGGCAAAAAACTATCTTCACTTGACTGATCACACACAGGCCACTAGCAGGAAACTGTTGGTCGATATTATTTTCAAACAAAAGGCTTTCTTTTGGAAATGATGCAATATTTATGTAACAAATTTTTTTTAAATAGTTTGTTTTGTATATTTTTCCTGTTCATTGCATTTCATTATTTGTGTGCTTTCCACTTTATGCTAATACACGGTTTCTGTTCAATGTTTTTCATCTATTTTTCCTGCTCCCAGTGAAGAACCACAATCGCCTAGCTTATCAGATAATTTCGAAAGTTAAAAATTATGATTCATAAGATTTTACTACAATTTAAAAAAAAAAAAAAAACTTTGGAAGCTTGGAATAATCAGGGAATGAAAAAATTGTGTAAGCTATCACTGGCAAGTTCAATTTTTCTTTTAAAATAAATTTAATTCAGTTTCGCAGTTTTCACTAGTCGCAGAAAATTCATCGCCATTTATGCATAGAACTGTGTAATCATCAGGAACCAATCAAAACTAGCTGAATTACTCAATACTAACAGATTTAAAACAGATAATTACGGTACTTACATTTTATCACACACACACACACACACACACACACACACACACACACACACACACACACACACACACACACACACACACACACACACACACACACACACACACACACACACACACACACACACACACACACACGTCGACATTTTTATCCATAAAAATATAACTAAATTGCAAATTTCGATATATATATATATATATATATATATATATATATATATATATATATATATATATATATATATATATATATATATATATATATATATATATGTATATATATATATATACATATACATATATATATAAATTCCATGGCACGACATGCCCATGTGGGCCAAGGCCTACAGTGCCCATAACTGTTTTCATGACCGAGGGTGCGAAGCATATTTCCTAGTTAGGTGGGCAGCCTAACGTAAGACCCCCAGTATTTAGTTCCCAAGCATGCTTGGTACTCAGTTAATAGACCCACTGAAGGGATGAAAGGCTGAGTCAACCTTGCCCAGCCCGAGGATCGAACCTCGGACCTGTGTCATGGGAGCGTGAAACGCTGCCACTAGGCCACCGGGCTTTATTATATATATATATATATATATATATATATATATATATATATATATATATATATATATATATATATATATATATATATATATATATATATATATATATATATATATATATATATATATATATATATATATATATATATATATATATATATATATATATATATATATATATGAATATTTTTGGCTAATTTAAATCAAAGGGTTGGACAAATAGAGCTATTTCCGACAGTTATTTGCGAACACATTTGATACAAAAAGTTCATTTTGTTTCCAAAATAGGCCTTTCCTAATATTAAAAAATATATTTTAAAAATTGAATTTTGCAAACTTTAATATTTTTTTAAATGTGAAGGAAAAGTAGAACAGTTTATTAATATCTCTATTGTAATAAATAGATTAAAACTTCATTTTTAATTTAAATGGTGTAAAATCGTATCATTGAACGACACACATTTTTAGCAGATATATTGGCTAGGAAATACTTATCAAATATTTATCTTATTGGGACCGGAAAGTAATATAGTTTATGCGCATGTCGATATTTGCAAGTCATTTGTCAGCTCATGTCTGCTTTCTTTTTTCTGTAACTGCAGCTGACTTTTTCAGCTGCTGATATCACCTGCTGTTTCACTTCGAAATAACTTAATATAAAACCATTTTTTTGCAGTTTGAAGTTAAATGAACAGCTAAATATCAGAAGAACATATCAAGCATAATATGCTTTTCACAAGGGTAGTGACGGAACAATTAATAACAAAAACATTTGCATTGTTCATCCAAGCGTATTAGGTATTCGTAAAGGTCAAAGATGATTTTCCAAGTTCAAATCTGTTAATTTTGATATCTTTGATTCCTATCGATCAGAAAGACCAACAACATTAAAGAAGGCAAAAGTGGAAGTAATCCGTCTGAACTATCAACCTTAAAAAACGTTGGTCAGCAATCCAGGAACATTTATAGCAGATTAAAAAAATAACCACTGCAGATATTTGGGTCTCCCATAATCAGTCCGAAGAGAACAAAGTCAACCGATCCATGGCATAAACCGTATTGCTTTAACGGCATTGTAGACAACCATTTTTTGATCGTTTGAACACTGGAGACGAAAAATGGTCCCTATACGAGAGTCACTCTGAAATTTTTGAGATACAACTAGGTTTTTAAAGTTATACTAACAAAATTTTAGGTGTGTTCAAAGTAGTCTCCTCCAAAACCAATGCACTTTTGTAGACGAATTTTCCACAGATTAAATGCCTCAAGCCATTCCTTTCTTCGAATGGATGAAAAAAATGCATTTATAGCCACATTAATCTCTTCTTCTGAATGAAAACGACGTCCATGTAAGTTCTTTTTTAAATTAAAGAATAACCAAAAGTCGCACATAGCTAGATTAGTGAATACGGTGGATGTTCGATCACTTTAATTTGTTTTTGTTTAAGAAACTCACAACTGTTAATCCGGCTGTATGTGAAGATGCGTTGTCATAGTGAAGCATTCGTCCTATAAGATTCAGTTCTTGTAGAATTTCTGGAAGACATTTAGTGGTATACCAGTTTGCTGTTACTGTGTTCTGTCCTTCCAACTTGATGGCTTTCACCAATCCCGCACTTCTGAAGAAAAGGCATGCATCACTTTTTTCAGTGCGCGTTGTTTTTTCACCATTTTCGGAGTGGGATCATCTTCAAAGTCCCATACTTTGATTTCTTGACGTGTTGGAACGTCAAAAAACGGTATGTACGTTTCATCCCCTGTTACATTTTTAGAAATGATGCCTTGGTCAGCATCATTCACCATATTAAGAGTTTCTTTACTGATTCTGACACGCTCCTCTTTTTGATGCTCAGTTAGATTATGGGGAACCCAACGGCAAACTGCTTTTTTCATATGTAATTCTTCATGAATGATTTTGTGTATGGCTGCGGATCCAATGTTAAGTTCCTTCTGTATCATTTGATAGGTACAGCGATTATCATCCATTAACATTTTATCGTATGGCATGACACATTATCCGGGATTACTGCCGACGGCGGCCTTCCTGTGTGTTCTTCATCCTGACAGAAAATTTGCGACCTCTTCTCAATTCTCTAAACCATCTGAATACAGAAGCACGAGCTGGAAATTCATCACCCAATGCTAATTGCAACCGTTGAACGCATTCTTCTTGATTTAATCCTGCTTTGAAATCGTAGCGCGAAAATCATAGCGCGAAAATGTTCTCGCGTCAACTCCATTTTCTCTTCTGTTTAAAATTTATTCCACGCTAAACAAGTTGAAGTAAGTCAGTAAAAAATCGTCTTCTGTGTTAAAATACTTTGTACTTTAAAATTAAACCGTTAATTTTATTTTGTAAATTCTCGTCTGCGCGTATCTCAAAAATTTCAGAGTAACCCTCGTATGATTATACAAAACGAAAAAAGCAGTGGTGCTCTACAAATGTATCACCAAGAAGTATTGCAAAACTGAATTTACATCTCCAAAAAGACATTTCTGCGTGTTTGGTGGAGTATTTGCGGAATTGTTTACTTGGAAGAGCTAAAATCTGGACAAACTGTTAATGCAGACTTTCACTATGAACAACTGTATCGAGTTCCCCCTTTAGTCGAAAAGTATCCCGCAACTGTCCTAAGAAAGGGCGTCATTCTGCTACACGACACTGCAAAACCATATTATGCAAGGTTAACACTGGAAAAAAAATTTATGAATTGTGGTGGGAGGTACTGGCTTCACTCACCAAACTTGACCGATTTCGTAATCTTATAAGTTTTCAGTCATTCCGATCAATACAATTCAGTTTTCCTAGTGGTAAATAATTTAGAAATTCGGATGGTGTTCAAAATATCATCTCGAGATATTTTACTCAATAATCAATTGATTTTTATCGGTCCATGATTAAAAAAATGCACATTGGATGACAAAAGGTTGTTAGTAACGAGGGAGATTATATTATTGATTAAAAATAAAGAACTTATTAAAAATGTATTAGTTTGAACTAAATGTGAGGAAGCTACATTATACTTTCTTGTTCCTCTAATAAAAACATATTAAAGCTTACTACGTTTAGCTATAAAATTGCCTTCGAATGTTTTTGTGTTTTGTGTCTTCGAATTTTTTTGATAAGCTGAATTCCTAATAGTTAAATCAATTTAGCTTATTAATAATTGTTTTTCTAATTGGATCTCGTAACAGCTACATTTTATTAGACATTTTTAATATTATCCTCATATACAGGGTGATCTTTTTTAAAGTGACAGTGTTTGGAGCGTCCTGTAGCGCGATCTAATAGCCGAAATGACACCAAACTTGGTATTTAGACTAATCAAGACATGGGAAAAAATTCCGTAAAAACGTTTTAGTTCAAAAGTCACCGCTAGGGCATTTTGTGGCGCTGCTGCAGTTTACAATAACGAGAATTAGCATAAAACACAGGTATCAAAGCAAAATGCAAATGTTGTTCGATGTGCCAGTAATAGGGGCTATAAAAGCAAATAGTAGACAGATCCGACAAATAATCTCAGCTGAAGTAAACGAGCTCCAGTGGCCATGCCTCTCACGTTACCGGAATATGTGCTTATGTTGGTGGAGTATCAAATTTGTCTATTCTAAAGAACAACATAACGAAGACACTGCGGAATATTCCTCGTGACATGTTACGTTCGGTTGTGGGGAACGCTGTACGCAGAATGCACGGTATTATTATTGAGAACGGAGCTCACATGGAATGTGGTCTTCCTCACCGGGGAAGTTAATGTAATAAATCGTACAGTTATATTAATAATATAACTGTACGATAGTATGTGTCAGTATTACTCCATTCTCACATTTTATACATGGTAAAGCGTCACAAAATGACTTAGCGGCGATTTTTGGAACTAAATTTGTTTTTTACGGAATCATTTTTCCTGTGTCTTGATTAGTCTGGATACCTAAGTTTGGTGCCATTCCGGCAATTAGATCGCGCTACAGGGCGCTCCAAACACTGTCACTTTAAAAAAGATCACCCTGTACATTAAATATTTATTTTAACACACATTTACATAATATTAAAATACACATATGTATGAATATGTATTATTTAAAATAATATATAATTAATAGTTATGACATGCACAGTATTTGTATGATGTAAATAGTTAAATCGTAAGAGATATTTTAAGAATATTTTATTTGCCTTGAAATGTATTATCTTTTTAAAAAATTATATAAGTGCATAGGAGTAATAATTGAAAAATCTGAATCAAAGTTCCATACGTTCTAAAATATATGAGCTATATTAAGCAAGTTTGAATCTGCAAGATGAACTTCTTAACAAAGAACTGAAATTTGGCGTCCAAGAAGAATCCCTTCTCTCTCCGGATTTAGGAGTTCAACTAGTATGAAACTGGTTCTCATCGAATTCAGCGCGATGAAGGATGATTGCGCTCGTGTTTTGTACCATTTATCATTGAAAAAGGAAATCGTAACAGATTCCGTGAAATTAATGCGAAAGGAACCTTTGATCTCACAAAACTGTCGCAGGTACCGAATCTAAATAGGCAGCCATGAGTGACAACGGCACTTCGTCTCGCATCGCTGAACACCACTTTACGGAACCAAAAGAAAGTTACTATTTTTGGAAGAATAGAACGAAATAAATCAACATTATATTAAATACTATGCGGCGGGCAATTGCACTAAAAGTACCAATGTTTGCATTTCGTTGCTTCAAGAAACAAATTAAATTCAATCTTCGAATTAAAAAAAAATCTGTATAACTATCAAACATATTTGATTGATATTGATAATTATCATAATACATACATTGATAATTATCATACGATCAAAGATTACAGTATATTTTTCCAGCTTACAGCCAATTATTTCTTACTAGTAAATATGAATTCAGAAAGTGGCTTAAGTAAAATCTCAAGATTTATTGTTAAGGCTACGTTTGAAATAAAATTATTTCAAAATATCAGAAAATTTGCCATATTATTTGATATTACTTTACTTGTAAATGAATCTAATTTATATTTCTATGTTAAAATAAGAAAAGCACTGAAAAACGTGAATAATGAATTTATATTTAAGCAAAAACTGTTTTATATTTACTTATTTTGTATTTAATTTTAATTTCTTTCATGACTGAGAATCACCAGGAATAATTTCTAATATCTAATTTCATTTTAAAGTTGTAGGTTAATTTAAACACACTTTTTATATTAGGTAAGTGCTTGTAATGATCAAGAAATGAGCACAGATGCCGTATAATCCAGGTTTTCAAATTCTGAGTTCTTTTGGTGACGAAGAAATGTTGTCAAGATGACGTATTGTGACGTGCGGGATAACATAAATACTAGCGTTTCCAAAATAGAATTTTCTGCATAATTTTTTAAATTTTCCATATCTATGACATAATAAAAATAAGAAAATCCGCCAAAAAATCATCTAACTCAGAATTTGACATCCTGGATTATACGGCATCAGTGCCAAGAAATATTTCCAAAATCTACTAATTTGTAAGCGAATTATTCAAAATTGGTTTGTGTTTTCGAGAATTAAAAAGTATACTCCAGTGGAAATCTTTAAATTCTAAAACATAGATCTCAAAAGCCTAAATTAATACTAAAATCGATAAATTAATGTTATATGATATATAATAATTAATACTTTTCTATTACCTATGAAATTGATGCTAAGAAAAAGTTGACAAAAATTTCAATGCTGAATTAATTACCACTAAGCCCCTAAATACATATTGAGGATTATCTAACTTCTTGAATCAACACGATTTTAGTAGATTATTGCATTTATCATTTTTACTCCTAATTATTTAAAGCTGTTATATTAAACTATTAACACACATTATAATTTTATTTAAAAGTTTCCTCTGAAATTCAAAGTATGCTACCGATCCATAATTATGAATTAATCATAACCTGTATTCCTTTTTTTCATTTAATCTTAAATCAGTAGTCCCATATTACCTTAATTATACTTCGTACTTGTTCTTTTCTGTTATTTATTATTGAAGGATGTTATCAATCCATAATTATGAATTATGCATCATCTTTATCACTTATCTTTTCAGTACCTTATAAGGCAACATCCCCACATTACCTTAATTATATTTCGAACATGTACTTTTCTATTACTAGGGTCCGATTTATCGCCAAATATTTTGCCAAAATTGCTGAGAAGCAATTTTACTAACACAGACGTCACTATTTTACTTTATTGAAATAACGTTTTGAAGACGCCTGGAAGATTTATCTTTCCGATTACAGAGAAAAATTTTAAGAAGTCGAATTTGAGCATTTATATGGGTACCACAAACATTGTTTCATCGATCCACATACTAAACTAAACTCCATGGCACGACAGCCCATGTGGGCCAAGGCCTACAGTGCCCATAACTGTTTTCATGACCGAGGGCCCTGAGTTGCGAAGCATATGTCCCAGTTAGGTGGTCAGCCTAACGTAAGACCTCCAGTGTTTAGTTTCCAAGCATGCTTGGTACTCAGTGAATCGACCCACTGAAGGGATAAAAGGCTGAGTCAACCTTGCCCAACCCGAGGATCGAACCTCGGACCTGTGTGATGGGAGCGTGAAACGCTGCCACTAAGCCACCGGGCTTCGATCCACGTACTACTCGGGCGCAAATAAACGAAAAGTGGTGGATTGAAATAGTGAAATAAATGCCACTGAACAGCAAGCTCATAGCTCATTGCAATTCCTATCTAACTGAATTAACGTCTTGATATTCAAAATTTTCCACATATTTTAAATGATATCCCCACATTAATGCCTTCACTTTAATAATAATTGGGGGAGAAACACATCTTTTTATTATTTTCTCAATTGAATGGCCATTAAAAATTTTAGAATATATATTTACTTTTCGAAAACTTTTTTCTAGATTCGAATCATTATAAATATTTTCGCAATTATTTCCATGCTTCGAATTTCCCACCAAAATCTGGAGATTTGGTCGTATCTGTATCAGAATGGATTCCAGAAAAATACCCATAAAATCTGTTAAAAAAAAGAAGGAAATTTTATATGGATCTTTCTTAATGCTCCATTGTCCCTGTTTCTTACTCGCATATTGTTTCCCGAACAAATATAGCTCTAAGTTACAGTTTAATTTATCAGTAAAACTTGAACTAATCCCTTTTCTTTAAAATATTAACTATATAATTAGAAATATAAATATCGTGTATGTGAATAATAATTTTGGTTAATATTCAGAGTAATATAACTGTACTAAATTAGTATCAGAAGGGTGAAGAAGTCTTCCTTGTAAAGACATTGTGTTCGGTACCTGGTCTCGCTAAAGACCATTGTGCTAAGAAAGCCGATACCCGCTTAACTCCCAATCAGATGTTCATCTGATACTGCAGAGTGGAAGTTCAGAAAATAGCTGTTACCTCAGTGTCGACATCATGGCTTGAGAGTGGTTCGAATTGAGGAGACGGTTCGCTGTTTTCAGCTCTTTCAATCAGGTGCAATTAAAAAAAATTGCAAATGAGGATGCAATAAGTAGAGAATGTCATAAATGGTTCCTAATTTTTACTCTGCTAAGATTAAATCTTTCTTGGAGGGATGTCTTCCTGAAAACGAATCAGCAACGATAATGAACTCTTCATTGTAGAGCGTTTCAAGTTTAGATGACTAATTATGACGCGTTTCTATTTTCTGCATGCATGTATGGGTTGTCCGAGTTTCTTCACTTTCGATACGTAAATATAATTATCTATCGATAACATTATCCAAGGACGGAAATTCACTTTTGATATTCAAATTTTAATAACATATAATGATTGTTAATGAAACAATTTACGTCAAGGAACTAGTGGATTCGTATCAACATCAATCATTGTGGTTTTCCAGTGGATCCTAGCTCACTGCGGGATTCCTGGTAACGAGGCTACCGACTTTTCGGCCAGAAAGGGAGCGAAGGTCCTCCACAGACCTCTGAAAAGCCTCTGTTTACATTCAGAGAAACTCCTGATAAACGGAAGATATGCCCCAAGATAAAGCAGAAAGCATTGCTGGACTCTGCTGGTAAGCCATGGGCATCGCTGTTTAAGGATGCACAGTCCCTCCCTGATTTCCTTAGAAGCTCAGCTGTGTCTCTCTTCCGCCTGACTACGGGCCATGACTGCTTGCCCGCATATTGGCATTGGCTTGGACTTATGTACTCTGTGCAGACAACATCAAATTTTGGTAAAAATATATTTGAGGGTGCCCCTTGGCGAAATTGGCGATTTTTGTTTGACGCCAATCCTGTTCGCGCGAAACGCTGTGCAAACAATAATGGTGGCCAAAACAAAATGAAATTTCAAAAATAATGCAGTAAGCACATAAAAAAGCAAAAAATGTACTCACTTTATTTTGCTGCAATATCTTCACTTTGAGGTACACAGAATTCTCTAATAGCACCTACACAGATGTTGCTTAAATTTATTTTGAGAAGAAAACCAATCAAAACCGTGAATGGATTTCAGAATAACGTTTAGGGTTACCATAAATAGAACAACATCGCCCAGCTTGGCCATAAACTTGGCGAGAATTCAAGGGACACCCTCAAGTATAGTCTAACCCAAATTTTTGATACTACTCATCTCGACTCGTGCTCACTTGTATTTTTAAACTGTAGAGTTCAAAAATATTGGAAGGCTACAGAAATAATAGCATCATAGCCAAATTTCTCGGCATTTGTAATGAATAAATGAATAAACTAATGGATTCGTATTAAATTGTTGTTGTCGTGTGCCAGCCAAGCTGGCAATATGGGGTGCGCTGCTCCACTTTTTCAACTGAACCATATTTTAGTGTGGAGTCCGACATCTTCAGTGCACACATGCCATAGGGACCCGCTTATAGGGTAGGCAACCATTCACATCTCATTCAAACAAGGAAAGGACAAAGACAGGATAGATAGAGAGAGAAAGTACATCCATGACCGAACCGGGATTCGAAACCAGGACCTCCCTATCCGTAGTCTGGGACTCTGACCACTAGACAGGGTGGTCGGCTCGTATTAAATTGTTTTGATAATAAGAAAATATTTTTTCTCCATTATGTTTTCTTCTGCACTTTATATATAAAGTTTACACGCAAAGCTAAATAAATAAGGTGAGTTAAATAATTTCAGCGAAAAATAATTAAATCGTTATTAATTAAGAATATTGCAGTAAATGTATAATAAGGGCATACAATTAGCATGTAAATATCTTATAAATGTCCTATAATTTACAGAACGCCTATGAAATTATTTTTAAGAAAATGTTTTCAAAGGTTGCTGTCACTTGGGACTTTAAATGAATAATCGTATCTTGTATATCAGATGGTATCACATTTTATTTCAATTAAGGAGTTCTTTACCGAAGTTCGTAATATTTTAAAAAGTGGGCGTGACAGACTCACTTCTGGAAGTTTTGTCGGATTTCATTTTTTCCCTAAAACTTAATCTTGGATTTTATTTTCATCCAGACACCAAGCGATCATTAAAATGTATCATAATTCTAAAATAAAACTATTTAAAAAAATGGGCAATCATTAGAAGTTCGCGACGCAAACTTGAATCGATATTTCGTAAAATCAACTTAGTACATTCAGTGTTTATATTATGTACTGATACATTTTTTATTTTATCTTCAAGAAAAAATAATAACTAAACCATGTATGCATTGTTTTTTCTTTATTCTGTATACAATCTCTTACTTACATTACTCAACAAATTATATTAAATTATATTACTCAATAAAATTTTTAGGTAATATAAATTAGAGATTATGTACAATGTTGTGTAATATCTCTTTTAGTAGACGATTAAATTAATTTATTCAATTCAGTGCCACCCAACTTGTCTAATGGTCAGCGTGCCTGACAGCGGATAGAGGTCCGAGGTTCAAATCCCGGTTTTTGGCATGACACTTTTTTTCTCTCTATCTATCCTGTCTTTGTCCTTTCCTTGTATGAATGAGGTGTGAATGCTTGCCTACCCTATAAACGGATACTTATAGCATGTGTGTACTGAGGAAGTCGGGCTCCACACCTAAATAGGGTTCAGTTGGAAAAGTGGAGCAGTGCACCCCATAATGCCAACCTCTAGCTAGCACACGACACCAACAATTCAGAATAATATGATTTAAACGTTCATAAAAAAGTTTAACTAGAGATTATCATAACAGTTTAAAAATGAATAGAATTCATAATATTCGTATTCTTTTAGCACCAAAAAATTTTCATAGAAAAATTAATTATGACGAAATATTTTTCGACTCAGTAACGCTCAACAATTTTGTTTTAATATTTCTAAACACTAAAAATGGATGTTATAAATTGAAACATGGAGAACATTATCTATATTTGCTTTAATATTGAGCATAGAAACACTTTATCTTATTTTATTAATCATTTCTTAATCAAATTATTTTTAAACTTTAGAAAATAGAAAATATCTATTCATATCACACTTTTATTAATACATATATTTTAGTTCCATAACCACAAAATAATACTTTCAAAAATGATAATGTCGATTAGTATATCATTATTAAGTTGAGCTCAGAAAAAAATAAATAAACTGAAACATAAATTAAATAAAAAATAATTTTAAACAGAAAAAACATAGAGAGATGGAAAAATGCATTTTATAACAAAAATACTTTTGCAGATTTTCAAAATATAATATCATCAATAGTGCGCTTTTCTAATTAAATTTGAAATAAGTGAATAAAATATAATATAAGAATAAATGGTAAAATAAATTACTTACATGATGTGACAAATAGAATTAAGCACCATATACTAACAATAATGGCTGCAGTGTTTCAAAGCTTCCATGTGCTCCACTTAAAGAACCGCGATCCCTTCAAACGCACAGAAGATCACAACTCTAATGCGCTCTAAAAAGATTCTTTCGACTGGAGACGTCACAAGGAAACATTCTAGTGCATTGGACCGGTGAAACTCTAAACACGAATTCTTAAAAGGGAAGAAAATGCAAAAAAAGAAAAAATGAAACTCCTAAATCCGTGATGTTGGAGTAATTATATTGTTTCCACATCGGTGGAAATGATTGAATGAGGTAAAAGTGAACCTCGATAAATTTTGATGATGATTTATATTTTCATCTTCTTGATACTTAAATATCATTTTGTTTTATAGACGATAAATCAGCCTAGTAAACCCTTGTATAAAATTAAAATTTTGAATGTCTTTTTTTTGTGAATTTTCAATTCTGATAAATGTGGTTTTCTTTTTCGTTTCTTTTTAATTTTTATAATTTGATATTTTTTCAATTTTTTTATTTGATTCCTTTTTATGTAATGGCTGAGAATTTGATTCTTTCTTAAATAATAGAGGGACACGAGCAAGCTTGCCGCCCGCCCTGTCTAGTGGTCAGAGTGCCTGACTACGGATAGGGAGGTCCTAGGTTCGAATAACAGTTCGGGCATGGATGTACTTTCTCTATCTATCCTGTCTTTTTCTTGTATGAATGAGGTGTGAATGGTTGCCTACCCTATAAACGGGTTCCTATGGCATGTGTGTTCTGAAGAAGTCGGACTCCACACCAAAATACAGTTCAGTTGAAAAAGTGGAGCAGCGCACCCTATATTGCCAGCCTAGCTGGCACACGACAACAGCAACAACAACACGAGCAAGCGTTCTTGACACTACTGAGGAAACAATAGTCAAAGATACTTGGATATCAGACATTTGATGGGACAGGACTGGGTATTCAACTTATTTCCTCTACAGAACACAGAAAGAGAAACAATTCTTCTTTCTTCCCGTACATTAGGACTGTGTTTCTCCACGGCAAGAGATATTTACCGGTCCGCGAAATATCCAGCCACCTGTCCAAAATCAAAAGTGCCATCGACAACCCCTTGTAGTTTTCAAGAAGAAATTGAGATTCTGGTATAAACGTGCGGAAGAAGTCTCTTTTGATTTGTTTACTTCTTTCTTTGATTACATTAATGGTTGTTGCTAATCCCAGATGATCAAGCAATGCTAGACCATCTCCATAAAACCCAATTATTTCCAACAAGTCCAAAAATAGAGTAGGATCTTTAAGAATGTCACTTTTGGCAAAATCCAAGCAGTCCAGAATATGGGCAGGGGAGGCCTGCACGACTCCGCACCAGTGGCAATCCGGGTACTTCTTCTGTCCCTGATGAAAAACGAGAGCTTTAATATGTCCACTAATGAAGCGAGAAAGAGCTGTTTATTGCTTTCTGGTACCCTTGGTTCGAAGTGCCCCACCAGGGCTTCTGGCGAAGTACCAGGAGTGGTTCGGAGGAACACGCCATCTCATGCTCATATGTACTTTAATGATTGAGGAGATCTCTGTATAAGTGAGAGTACTTTCCTCACACTCGCCATCAGTAGAAGCCTTCCTCGCAAAGGCATCAGCTATTTCATTACCATCTATTCCGACGTGGGAACTGATTTACTTGCGCGACAGGCGATGCAGTATTCGAGAATGGAAAGTCTGGGTTCATGGTATTGGGAAAAAGAGCAGCTTCGATTAGTCCGAAGACATTAATGCTAATGACATGGAACAGAAAAGCGTTACCAGCATCATTTTGGAGCATTTAAATGCACCGTCTATATGGCTTTTTATCAGTATTATCTCCCAGAAGAAAATGTGCGTTCAGCTAATCTGTGGATAATCAATCCACTTATTGATAATTACGCTAACAATCTCACTACAGATGACGAAACAGAACTTACAGAACTTATTGAACTATCTTCAGATTTAGGCTTAAACCACAATTCAACTCAGTAAATATATATATATATATATATATATATATATATATATATATATATATATATATATATATATATATATATATGTGTGTGTATATATATATATATATATCATCATCATCATCACCATCATTAAGTCATATATGCTCTGGATAAAGACTGCAACAGAATATACCCCAATCTTCGTACAAAGGCGTCGAAGACTTTATTGCCTTTCCCCTCAACTTATTTGTGTGAAACTACATTTCCGACTATCAGACGAAACATCGAAATTGGCCTGTTTTGGCGCCACGCCTGCTTTTCGTGCTGCTGCAACTGGTTCAACACAGAGGATTGACACTTTAGTTCGGCAACAGAGGCCAGCAGCAATCCCATCGATTTAAGCTTTTATTAACTTTAATTTGGCAAATTATTGTTTGCTTATTTTGTATCTGCCTACGCTTATTTTGTATTTCGAGTCATTGTTGTTTTTTTGCTAATATATTAATTAAAAAAAATCATTCACATTGGAATTTTCTTAGAGTTTTCGTTAAGTTTCGGTAATTTTATTCTCGAAGCAATATTTTAAGTAAATTGAATGCTACTATGTAAATTATAACAAATAAAATGCTTTAAAATTTTTTTGTCTTCATGATTTTTTATGTGAAAAAATTGTTCCAGTGAGTCGCATTATTAAACTTACCGGTACATGAGAACGTACCGAAATATTTTACTGTTCATTGAAGTAAATTCAGCAGTTGAGAAATACTGCATAAGAACACAAAGAAAGGGTAAGCACTCTTTAGAATTTTGTGCTCTCTACTACTGTACTGTGTAGTTGGTTACATATTATTTAAACAACTTAATTTATATGAAGTTTCGTTTGTCGGGAGAAATTGAGCGTTGAGGATTTGTTGCAGTTGAAGAAACGAACGTTATAATAAATAGAAATAAAAAAGGATATTCTGATAGTATACTGAAAAACATTAAATACAAAAAATTTCTAAAAAAATATGGAATTCTAAAGAACAACCTTTCGAATCTTGAAAACTGGGAAAAAAATTTCAAAGCAAAGCAGTATCAGCGAAATGAAACAATAACTTCCCTCTCGAAAAACTGAAAGAAACAAAACATCCTAAGCGGAAAAAATTTTAAACTGGAAAAACTTTTTCTTGCTTTTGGTTGAGAAAAATGAACATTTTTATGCTGATGGTGAACATAAAGAATTTCAAAGCATCAGATGATTAGCTTCAAAAATTTAACACTGCATATGATTTGAGCTTCAGAAAATTATATGTTAAATTGAAATCAATAAAATGAAATAGGCTGTTTTTTTTAAAATATGAATCTTATTTTACATGTGTTTTTTAAAGTGCATTCTAAATAATTATTTTTTATTATAAAGAAAGTAATTTGGTAAAAAAATCTTAATAATCTAATACATTATTTTATTATTTTACGAAATTTCTTTTTTACGAACTATCTCACCGGTCCCTACACTTTTGTAAAAAAAGAGCCCCTACTGTCACACACACACACACACACACACACACACACACACACACACACACACACACACACACACACACACACACACACACACACACACACACACACACACACACACACACACATATATATATATATATAATGTATTAAGGTATTTTTGGATATAATAGTTCATACTTTACAAGCAATCTGCAGCAGAGTGTTAAGGCAGTGAATGCGAGACAAAGATACATCTCAAATAATCTTTATTTAAAGAAAAGATGAAATAAACTTAAGTTGTCCATATCTAACATGTATGTGACCCTAACCGTAGTAAGCAGACATCTGTATGTTATTTCTTACCGGTGAGATTTCTGAAAATTATGCCCTCAGAATTATCACTGGTGGAGCCTTTTCTACCCCTTTCGCAGCCATGCAAATACAAATAAATATTCAGCCTTTAGCCCATGGTAGGAAAATAAATGCTCTTAAATTGGTTGAGAGACTAATAAGACGTGATGATTTTTGGAATATTCTATAAACCCGAAGATCCCAGATTGAAATCCTAACCTACCACCGTATAACTGACAAAAGAACTGTCTTATGTTTTTGACATTCCTGTTTCTAACAGACATCTCCTTCCCAGAGTTTGAAAGTTTCTCAGACATTTAAACTCGGCTCAGTGTAACTTAGACTTGGTTTCGCTAGTGTGTAAAAAGTCCTACACGGAGATAGAATTGAAGACTGCTGCCTTGGACACCACTGGTTGGAGGTACCCGGCATCAGACCATGGTTGCATGTCTATGCAGATGGTTCTGCTATCGGTGCTGATCGTAATGCTGGTGCGGGTGCTTAATCTTGTAACTTAAGCCTTAGTTGTGCTGTTAGTGCAAATTGCGCCAACTATGAGTCTGGAGTCACTGCCGCGCAAATCGCTTTGACTGAAATTAGAAGGGGTGATGAGCTGCCTTGGCCACCACTGGTTGGAGGTACCCGGCATCAGATCTTGGTTGCATGTCTATGCACATGGTTCTGCTATCGGTGCTGATCGTAATGCTGGTGCGGGTGCTTAATCTTGTAACTTTAGCCTTAGTTGTGCTGTTGGTGCAAATTGCGCCAACTATGAGTCTGGAGTCACTGCCGCGCAAATCGCTTTGACTGAAATTGGAAGGGGTGATGAGCTGCCTTGGCCACCACTGGTTGGAGGTACCCGGCATCAGATCTTGGTTGCTTGTCTATGCACATGGTTCTGCTATCGGTGCTGATCGTAATGCTGGTGCGGGTGCTTAATCTTGTAACTTTAGCCTTAGTTGTGCTGCTGGTGCAAATTGCACCAACTATGAGTCTGGAGTCACTGCCGCGTAAATCGCTTTGACTGAAATTGGAAGGGGTGATGATCTAAATTTTGTGATATTTCTTGATTCACAGTCCACTATAAAAGCTATCACTTCCATTATGTCATCTTATAAGGAACCAGTCCTTAGCTGAAAATTTGAGACTAATGCTTTGATGAATAGAGAACGAAATGTTGTCCTGCAATGGATCCCGAGTTACTGTAGAGTCACTGGCAATGAAGTTGCGGACTCCCTGGCCAAGAATGGGTCCAACTTTCCACAGCCACCTGTTCACTATTAAAGTGTTAAAAGAATCATCGATGCTAGATTTAAAATGCATCTTAGAGTTATTATTATTTGGTGGAGGGAAAAGTTGGAGTGACATGCTGGAAAATCCTATCCCTCGTAACCTGCCCAGAGCTGTTGGCGTCGTTAACTTTAAAATGAAAACAGCACCAGACTATTTTTTAAAACATTCACACAGATTTGGTTTGGCAGACTTGCCCACTATGCAGTGTCTTTGACATGTCTGGAGATCATTTGATCACTTGTTCAGGATTTAGTGACGTAGAAGCAGTCAGCTCTGCTAAAAGTTTCTTACTTTGTTTGTTTGTCAGAACTCTATTGGTCTGCCCGTCTCAGACTAATGGCAGTCGTGCCAAGAACTGGCGTAAGTTAAAAAAATGTTATTTCTTCCTGAAGGACGTTGCTATAGGAGATGCTACGGGGTTGTTAAATGAATAAGAAAGGTCTTAAGAAATCACTGGCACTTGTGTTTTAGGACTTCAGTATAGGAGTGATATAAAGAAAAATTCACAAATTTAGAATTGTATTAAATAGGTTAAATTATCAAAGAGAACTCTCTCTTAATCTATTAGTTTAACTTATCTTAAATTTAATATTACATATCCCCCATACCAAAATATCAGTTGGAAATGTCAGGTAAAGATGGACATTTTCAACGAAATACAAGAAGATAAAAATTTAACAATTTACAAGCATACTATATTAGTAATCAAATATATAAAATTGACAATATACAAATAAATGATTAAAAAATTGACTATTTAATGAAAGCAAACATCTAAAATGAAAGGCCAATTTGGTTTACCTTCATTCTTCATAATCTTTCTTATATAGACAAATTAAAGGATATATAAAACTTAAAAATATATAAACAATTCAAATAAAAGGTTGTATTTTTATGACTATAATTATCTACTTAATTGAAAGCAATTATTTTATACATTGTCAAACTTAAATTTCAAATTACTTAAATAATTTTTTACATCTGCAGGTTAATTAAATCCTCAATTACCATTCATTGACATACACATGTACATAAAGAAAAGGAATGTTCAAGACTTTAAAGCTAACTGTAAAATTAATAAATAAAACTAATTGCTGTTAATTTAGCAGACAGCTTTAAAATTAATTGTGGTTTAAGAGTACTAAATGGTATACAAAAAGAAAAGAGTTCTGTCACACACACACGTTATTATATAACTTCTCTTTTACCCAGGGCGCTCCGTGGCTGAGTGGTCAAAGTATCACTCCGCTAATCGCTTGATAACGTAGGAGTGTGGGTTCGATTCCCACCGTGGCCCTGGGTGTTTTCTTCGTTATTCTTCTGTGGTTGTACATCTGTCATTGTGCTATTTGTCCTATTATCGACGATGATTTACAAGTGGATCTCAAGAATCAAGCATACAAGTCTGAAAATAAATGTATGTAATTCAAACTAAAACTAAAAATCTTTTACCCACTGTAATAAATCTTGAAAAACATCGTCATCACAGAAAGATCTAATTAGCTGTGACTTAACCTCAACAAGTGATCCATTAACAAAGTAATGGATGATTGTGGGTGGTTTAATTAATAGAATTATCAGTTAAGAAACACTAAATATCTATATATAATATAAATTTTATTCAAATTATACGATAAGCTAATGTGAGGATTCTTAAAACCACAATGTAGTAGTAAAGTTTTCACTCTGGTAACTTATCATTTACTAAGTTAGCAAAAACATGTTGATTAAGAAAAACAATAAAAATGATTGCAATATTAATTGAATAATAATTTTTTCTATAATTTAAATTAATAGTCATTATACATTATAATAAAATTGTTTTATACTTCAGTGATACAAAAAATCTTTTCTTTCTATTACACATATAATTGTCTTTATAATTCAAATATTAATAATACCGCAGAATTATAACGCAGAATTATATATAGCAATTTGAATTATTCAAACAAAAAACAACTTACAATCAACACACATACAAATTATAAGGCATAAAATTTATACAACTGAAAATATAGCATCATGTTAATAATTTTATTAAAAAATTTAAACAATATTCATAGTCAAAAAGAATAAAAGTGTCAAAATCAGGAAAAATATTTGACATAATTGGGAAATTCAATGACATATTTGGGGAAAATAATTATTATTGATAAACAATATTATAGTTGCATATAATCATTTTCTTAAATTTCATTTCAACATTTTTTTTATCTAACTCATACTATAAATATACTAAAATTTACTTTTTTTATTATTATTTCTTATTTTACGAACAGGAATTTTCGTTGGTTCTGTTTTCAACGTGAAATTATTTGATGAATGAAAATACCTTAATCTAGTACAGCGGTGCCACCGACCGATGGCTGAGTTGTTTAGCGTTCTTGACTCCTGAGCTATGGGTCCTGGGTTCGAATCCCGGTTCGGGCATGGATATTACTTTCCTTCTGTGTTTCTCTATTCTTTCTTCCGTGATAATGTATGAATGTGGCCCACCCTATAAACGGGTTTGTGGTGATATGGCACGGGTAACGCTACTCCTCTCCGTGATTAGGTTACTTGACTCTGGGTAACGATAAATGAGTAGCAGTTTCTGGCCTTGTTGTGGCATAGGGTTCGTCACCCAAGTGTGCCCGCCGTTGGAAAAAAGTACAGCGGTGCCCAACCATCTGCTCACCAGCCCGTTTAGCTACTATGAACAAAAATATTTTAAAAATAGCCATTCCTTTATATTTCTTAATTGTTAAAATATAGTAAACATTCATAGTTATATAAGAGATATTTTGCAATACGTTATAAAATAATTGAGTGCAAATTCATTCTTATGGTTCGTCATGCATGCAGTTTAGAGCTCAAAATAATGTCAAAGTTTAAAAGAATTATCAGTGATTTTATGGTAAAAGCGTTACCTAAAAACGCGCTTCTCTGATTTCCATAAAGTTCAACCAATATTATTATTCATCTCAAATTCATTTACCAAACTTAATATTTCAGATGTATCTCATAAGATTGGAAATATGTTTAACAAGATGTTGGAAATGGAAACTATAGATTTTCAGTCAAGGGCAACTAAAAGCAAAGTTTTCGCCGAGGGATTTTTGGACCCTTGTTGATGAGAGAAAATATCCTTTTATGAAATAAACTTTTCTAAGACTGTTTTCCTGATTTCAATTTACTTACCTTTGTGAAAGTGGATTTTTGACCATGGAACATTTAAAGACAAAATACAGATCCAAAATTACAAATAAACACTTAAATGGCTGTATGCTTTTGGCTTTGAAAATATATGTACCGGAGTACAATAAACTGGTTGAAGACAAGCATTACCAGCCTTTACAATAATTATCAGGTGTATTTGTTTAGCATTCATTATGACTTTTACTGCATATTTAATAAAGCGGCATATCACAGTTTAACTACGAAATTCTGTATTACTTTCTTATTATTTACCAGTTGCCATTAAATGATTGATTATATGGTAAAAATATATTTGAGGGTGCCCCTTGGGGAGATTGGCGATTTTTGTTTGGCGCCAATCCTGTTCGCGCGGAACGCTGTGCAAACAGTAATGGCGGCCAAAACACAATGAAATTTCAAAAAGAATGCAGTAAGCACATAAAAAAAAATGTACGCACTTTATTTTGCTGGAATATCCTCAATTTGAGATACACAAAATTCTCTAATAGCATCTACAGTTATTTCTTAAATTTATCCTGAGAAGAAAACCAATCAGAACCGTGAATAGATTTCAGAATTACGTTTAGGTTTATCATAAATAGAACAACATCGCCCAGCTTGGCGAGAATTCAAGGGCACTCTCAAGTATAGTCTAACCAATTATATTTTATAAGTTTTGTAATTTGAGGATTTAAAATAGGTTTTTATGTTAGTAAATTAAAAAGAATAAAATTACTACTACTTCAATAATGCATATATATTGAAGCTTGTGATAAAAATATGTTTCTCAAATTCAAAGCAGACAATTTTTAAAAAGGACATTTTTTCATATTTCTCTCAAAAAAAAAAAACTTATAAAATAAAAATCTATTATGAATTAACTGTTAAGAACTTTTTTTCATTTAAAATAAATTATCGTTATTTGAAAAAAAGTAAATCTAGTACTTATTTTTTACGTATTTAAAGGTATAAACATTTTCAAATATATGTACATTCACCAAAAGAATGTTAAATGAAAAACAGCCCCATCTATTGGTGACCGAAAATGAATTTGTATATGGCTCCCTTTCGGTTTCTGAGTTCAAAATGTGTCTGCGATAGGACAAAGGGTGGGCAACACTGATCTAGTAGTCTTTCCGAATTTTTCTTCATTCGGGTCGTCAATCTCAAAACTTACTTCAGAATTTTTCTATAAAATTGTATAAGGATCTGGATAAGGGGACGTAAGCTTACGAGAATGATAATATATTGGATCCACCAACAAATATTTGATATGGATAGTTTGAGTTATACAAGGTTAAAATAGGATTTGTAATTAAAATATCTTTTAACATTTGAAATGAATTTGGACATTCAACTGATCAATTAAATGGAACATTCTTTATAAGCAGTTTATTAAATGGATTTGTTTAATTTTTGTTAAATTTGGAATACATTTATTGTAAACATTACCGGAACCAAGGAATATGTGTAGTTCTTGAACCCATTTTAGGGGATATAATTTTTTGATATAACTTCAATATTACTATTATTTGGTTGAAATTTACCTGATTCAGTCTTGAAATCTAAGAAATTACTTTTATTTTATGCAAATTAAAACTTAGGTAATTTTAATTTAAGGTTTTTTTTCAAAAATATCAAAAATTGTTTTTAAATGCTCTCCATAAGATTGTGAAAAGACAATTATATCATCAAAATAATTTAAAGCAAAATCAATTTTTATATTTGTTAAGAGTTTGCCTATTGGTTCTTTGATAAGTAGCTGGAGAATTATGCCAATCAAATGGTAATCTTGTTTACTCATATAAACTAAAAATTGAAGTGAATGCTAATTTTTCAGTACATTTTTCTTTTTAATATACGAATAGCCCGAAGTTACTACTTTCTCCGTAACCCTGATTCTTCCTCTGTTTTTAAAAGTGAACTCATAGCAATAGAACACGGTCTTCAGACTATTCGCAATGAATGTGACTTCGGAGACCTCTGGATTCTATCTGACAGTCGAATTTCTGACAGTGAAGGGCGCTTCAGCACCTTCAAAGCTTGTTCACAGTTGGAAGTAAAACCAGCATTTCTATTCTTCTTCTACTAAAAAATATCTCCCAACTACACGATGTTCATTTTCAGTGAATTCCATCCCACGTTGAGATCTATGGCAATGAGCAAGCGGATCACTTAGGCAAGCAGGGCTGCAGCCATTCTCCACCTTCTCACGCAGCCTTAACCTTTGCAGAACTTCATTCCAAAGTCGTTTATGACATCTAGAAGGAATGGAGAACCCACCCACTGGAGCAGCGATCCTCATTCAGTCTCAACTGCGACACCCGAACTGCAATAGCAAGACTCAAAAGCGGCCACACAAAAAGTCTCTCATTCTTAGAGGGGAGGCAGACCTACTCATTATGCACAAAATGCCGAGCCCAACAGGCCTCACCTGAACATGTTCTTGCTTGCATGGGGCTCATCAAGAAGGACCTTTATTCTTCCACCCTTTTTGTATCAGATTTTCTTCGGGTCAGTGGTCTCATGGACCTTGTCTGACGAAGTCAGACAAAAGGAGGATAAGCCACAACAACATAACCCGAAGCTAAAGCTAGAGTGGAAAAAAATCGTGATTTACCAATATGTTCAAAACAGAATCTATTCTGGGAATAGGTTCCTAATCTAATTTAGTTACTTAAATTATAATTTACGAAAATCTATGCACAAACTAGTTTTAGAGGATTCATCTTTCTTATAAGCTAAAATTATTGGTGATGATAAGGACTTTAGGAAGATATAATCCTAAACACAAAACCACGAAAATCCATTAATTTTTTTCACCATAATTTTTAGAAGTTATTACCTGAAACAATATTTTGAGAAATATTACATAACTGTTGCTAACATTTTTTGTGGGTTCATCTATTGCTTTACTGACTAAAGCTTAATTTCAAATGAAAAGCATTAGAAATAATGTTCTGTAATATATAAATTTTCTAATAAAAGTGTGAACACAATGTGACTCATTTTAAAAACTTTTAAGAATTTACAAATGCATTCAATGTTACTGTTGACTTTCCAAATTATTAAAAATAAAATCATGTTTTTAATAATTTGGAAAGTCAACAGTAATTTTATTTTTTATTGAATTTTTAAAAATTTTAAAACAATTGAAACAGGGCAAACATCAAAATTAAAGTCCGTGTGAAACATCAAAATTAAAGTCTGTGTGAAACATCAAAATTAAAGACTTCTGTCAATGATAGTTTCCTGAAGGTTATAAAAAAAGTGGACAGCAACACTAAGAAGTAAAAACAATATAACAGTGAAAAATTGGAAAAACATTCTACTAATATTAACAAGTATCAGCATTTATTATATTCTAAGAATAATCAGTTGTGTATCGAAGGTATTTGCATTAATATTCAATTTAAAGTATACACACTATGAAATAAATTCTACTGCAATTAAATAAACATTTATAAAAAGCATCTATGTGTAAAAAAACGTGCAAAAAAAAAAGACTTTCCAATTAAGAGTGCTAAATAAAATTATCAATATACTACATGGGGAGAGAAATTTTTGTTTTTTAATATACATTCAATGATTCGATAAACAGATATTTAAAGATTTGATTTAACCACAGAAAATAAAAGTACGATTTGGCACGATAGTTAAAAATTACTTTTGAATGTGTTTTAAACACTCTTTAACAATATATACAGATGTACATATAGGCTATTACCTTTTTCTAAACAGATCACTGGGGTACCACGGGATTGCAACTCTTGCGTTTAACTAAAGAAGGTAAACCGATGTTGTTTTAAGATACACAATACACATTCTTTTCATTAATAAATTAAGGAAGATAATTTTCTGTGACGCGAAAACAATTTAACGTCAAAGAACAGTTAAGAATCGTTTTAAAAATAACGCTCGAGAAAATTACTTTTTCTTTCTTTCTGAACACAAATTTATAAAAAAAGAAAAAAGAATGTTAGCAATCATTCTGGAAATTCTCAGATACATAACTGATAACTTTTTATTACGTACTATATCTTAGTTTTTATTATTTTGACTAGCATTTTTGTTTTCCCGAAACATAAACTTTTGTACTAAAAAACAAAAAAATTTCCCTCACAGTTACATAGTTTACTCCATTTTATTTCATGTAAGGTCATTGCAACCATTAAACGATATATGATGCGCTGAGTTTATTTCCTAAAATTCCCGAATAGTTTCCATGCTTAAAATTCCTGAGAATTTCACATTTTTAAATAAGAGCTGAGCAGTGCACTAAAATAATAGACTCTTTTCCATTTACAAATAGGTACGTATACATTTGAAAAAGTTGAGAGCCTTACATATCTGAGCTTTGAGGTTGACTTTAATAACAACGAAAAATCAAGTGGTCATTTTGGTTGTGGTATTGTTATTGGAAATATAGTGTTTATAGCTATAAGCTTCCTACATCATGTTCTGTTTATATAGAAGAAGCTATTGCAATTTTACGTGCTTTAAAACTAATGCAATCCAACTCGCATCATAAATACTGTATCTATACAGACAGCATGAATGTAGTCATTCCATTAGACCATTTTAAAGACAAATCTCATCCAGTTATTAAGGAAATTTTAGATATTTTAAATATTTTGTAGAGTAAAGGATTTGACATCGTGTTTTATTGGGTTCCAATTCACGTTGGCATTGCTGGGAATGAACTTGCAAGATAATGCTGTTAAAAATACCACTGGCTTTTTACATAAAGCATTAACATTTTTTGACATTAAAAAATGGACAAAAATTTTATTTCCTTCCACTGGCAGAAAACTTGGAATTTGCAGACAAACAGCAAACTCTCGCCACAATATTTCTTCTCGCGATCTTCCATTTCCAGATGCGAAGGATTTAAATAAAACCTATACCACCGCATTGGAGATACTAGATTTACACACAAGTATTTATTCTTGTCTCACCGTGCTCCGATTTGTGTCACGTGTAATGTACCATATACAGTACATCACATTTTAATTGTCTGTCCTAATTTCAATGATTTACGCTTAATGTTTTTAATATTACAAATTTAATTATATAAGACTTAATTAGGCTTAAGCTACATAAATTTGTTTGCATTTTTACGTGCAATTGGTTTCTTGAATTTTATTTAAATTTTTATCCATTTTAAACTTTTACAAAAGCCTCTTGAATTTTTATATATTCCATCTTATACATTTTACTATATATTTTAAGGTACAGAAATGTCCAATATTCAACCTTGCACCAGTAAATTTCAGAAAAACAAAAGCTGAAGCGCTTGTTTCCGCTAATGTGACAATATCACTGTTTTTACATGGATACAATTGTGGCTGAATGTCATACCGCTGTTAATATATATATATATATATATATATATATATATATATATATATATATATATATTGTTGCATTTATCTCTTTCCATTTAATACAGCAAATCAAAGATCAATATTCCTATACTGCTTGTTAATTTACATCTATTTTGTATTCCTTTATATTTTGACAGTTTTCAAATACCTTTCGTAGATACAAAAACACATTTTTATTGACTGATAGAGACAACACATGGTATACTAAATATTTGATTGATTATTGAATATCGTGTCAAATATTTCATATTTGACTTCTATATTTCTGATCTCACGGTTAAAGAAAATATCCATAGCTTTTCAATGTTTCATTATTTCGAGCCATATTGTATTCAGTTTGAGTGTACAAAAACATTTCATTTTCTATTTCAGTGCATTAGATTTATTTTCCATTTCAGTGCATTTGAGGGGTGTTTACTGAATTCCATTTGAATTCAAACTATACCGGGAAATTGACGCTCAAAATGAAATATTTTATTTCTAATATTGTTGGAACTGAACTTACTAGTTTGATTTGTGATGGAATTTAAATATTTCGCTCAATATTTTCTTTCTTAGATTGTCTTTTCTTTTTAACGCTTTTTAAATTAAAAGGTTTTTTTAAGCGCAACTGATGTGCTTCAGTTTAACAAAAGAATAATAATAATAGATTATTGAATAGGCAGATTTTCAAAAATGCATTTTTAAATGAACATTTCGTAGTGTGACGAGCAAACATAACATGAATAGCATGTCTGCTCGATAAGAGACCTCAATCTGAAAAGCCTTCACAGAATTTAAGTATATTTTAGGAGAATAATGTGTTTTTATATATATAGTACGCCCAAGTTACACAAGTAACTTCTGATTCACATGAACATTAAATTCGAAATTCTCCAATATTTTTAGAAATTCCCAATGTATATTAAAACGAATGGTCACTTTTTTATATTAAATGACATTCTAAATCTAATGAGAGTACTTATTTTTTTTTTAAAAAAACTATGTTTTATATGGAAGTTGTGTTTTAATATAGTTTTCCAATTTACATTGTGGACTTCCGATCCTTTGAACATTAATTTTAAAATTCGCCAATCTCTTTAGAAATTCCTAATGTATATAAAAACAAATGGGGTCATTTACTATTGAATTATACGAAACCTAACTTATTTTATTAAAAAAATATGTTTTTGGAGGAAAATGTGTTTTTTCATATTCTGCTTTGTGACAGGACATGTGACGCACGATCATGATCATGAAATTCTTAATTCCTCGCGATATCGTACGAAACTCGCTGTCTATAAGAAAATGCTATAGTGCATTTAGTATTGAATCATATTCTATAAAGATCTAATAATTGCATTTAATTTGTTTTAAAAAATAAAGTATTTTACCAAATCCTATCAATGTAATTTCTCAATTGGTCCTCTATATCGGTCGCTGAAAGAGCTGCTGTGAGCTAAAATCGGAACTATTTCTCTGACATAAGCTTATACAGAATTTTGTAAATATGCTCTTTATATAAAACGAATTTTAGCAAAGGTAAATAATTAAAGTACCATGGGTGATTACCTTGAAAAGCCGTTCTACTCTATTTAATATGTGACAAGTGAGTTCTATAAATTTCAAATATTTTTATGTAACTCAAATAAAATTTTTTAGTGAATAAAATTGCCACCTTTACGTGTTATAAAATAATATTTAAAGCTATTATAAGTATTTTTTTTATAGACAAAATAAATTTAAAAAAAATTGTCTTTTTGTATATTATGCCTAGTGACACAATTGACTTCTGATTCCCGTGTGTGTGTGTGTGAACATTAATTAAAAAATTCTATAATATCTTTAGAAATTCTTAATGTATATACAAACGAATTGGCTCATTTACTATTAAGTGACATTCTAAATCTAATGCGACCACTCATTTTATTATAAAAAATGTGTTTTAGGAGGAAAATGTGTTTTTACATACTGCCCCCAAGCTACGAAATTGACTTCTGATTCCGGTGAACATAAATTTCAAAATTCCCCAATATCTTGAGAAATTCCTAATCTATATTAAAGCGAAGGTGCACACTTAGTTTCGATCGAAATTCTAAACATAATTAGAATACCTATTTTATAATAAAAAATTTGTTTTTGGAGAAAAATGTGTTTTTTTGTATTCAGTCTTGTGACAGGCAATGTGACGCGCGATCATGAAATCCAAAATTTCTCGATATCTTACGGAACTCTTTGCCTATAGATTATGCCGATTGGTTGGATTTAGTTTTTAATAACAATTTGTTGCTAGCAACATCATTTATTTTATAACGGAAAGTTCATGTTTTGAGGAAACCTGAAAACTGCAAATATCAAGTACTGCTTTAGGTGATCAGTTGATTATATTTCAAAAATCTCTGAATATCTTCATTATTTTCAAATCTACATTAAAATATTTTGCTGTATTTAGTACCGAATGTATATTTAAAATTAAATCAGTTGTTTACTTTATTGTTAAAATATATTTTAGTAGAAAATGGTATTTTTATACATTGCACACAAGCGACACAAGGGAATTCTGAATGCCGTGAAAATAAACTTCGTTATTTCCCAATATCTTTAGAAATTCCCGATCTATATTAAAACAAATGGACTCATTTACTATGAATTGACATTATAAATCTAATGAGAGCACTTATTTCATTATAAAAAATGAGTATTAGGAGGAAAATGTGATTTTATATACATTGTCAAATTTGCATAATTGACTTCTGATTCTGGCGAATATTAATTTAAAAACTCCTCAATATGTAAATTAATAAACGTACACAATTGTTTTGTAGTACATATTACTTTATTTCATTTTACACAAGCAAAGTTATTATAATAAACATTTTACTCACTGTATTAATGTGAAACAACTATTAAACTTGGCTTTTTTTGTGCCGAATTATTTTGAAATCGTTAAAAGTATGACACGATAAGAAAAGTTGTGGAATCATACTGAATTAAGGGTTTTTTAGACAAACTTAAATCTATCATAGCAGCTTTTATCGATTTTTGACTCAGCTCATGATATAAAGTATGTCGATTAGGTATCACTTAGAAAATGAACAAACTAAATACACTTTTTTATTCTTTTTCTTCTAATTAATAAAACAACGCTCAAATTTGGAAACAAAAAAGTTGCTTATAAATATGAAAACTATTTGGACACACTCGATGCAGATAATATATATAATATATTAATTGAAGATTTTAAAAAATCATTACAGTTAGTTTTATTCCATAATAACGTGCAATTATTTTCGTATCTTTTAAATAACTATGAATAAATGTTTGACAAATGCAACTATTTATTACGGCAAAATATGGACTTTTATACATTTCAGTATTTTCTTCCCCCAAGAACTCATTTTTTATGTTGTTGTTGTTACTAATGACACTTGGACAAGCCAAGCTCGCTATGCCTTGGCTATGCGAATTTAAGTCTATTGGGAGCGTCTTTCGTTTTAATCAGAGCACCATGAAGGTGAAAGTACGACTTTGCTCTACACACGTGCCAAAGGAACCCGTTTATAGGGTTGGCAACCATTCACACAAGGAAAGGACAAAGACAGGATTGATAGAAAGAGAAAAAGTACATCCATCCCCGAACCGGGATTCGAACGCAGGACCTCCTTATCCGTAGTTAGGCACGCTGACCACTAGACAAGTTGGGCGGCACTCATTTTTTGTTCAACTAAAATGATAAAAATATTTTGCCTCACATTTTGTTACTAATAATGAAAAGGATGCATGAAATAAGGTTAAAATGACTATTTTACATATGAATGCATTAACGATAAATTTTTGTCATGAATTGTTTCCATAACATTAATTTTTTTTATGGGTTACATTTGACTGTTGAGTGATCGTCTCTCTATTGTCAATTTATACACACGAGGGTTAATTAGACTGGGATTTATGTGGATTCCGAACCGCTGTAAACCTCCATACCCAAGGCGGGATTTTAAACCTTGAAGACCACAAAACTTAGTTGCCACGCCAAATGTATCACGGCCTGTTGTACTTTTCCCAGTTGCTTTCAATAAAAACGAAGGATCTTTGAGTAGAGTAATATAAAACCGGCAACCTTTTCGCAATGACACTTTTTGAAACAAGACTACCCTGAAATTCAGCATGTGGCAACGATTCAGAAAGATTTGTTATGGCACAAATGTTCCTCATCCATCAAACCTACGAAAAATTAGGATTTCTTAGTCCCTTTATTTGAATATCATAACAAAATGTAAAAATGTTTTCTATACACGTTTAAGCATTGTATATATTCTATTTCAAATTACATAAGAGCGTTGATAAAAAAAGAAGCTTGACGTAAAATCAATTTTATCATTTACCAGTTTATTATAAATCCTGGATTCAAGCTAATCGCTAAACATTTTGAGGAATGCCGAATGGTTACTTTCGTTTGTGGGTTCGATTAAAATATCGGACATGCACATTTGCAAGGATTCGGAATTTGCTGTATTTTGTAGGTAACCTTGTTGACCACTGAGTGATAGGGCAGATCATTTAAAGAGTTTCAATTTTAATTGCTCTTCTTTGTTTAGCTCGAATTCTCATTTAAACTTTTAAGAGCTGTCAAATTAACACCGTTGTACCAAAAGGGACTGTGGTATTGTACAGCAACTATACAATAAGTCTAAACTACTGTCAGTCTAAATAATCGATACTTGTATATCACGTTTGAACAGGATAAATGTTAATTTAGTCATAATTGCAAGCAGATGAAGATGAATTATTTTTTTGCTAATAATTATCAGAAAATATACTTAATATAAGGGTGTGGTAGCTTGATTAGGCGACAAACCGAAGATCCTTCGTGTTCAATAATGGCGACCGGAGCTTGCATTACATATCATGGCCGCAGAAAAAAATGATTTTGGACTTTAGAAACCTTCTTACAGAAATGGCAACTAGAAACAAGGTGATCCTTGTATGGGTGCCAGGGCACAAAGGTAATGAAAGGGCTGATGAACTTGCTAAACATGGATCGTCTTTTGCTCTCATCGGTGCAGAACCTTTTTGTGGGATCAATTCGAAAACCGCAAAAACCAATGTTCTCAGATGGGAAAAACGGAAGATGTATGAAGCTTGGCTCAACACTCCTGGTCAAACCCACGCTAAAAGTATGATCCGTGGATCATCAGCGAGGATTGCCTCTGAAATTCTTAGATGCTCTAGGCAGAAGATACGTTTAATCATAGGCTTCATAACTGGGCACTACTATTTCAGAAAACACCTCCATAAAATGGGACTGTTTCAGCAAGACCCTATCTGTAGGAATTGTCATACGCAAAAGGAAACGGCCAAGCATATCATTTACGAATGCGAGGCTCTTGCTCTCCCTAGATTAACTTCTTTAGGCATCATCCATACTAGAGAGTTACACCTAGGCTCCATTAAAGGGTTATCGGACTTTATTAATAAAGTGGATGACCCGAGCAACTGGAACTAGGAAACATTGGGTTTGGAGTTAATGGTACAAAATGCTGATTAAAGCTGAGGTGCCAATGACATACAAACCCAACCTTAAGAAGAAGAAGATGGCCGCAGAAATGCTACACTAGTGTAAAAAGGAAAGAGTCAGCTCAGTTGTCCTGGTTACTTGTCAACTATTTAAAATTTGAAGGTGATTTTCAGTTGCGAAAATTAGACAAACGGAAAATTATTTCGTCCAAATACACAGAGCCAACTTAAAAGCTGTCACATACAGACAACTCTAACGATTTAATATTTATTACCGAGTTTTCTGTATCCTTTAATTGCTCTCACACCACCCCAGGTGTGTCTCATATATCCTGTGTTGGATGTATTATTTCAGCCTCACTCAGTCAAGCAGAAAAATCTGATAATGAAGTGAGGGATAGGAAAATGGTGTGTAGTTTAATGGCGACCTGTAAGTTCCACGCTTCCTGCCAAAGACTATATGTAAAGCTTTTTATAACCTTTCTCACATCTACCAGAATCATCGAAGGGCGTGATGGAACAAAGAGACGTGCACATCGTGATATAGCACGAGTTCTGGATTGGAAATCCGGTGGCAGCAACAATGTGCATCATCAACATAGCATGAAATGCTGGTAACACAAGTGAGCGGACGATTGATTCTCATAGTTTCTTACCAGTGATTGAGCTAATAATGTGGTTGAAGCCAGTTTTGTTATTGCTTTGAATATTGGTCGTGCAAAACGTCCATATAGAGAGGGAGATTTTATTAAAAAAATACTTGGAAGATGCATTATAGGTCTTAGATTCAAATGATGCAGCATTGCACAAAGCTGCTTCGCAAATTTTCATTTCGAGATACACATCGGATGAACCGAATGCCGCATAACTGCAACCAGTATAATTTGAAGATACTATATTGCATTCAGCTTAGCCCTTGACGAATCGACAGATATCACAAATTGGCAGTTTTCATACATTTTGTTTCACCGGACTTTTCGTTGTTAAAAAAGAATTAGATTTAGTAGCACTTCAAGAGACAACCCGCGGTTCCGATATTAAAAATGCATTAGATTACACAATGAAAACTTTTGATGCACAGGGTGATCTTTTTTAAAGTGACAGTGTTTGGAGCGTCCTGTAGCGCGATCTAATAGACGAAATGACACCAAACTTGGTATTTAGACTAATCAAGACACGGGGGAAAAAATTCCGTAAAAAAAAGTTTTAGTTCAAGAGTCACCACTCGGGCATTTTGTGGCGCTGCTGTAGTTTACAATAACAAGAATTAGCATAAAACGCAGGTATCAAAGCAAAATACAAATGTTGTTCGATGACAGTGCCAGTAATAGGGATTATAAAAGCAAGTAGTAGGCAGATCTGACAAATAATCTCAGCTGAAGTAAACGAGCTCCAGTGGCCATGCCTCTCACGTTACCGGAACGTGCGTTTATGTTGGTGGAGAATCAAATTTGTCTTTTCTAAGGGACAACATAACGAAGACAGTGCGGGATATTCCTGTTGATATGATACGTACGGCTGTGGAGAACGTTGTGCACAGAATGCACGGTGTTATTTCTGAGAACGGAGCTCACATGGAATGTGGTCTAATTCCTTACCGGGGAAGTTAATGTAATAAATAAACATTAATAATTTAATTGTACCATTGTATGTGTCAGTATTTCTCTTTTCTCACATTCTATACATTGTAAAGCGCCACAAAATGACCTAGCGGTGATTTTTGGAACTAAATTTTTTTTTACGGAATTGTTTTCCCCGTGTCTTGATTAGTTAGAATACCAAGTTTGGTGCCATTCCGGCTAAACGATCGCGCTACAGGGCGCTCCAAACACTGTCACTTTAAAAAAGATCACCCTGTACTTCTTAATAAACTTGTAAGCATTGCAACTTTGGATGTGTCTCTTAATAAATTAGTAAGCATTGCAAATTTTTTGATGTGCTTCGTAATAAATTTGTAAGCATTGCAACTGATGCAGCTTAGCTCTGGCAATGCTGGGTAAAACAAATCGCTCCTATTAGGCTTTTAAGAGATGATTCTCAAATTCCACAGTTCATACCGATTCACTGAGAATATCTCGTTATAAAATATTCTGATGTTATGAAAACAGTGTTACACACTGTAAATTACAATCCAACCAATGCAAAAAAATCATCGACAATGGAAAAATTTCCTTCGAGAATTAAAGGACGAAGAACTTCCGAATGACAATCATTTCTTTCGCTTTGGGAGATAGTTATCTAGCTATATAAATTAATATTATATAATTATTATAAAAATTTGTAGATTTGTTTGATCCTATACTGCATTTCTAATCGAAAAAGAAATAAAATATTATTTAGACGATGAAGAGTGATTACAAGACTTAATGTATTTGACTAATGTCATGGAAAATTTGCAAACACTAAATTTATAATTGCAAGGTAAAAAATAATATCTGACGTCTCATAGCGTATATATTTTGCTTTCAAACTAAATTACAATTTCTTCAAAAGGACATTAAAAAAATAAAACATTTTGTTCTTTTCCTCAAAGTAAAAAAAATTGTGTTCTAATATTAAAGAAAAACTCAACGAGTATGTAAAAAAGCTAGAAGGAATTCTAATATAGATTTCGACTTGAAATATTTTAAATCATCACTTGATTTTTTCTGAATCCATTTGCAGTTAATATAATGTAAGGTGAGTATAATTATGATTCAAAAAGCATATGGAGGTTTAGAATTAATAGAGATGCAAGAATATAAGCTCTACAATCAAAATACAAGTCGACGCCGATTGTACCAGAGTCGAAGTATCCTGAATTAAAAAAGTCAAATTATTTCAATATCGTACTTAACTTATGTGAATCATTTCACTGAGGGGGTTATATAACCCCCCTCCAGAAAGGTCCTCATTAGTTGAGAATAGGGGCATGAGATGACATCACATCGGTCAGTTCGACATTCCTTAACCATATTTGATAATGAACTTTTTGGAATTACAACAAAAAGGTATAAATTACCGGATACAAAAAAACGAATATACTATTAATATATATATATTCGTCTTTTGTATCCGGTAATTTGTACTCTTTTGTTGTATATATGGCCTCTTTTAACAAATGTAAGAGTTACACCTACCCTGTTGTGGTATTCCAAAATGTACATTTCATTATCCATATATATATATATATATATATATATATATATATATATATATATATATATATATATATATATATATATGTATGTATGTATGTATGAATGTGTGTGTAGAGAGAGAGTGAGAGACGTAGAAAATCAACTTCAGATTTGTACTCACACCCGAGAGACCGCTGGAAAAACAGCTGCAAATTGAACTGAGAAAGAACAGCGATAAACAAGAAATAGCACAAATACGTGCCAAGAAAGCAACAGAGCTACAGGCATGAGGATGTACAATACAGTTGGATGGACATCTATAGGCTGCAGGTCTGTTTTGCTCTCAACAGAAGGAAAATAGGGCGATAATGGCTGAAAGAAGTTAAATGGGAACACCAGATCAGTGACATCCATATAGAATCCTGCCAATGATTTTAGTTTGAGTCAACATATTCTTACAAGCAGTATGACATAAGTATATCCTTGTTCCTAGGATTTGAAATTCAGTGAAAGGAATGTGTTGTTGAAAAAGAAAATTAAACTGCCTTAAATTGGTGAAGGATCAGAGCTTCTAACAACTATGGACATCTTATACACCCCTGACGCAAGTCATTTTCCATTTAACATCATGAAATACAGCTCGTTTCTTTAAGTGACATTTTTCGGGGCAGAAATCGCGACAACACAGTTAATGGCAACTTTTAGGGTGAAAGGGTAAATTTATAATAGGAAGCCTGCTCTGGGTCTGTTGCCAGATGATCAGTATAAATAATAAATGAATTTCGCAGGCAAAGTAAGTGATTCATTGAATGTACATTGCGGAATTTTTATACCGCCATGATTGTTTTCCAACTGAAAGAGTTTTTCACAAAAAAAAAAAAGTTCATTGCATTTGTTTGAAACAGCAACTGAAACCGACAAGATCGGTATTCATGTTAACAAAGCGAGCGGTGGCGAACACAGGTGAAATTTCAATGCTTTAATTATAAATGGAGTCGCCATAACTATAGACAAACATCGAACAATTGTCAAAGTACAAAGATACATCGTCTTGCAATATCCAATAATTTTTTGAGGTGGTGCCGATGGCTACTACTTTCAATGTTAAGGTAATAATTCTAGTCAGAGGCAAAGAAAAAAATGAGAAATAAACTACATTTATATTGATTCGACAGGACAAAGACACATCCACATTTTAAAATGTGGTTATTTCCACAATACATCATAAATAAGCATACATAGATAAGCATGCAGTAATCGAAACAAAACTTTGGTATTCATTTGTTTGAGTAAGACCAAGCTTCATTCTGAAATGTAACATTTGTTAGATGTAGTTTCAAATGAAGTTATTACAACTAACGCTGGAAAAATAACGATTTTGAAATCTTTAAACAGAGGCGAGATTATGTGATAAACATAACAATCATGATCCAATTAGATATGCCATCTATATGAGCGTTCAGAAGTATTCATTATTTCTAAATGTAATTCAGCATTTGAAAATTTAAAGCAGCTCTTATTTGCTGAAAACCCCAAATGGATAGGCATGACATTGTACCAGAATCATATTTCCACAACTACTAGCATAATAGAAATTAACAAAGCAGATACATTTATATTTGGTCTATGAATAAAATGGTTTTATCAACATTGATAGACTACCATAATTTCTAAGTTTGTCCGGGAATGCTTCTTTTTATATGCTTTTGCATTTAAATTGTAAGATTTTTTTATGATGGGGTTACTTTCTGTTCAGAAGTTCAAGGAGCCAAATGACTGATGAAATGATTGAGAAATGTATTTAAAGACTTCATTTCTTAATTCTAGGCCATCTCTGTAATTCGCAAGTGAACTAATATAAGAAACAATGTGACATATATTTAGAAATGAACAGCACATTCGTTAGCACAGCAATAAAGGATAAGAATAAGAATTTAATACCACCTAAGTGTGCCAGACAAAAAGTTATCAAGTTAAACAGAAATGATATGTGAAAATTAAAAATTAGCAGAGGTCATAAAATTACTAAAAAACATCTAAACGCCATAGGCATCAATAAGACCTCTTTTGCAAAAAATATTGTTACATTTTTTTTTAATCAAAAGTTTTTGCAGGCATCTTTTCAGAAGAAAGGAATTTTCAATGCAATGACTATAGTCTAATGTAGTACCATAAACAGATTTCTTTGGTTCATGAAATTAATTCCTTATTTGATGATAGCAACAACTAAACAATATTATAAGTGTATCTGTGATAAGAATAACCAGAAATGTATGATACATCAAAGAAATCACTTCTCTTTAGAACTGTATAAGAAAAATAAGTTATCTTGTGATGCCTGTGAGAAGGTATCTACTGTGGTAATACATTTTGAGATAGCATTTTTTGATTTAAGAGAAAAGAAAGTGTAGACCATGGAAAAGTTTGCAAAATGGTAGCCCTGATCACATATACATAGTTTACTGAATTTGTGCTAAATTAGATTGCTAAAAATAAATATTAAATTTAAACTAAATTAAAATAATCAAATATATAAGTTCCTTGAAAATACATACTATTTACTAAAATATTAAATACTTGAATACTTCCTTATTTTTACTCATACATTTACAGGGGTGTTTGTGGGACCCCAAAAAATCCCCGGAAACTTTTACAGACTAACTACCGACATTTTGGAATTTCGAGAAGAGGGGGGGGAGAAATGAAAAATTACAATCATGAAGTATTGAATGACGTAATTATTGCGTTTTCTGCTTTCAAAGCAAACAAAATTACCCAGATCAAAATAAATAATTCATTATTATTCCTACTTCCTTTTGAACGACGATCCCCGGAATTTCCGGGTATCGAAGTTCAAAATCCCCGGAATTCGGGGGTTTCCCTGGAGCACAAACACCCCTGCATTTAAGTCAGTAGCTGCACTAAAAACTCAACTATCAGCAAATTCGTAGCACCTTTTTATACTTTGAACAACCCTATAGCACCATCTATATAAAGGCACAATAAAAAAACAGGACAGAAGGCTGCTAACCCTGATGAGGATTGCATCTACTCACTCTAAAGGTGAACAATTTTAACTATTCTTTAGATAAAATGTTTTTTTAAACTATTTTTGCCACATATTGCCTTAACATTCTACAGTAAACTGCTCCTCAATTAGGTTACAAATTATTAAATTACTGTATTCACTTATACATATTGTTACAAATATATAAATGATGATTGTATTTGTCTTAAAATATCTCAGACGGATCGGAAATTCTCGCATTTTGGGCAAAAATTGCGGTATTTAGACGTGTTGTAGTTTAAAAGCGGATTTCCTAATGATTTGGTGACTTGGCGAGAAATAGATACTTCTGGAAACATCCATCACCTAAGCTCTAGGACCAATATTTTTCGAGATAGCCTAGAAGCTTCCATAACCTTGGCGAAATTGGTAGATTTCTCCGCCAAGTCAGGCATAAATACCGCAACCCGACATGGAAGAAGCAGTTTTTTTGTGAAGACAGTCAGTGAGTGAAGACGATTAGTTGCGACTGCTAGTTGTTCTCTGTCTGAGGTATTTGAGACCTGTGATTGGAAGCTGTTTCTTGTTATATCTGACGAATTGTAGCTGTATAATTGTGATTGTTACAGCGGGAATTTCTTATATGACTAATACACACACAACTTTGTTATACATGTGATAAAATAAAAACAGACTTCTCGAAAATGCTGACAATGGGCATACATAGACCAACATCCCATAATCAAGGAATTATATGCACTGCCACTGGAAGATTAATTTGTTTAATATAAAGAAACCAGAAGAACAAAAATGCATATTTATTTTTTTCAATAAATTTAAATAATGTTTTATCAACTTATAAGGTATATAGGAATAAACACAAGGAGTTGTAAAAATAAACAATTATTCACCAAAAATATAAATTCATTTCAAGAGATGATTGTTTCGTTTTAACAATGATTACGTTCTTTGGCTAATTTGCTTAACTGTATATTCGAATCCACGAACATGACTCTAAGAATACATATACAAAAAATATATACTCATATAATTATTAAAATATAAACTGGATTATTAAAATTGCTAAATAAAAGCTAATTTAAACAACACATTATATTGCACATGCAAAAAGCAATGAATACTGAATAAAAAATATAAATAAATAAGCAAGTAACAAAATTATAATACGAGATTCACGAGCCATAAAAATTAAGTATACTAGAATTTCAAAGTATTCAGATCAAAGTAACATCTATGAAATCTTGTAAATACACTGCTGTACTAAAGAATACTAATCATGCACATTCTATATCATGAAAGGTTAGGTATTTAATGACTAAAAATAATTTATGACATCTTCAGACACAAGTTTCAGCATCAATATCGGGGAGACCTTTTTTGGCAAGAGTCCAAACATTAGTATCTCGATCTAGAAAAAAAATGTGTTAGATTATTTTTTAACCATCAGTTTCTAAGGCATAATGAATTAAACATTTGCATACGCTAATATACTTACTCTAATTACATATACTAAATATGCTAATTAAAACTTTAGAATTTATTCTAAAATCTTGAACTAAATGTTTATTTATTTTAAAAGATATTTCTTTTGCTACAGATCAATAAATTACACTAAGAATTCTAAAATTTCGCATTAAATGTGGGGTTCTGAATATGTTATATGTATACTGTGGGAATATATACTGAACTGGTTAAAGTGAAATAAAAATAAAAGTGAAAATAAAAAAATATAGTTTTCCATGTCCAATTATCTAAAAATTAAATAATTGTTTTGTAAAGAAAAGATTGGAATATTTTTATAAATAGGGGGGAGGGAAGGATAAAAAAATAATATAATTCTACTTTTTACAATAAAGTTATACTGAGATCAAAATAAAAAGAAATTTGATCTGGAAAACATTGATTTTGATTAGATATTTCATAAGCGAAGAGTTTTATATACAGAACAACATTTACAATTTTGAATTGTTGTAATATTTCTTTGATAAGTTTTCTCAGTTATTTTTACATATTTAGAAAATAAAGTTTTTAGTAAACATAATATAAAATAATACGTTATTTTATTGTTTGTAAGAAAATTTAAGCCCAATCAAATTTTAGAAAAAAATATTTCATAAAAGCTTCAATATATGTATATATACTCCAGATTGTTGGAAGAAAATATTATTTTTCACTTACCCTCTTCTACAATATTTAACTTCTCTTATACTCACCACACCTGATTGATTTGGTATATGTACAAGCTTATCATGTTTTTTAATTTTGTATTCTCATGTAACAAATAGAGATGAACAAATATTGTATTAGAATATTATACTGTATCTTTTTGCACATTTATTTGACTCTTTATGGAAGGTATTCAATCAACCATCAAGGGAAGTAATTTCAAACAGAGATGTGAACTATAAATTTCTTGATATCATTCAGCCTGATTTTTATTATAATTAGAATTTTTTAAAGAAAACTTAATTTAGGATTGACAAAGATAAAAAAATCTTAATCAAATTCTTTAAATAGTCTTTAAAATTTACCTTTTCAGATGTATACAGATTATTTTCACAATGTATTATTAATATATTTCCACAGTATATATTTATAAGCAAAGAAAAAAGCATACTTTTTACTTGTCGATTGAGCAGTACACTTAAGCCAGTCTGCCCTTGTTTGTTTTTGTTTTTGGAAAGTAATTTTGTGGTTTCAGCAACAACATCTTCACAGACATAGAATCCATTTCCATTGCAAGTAGTTTCAGACACCAACAGTAATTTTTTTACCACATCTTTCCCTAGTATATTGTCAAACACTGCTTGGAGGAATGGATCATTGCTGATGGATAATTTAAGTTTGTCTCGGTGCCAAACAAGAACTTGACTTTCTTCCAGCGCAGTAATGGACACCTATCACAATTAATAAAATTTTGAATTCCAATTCCACTAAAAGAAAACTAATTATAATAAAAAGCAACATGTACTGCCTAGTTTTATTTACATATATAAGAATCGAATTTTTTTTTTTATGTAAAACAACATTTAATAACTTTTAAAATACACTATAGCATAAATCAACTGGTCAAAAATCACAGAATGTCAAAAAGAAATATACTTAAGGATAAGTTGTTTCCACAAATAGCTGGCAGTAGACTTAGCAGGAGTAAAAAACAATTTAACTAAAAATTATCAACCATTTTTTTAGACTATTAATGTTATTTTATGCCAATTACAAAACAATTTGTATATTCTATAAGGAATATGTTATTTAGTCAAATCTTAAAAATGCTTTCAATGTAAAGGAATATCAAATAAATTGTAGCCTGTTCAAGTAGTTTTTTATATTAATTGTTTGATTATTCAATTCATTACAATAATGAAATTCTTATGATATTCATTAGTCAGCCAAGCTGGATTTTCAAAGTAACAAACTTAACCTAACTTTTTAAAATAGTAAAAAATTTTAAGTGCAAAAATAGATGGATGAATACAATTAAACAGAAACAGTTAATTGTTAAGTGACATACAGCTTAATTAAAAATAATTTTTCTCAATTTTTTAATAAATAAAACTAATGAAAAATGTTTATAAAAAAAGTACAGGGGAGTTTGTGGGACCCCAAAAAGTCCCCGGAAACTACTACAGATTTACTACCGACATTTTGGAGTTTCGAGAAGGGGAGGGGAGAAATGAAAAATTACAATTATGAAGTATTGAATGACCTAATTATTGCGTTTTCTGCTTACAAAGCAAACAAAATTTCCCAGATCAAAATAAATAATTCATTATTATTTCTACTTCCTTTTGAACGATGATCCCCGGAATTTCTGGGTATCGAAGTTCAAAATCCCCGGAATTCCGGGGTTTCCCCGGAGCACAAACACTCCTGCAAGTATTTTAGTTAGAATATATTTTCCATAAAAAATTTGTACCGCTTATATTTGAAAGCTCATGCTTTTATTCCAACTACCACACAATTTCGTATCAACTACCTGAGTGAAAATGAGTACCCCAGCTAGTTTATTAATATTACTTATTGATGCAAAAAATTTAATAAAAAATTATAATAACATAAAATATTTAATGTTAATTAGAACAAATTTAATATTTATTCAGCACTATACAATGTGAAAATTATGAAGATAACATCCTACAATAATTGTCTTCTTCAGAAAGAATGATGTTTTCTTCGAAATCTATTAAAGGTACTTAATAATATATTTAATATTATTAAAACTATTATAAATCAAAAATGTTTAAAAGTTTTTTATGAAGAATTAAAACATTTGAAAAAAATTTTGATGATTCTAATTATGATTTTTATAATTTTCAAATGTTATAACATTACAAACACATTTTCTCAGTTTTTAATGAAGATAGAATCTATTTTCAAACAAAAAAGGCAAAGAGAAAACAAATTAAAATCAAAATTCTAAGATGCTCAGTAGTGTATTTATTGAAAATAGTTAAATATATGCCTAACTATTAAATAAGCTAAATAATGATTTTAAAAAAATGAGAATAAATAAGTTGAAACTTTATAAGTTATTGTCTGAACATGTAACCGATAAATCACAGTGGTATGGCATAAGATAATTTTTTTAAATCTTCTATTAAGCATAAATGAAAAAGAAAGTTTTATAAAGTTGTAAAACATTAAAAAACAAGTTAAAGCAATTTTTTTTGACAGAATTTAAAAATACACACAAAGCAAAAACATGGTTGATACAATAAATTAAGAAACATTTTCTATTATTCACAAAATTCATTTCTATTCATATTTTAAGAATTAAAAACTTATGACAATTTCTTTTTAATATAAAAAAATTATACATTAATATTGAGTACCTAATTTTATTTGTACATCTGTGGAGTTTTTAAACATTACTTTCAATTATTTAATATTTAACACATAATCTGAAAAATCTCATCTGCAATCTTACAATACACAATTTGTGCAGATATTTATGTACATTGATAAATCTTATAAATTATGTAAGAGCTAATTTTTCAGTAATTATTTTTCTTGATATGATTTTAATAGAAAAAGCTTTAAATTAGCAACGAGAATATACTTTTTTAGAAAAAATGTAATTCTGTATCTAGATACTAATATCAAAATTATAGATAAAACATTAATATTCTGCACATCTTTATCATAAGTTAATATACATAAATGATTAACAATAGATTAAGAACCATATGAAAAGAGTGTTAATATTTTTGCTGCATCAAAAAATATCAATAATGTAACACTTACTGATATTTATACTTTATCCTGTTGACCATTTTGGCCAAAAAATATGATGCCATAAGTTGCAAATCTTAAATTATATTTTTAATTCAAAAATAAAAATTTTAATAAATTATAAATTTACATTTTTAATTACAGACTTAAAATCTGCCTGTGCTTAAAAATAAACATAAAACATCAACTTAAAATTAACAAGTATGATATGTAAATGTGATCTTTTAATTGCTACATTTGTTGACATATATTTTATATAAAAATGATTGACAAGATTATATGTAAATACTTAATTATTAAATAAAAATTTTTTATAATATTGATATCACTATCATCATTCTATCTTTCTTAATGCTAAATGATACAACAGTTGATATTTTAATTTTAAAATAAGGTAATTATTTAGTTCAAAAGATATATGTTTACTTGATAAGTGTCATTAGTACAAACACCAAACCATTCTGGAGAATCCAAAAATTGTTTACTATCCACAATATGTAAAGGATGACCATGTTGAGATACAACAAGTCTAGAAAAAGACATTAAAATTATCCTTAAATTGAAAATTAAAAAAACACATATTTATAGAACAAAAAATAAACATGTAAATGAATAATGTAGAAAACTTTTTAAGTTCAATATAAAATAAATCATAAAATGTATCAATATTTTAGTCAAATATGCTTTCTACCATTTTTATCCAAGAATTGATGCAAGTACTGAAATAAATTTTTAAATAACTTAAAAAAGTTTTTGTTATCATTAACCCCTAGCCAGTGTCGCCCGAATTCAGTTCAGGCAATTACTGCATGCAGTATTTGTGATGCCCAAACTAAATTAGGGCAGAAGAATAATTAACGTTTCTATTTTGTGAAGCCCGAGCTGAGTTCGTTTCTAATTTAGGATACTTAATTCTCTATTTTCCTAATAAATGACACAAGTGGTCCTAGTTTTTTACCAATTCCAACTTTGGTTCTGAAGGTAGTCCATGACTTCAACAACACTATGGGAGGTGATGTTAAAGTCGATCAACATCTTACAGACTTCCCTATTGCTAGAAAAGGAGGTAAAAAATATTATTAGAAAGTATTTTTCCATCTCCTACACCAGGCTTTATATAAATAACTCCTTTATTCTGCATACTTCAGCAGGTGGTGCAAAAAATATGAACTATCAAATGTTGAACTAAAGAAACCAAATGTTCAACTACCAGAACCAGGGCGTTCTAATGTAAGCTTACTGCGCCTCACAGGTCGACACTTTCCAGAACACATCCCATCAATGGGGAAAAAATCTACTCCAACCAGGCAGTATTTTATATGCTGTCGTAAAACCGATGAAGAAGGGAAGAGAGTAAGGCATGAGGCAAGAGTTTATTGTAAAAAGTGCAATATACAGGCTTTTGAGCAGTACCTTGTTTTGGGATACACCATACAGTAAAAGATTTGTAAAATTTATGTACTGAAAATCATATTGTTGTGTTTTTATATTATACTTGTTTATACTAGTTACATCTAGCTTCAGAATTTTGTTTAATTTGCTCAATATGAATAACATGTATGTGTAATAAATGTTTTATGTATATGTAAAAATTATAAATACATTAGTTATTGCATTTAAAACTTTATTTTTGTAATAAAAAAGCATTTAAGATAAGAGTAAGCATCACTTTCTGGTGACTCTCAGAATATCTATTTTGTGATGTTTTCTGACGTCATTTGTTCACAGAAATTTTATTGGTGTCTGTTTTCCGGTGGATTCTTGCTGGTTTGCATATGGGCTTGTCATGAATCATTGAGTACTTGCATAACTAACGTTTTGTTTTATTTTTTCAAAATGGCTTGCGTGGGATATATTGATTCTGATTCCAGTGGTTCCAATTCAGATGATGATTTGGGAAATGAAAACTGTTTAAATATTTCAGAATCTGATTGTTCAGATTTCGGTACTTCTGAAACAGAAAGTGCTGCTCGTCAGTGGTGTGAACTAAATACGGATACACCAAATCCTGCTTCCCCAGAATTTATATTTCAAGAAGACTTAGGACTAAATTTTTGTCCTGACAGTGACAACATTTTGCAGTTTCTTTTAATATTTTTTTGATAATGGAAATCTAGAAATCATATGTAATGAAACAAATATGCTTCTCAGTATTTGAAAAAAAATGAATTGAAAAAGGAATCAAGGGCTCAGAAATGGTATTCAACTACAAAAGATGAAATTAAAATATTATTAGTGCTTTTCACTTTGCAGGGCATCTTGAAAAAGCCCAAAGAAGATTCATATTGGTATAAAAAAGAAATACTTCATACACCTAAATTTGGGAAACTTCTTTCAAACAGAAGATACAAACTCTTGTTGCAATTTTTACATTTTGCGGACAGAGTTCCTGAATTGCACCCTAATCTAAAATTGTGTAAAATATTGCCTTTGTTAGAGCGCTTAAATGGAAAATTTATGAGCGCATATTCTCCAAATAAAAATATTTCTATAGATGAAAGTTTGATGTTGTATAAGGGGCGCCTTGGTTGGGTGCAGTATATGCCACTCATAAGAGCTAGGTTTGGCATAAAATTTTACATGTTATGCGAATCTGAATCTGGTTACATATGGTTATGCATAATCTACACAGGAAATAGAACCATTTTGAATGAGCAATACAAAAATTTGCCAGTGTCATCACAAATCGTGATGACACTACTGTATCCCCTTTTGAACAAAGGGCACTGTGTAATTACTGATAACTTTTATACGTCCCCAGAACTGGCAGAGTTGCTAATATGGTATAAAACCGATATATATGAAACAGTTCACCTGAACAGGAAAAGTATGCCTATTGAGCTAAAAAAACGAAGTTGAAAAAGGGAGAAATTGCTGCATATCAAAAGGGAAGTCATGGTCCTGAAATGGAAGGACAAAAAGGATGTAGCACTATTTTCCACTATGCACAACACAGAGATTATTGCAGTTACCAGCAGGAAGGAAACAAAAATGAAACCAAATGTGGTAGTGCCTCCCATAGGAATCGAACCTACAAACTGATGGCTAGAATACTAATCATTCTGTTCGCAGATTGAGCAAAATGTTCTTGAATCTACTATTTAATATTTTATTTAATTGAAAATTCTCATAAGAGAATTGAAATATCAATTTAAACTACTTAATCTTCACTAATTATATTACCTCATTATGAAAATTTTTCAAATGTTAGTACTTGCATTTTAAAATTTAATATTGAAGAAGCATAATATATAGAAAGATGTATAATATAAAATAAATGGATATAAACTAAGAGATATCAATCACTTGTTTACAATTTTACTTGTACATTTATAGATTTGATAATTACATATTGATTTAATGTTATTTTGTAGTAAGCAATGCAAATCACATAAAAAGTATGAATATTAGAGAAAAATGAAGAAAATTACAAATTTACATGATGCTTTATCAGTAGTGAAATTAAAATGCAAGAGTTTTAGTACTATTATCTTTTTTATAAGAAGCAAACACAAGAAAAATATAAGGCATTTCTTTAATTGAATAGCCTTTCTTTTACCTATTAAATGCACTATATATAATATTATAATATAATTACCAGTTCTTTTAATAAATGAGTGGATTAACAGACATTTTGTTAGTAGGATTAATCATTCTTTATTAACATTATTAACAGACTTTAAGCAATAATTGCATAGTTCTAGGAAAAGTTTTAATTTTCCTCTATGCTGAAATATTTGGCAGTTACCAATTTGAAAGAAATTAGAAATTAAAATAAATGTATGTACTTTTTTCTGATGAGTACTAAGTAATTCTCATTTATTAGCTTAAAAGTAAACTTAAAAAATGTCTTATTTCCAAGTTTTATACAAATGATTTGCTTTAAATATCTTTGCTTTTCATAAAAAAAAAAAAATACATCTTTTAATATGGATTTTTATTTCTGTGGATGAAAGTCTGAAATTTTTTACTCTTACATTAAGGAGTATGAAATGATAAATGTACACATGCATTAATATCCACACATAGAAAAACATTGTCAAGCCTTAAAAACTTTTAAATAAAAGCAGCTAAATAATATACTAAAGACATTAATTTAAATTTAATTTTTAACAAAGACAAATTTTTCCTACTTTAAAACCTGATGAATGACATAAAATAAGAATCAATAAAGTTTAGAAATGAGACTAATGAAAGTAAATAGGACCATTATATAATGAAAAAAATATTTTTGCAAAGTTTTACATGTTAAACTACTAGTTTGATCTGCAAAAATAATTAATCAGGATATAAATATATATTTATTTTATAGTGCCTTAATATAAATTTATTTATACATCTAAAACTCTATTTTAAGGTAGAATCTAAGTAAAATTCTAAAATTACCCATAGAAGTAATTTTTAAACAGAAAAAATTGTTTACCTGCCGGAAATTACTAATGAGAGTCTATCAACTTTGGTAACATTTTCCACACAATATGGGTCTTTGGGTTTCAAGCTCTTAATTTCTCGCATACAATGAACTGCTTTGTGAAATTGATGGCGTGAGACTCGCAAGGGTTGAAACAGATCTCTATACACACCTTCAAGTTTGGCGTTAAATTTCACTGGCCGCAACATGTATAAAAGTATCGATACATGAATAAAGTTTATAACAGTAAATACTGCATTCCATAGGAAGGTGTCAAAGGCACATAGAATTATCCAACCCCAGAGTGCAAAAAACAGGGAAGCAAGCATCAAACAAGATCTTAAATAAAGCAATCCATGTATACCAACCGGTGCCAAATATGAAAGGAATAAAAAGGAATTGGCAATTTGGAACAGAGCGTGATTTGGCGGTGCCCAAAGAAAAAGACAATGATTCCAGTTAAATAATTCTGAAGCTGAAGAATTAACACTGAATGTTTTATTGTTCAAAATTAATGAAACATTTTCCATGGAGCTGGAAATATCTAAATGTGAGCTGTCTTGGAAAATTTCAGTGACATTATAAAAGACGAAAACAGCACGTGAAATAATATTTCTTCCATTTTGATTAGAGATAATGAAAAATATAGCACATGTTTTCTTTTTAAAAATAATAGTCTTGCTTTTAAATGATGCATAAATCTGAAAATTCACAAAGGGCAGATTATAAAATTTGACAGGTGAAACTATAAGACGATAAAAATTCGTGTAATTAGTGCTTCGAAATAAATTTCAAGAAAACCAGTAATAAAATTAATAACTAATGACAATAATCTTTAAAGTGCATTAGAAATAATTGGGAAAAAAATAACAATTTCAATTCAAAACATAAACAATAATTTCCTTTTCCAAAAGATATAAATAGTATAACTTGCGGTTAGCCGTTAGTTTTTCGTTGTCAACAAACTCAAGCATATAAGCTATAAATCAGTGTTTCAGATTGAAACACGTGAATAAGAAAAAGAAAGCTTAATAGTAACATCATCCGTTTATTTATATTATATTAAAGCTTCGTTTAAAAAGAGTAATACGAGTGAATTTAAGAAATAATTTTTTATGAGGTGGGTCAGGATCTAGCTAAGCTTTAATTATAAGTGAAAAAGCCTGAGAGAAGCTATGGAAAACTGTAGAGAGTACGGAGCATGAGCATGGTAAATAAATCACAAATATTGATGATAGAAATTTATAACCACGTGAAATACTAAAAATGTCGAAAACAAGAAAACGATCAAAAACTGTCAAAGACCGCCCGCTCAGAACGGGTACACACAGTTTAAATCCTGGTAAGATAAGAGTGATTTATCCTAAGTTATCTTTTGATCCTAGAATAATTTTTTTGTTTCTTGTGCGTCATATGTACATAATTAACTGTTGATAAAAATATTGCAAGAAAACCGGTAAATTTTTTCGTAATCGGGATTCTCGCTTAATTTGGTGACCGTTTTTATTTTAAATGATTTTTTTTTACGGCTGGGTAATTCTTTACTGCAAACTTAGTTTAGAAGAGACAGAGAGAATTTCAGGGATCGGATTAAAATCTGCTCTTTCTTTGAAGTGAATCGGTTCTTTTTCAAGTGTCACTAGTTCATTCCTTTATGAAACTTAAATATTTACAAATTTCATCTTCAAGTAAGAATTAAGTTATAAATGGATGAATGTAGATGAAAAACTTATAAGATAGATAAGTCAATAAAAATTTGGGGTAAAAAATAAAACATTTGAACCAATTTTTGAAATAGAACCTCACATTAAAAAATTCAAAACCGCATGCAATAACCAGGAATTACTTTTTAAACAAAATCTAAAATCAACGCTATTAGATTCACAATAGTGATTAAGGCAGAAAAGGGAAGTAAACAAAAATATACAATTATTTTATATGACAAATAAATAAATATAGTGATTAGAAAAATTATATATAACAGTATTAAATTAGGAACTTGAAAGTACTGGATATACCAGTCTAGTTTGTGGTGGTATAACAATACATATGTATTATATGTTGGCTGATGTAAAACTTATGTGACGAAATACATATGAAAATCGAAAAAAGTAAATAAATGGATAATCCATTTTAATTTTTATTGATAATTTTGTCAATATTCTAATTCCATAGGAATTTTCGTGTTCCACAAAAAAAAAAAAAAAAATCGTAGAATAGAGGTTTGAATGTAATTTAATGTTATTACACAGAATTATGATACTATTACAATTATGATTGAAAATTATTGAGGAGATGGCTGACAAGTTGATTTGTACTGACTGTTGATGATGTTGGGAATGAAAGAATGAGTCAAAAATAATACAGAAATAAAATGAAAAAGCCACAATTGTTAAAAAATAAATGATAGAATCAAACTGAATTCAAAGAGTGGAGTTGGACTACTGATTCTCTATGGAACAATGATTGGCAACAGAGCAGAATTGTTGTACTGATGTCCTCAGTATGGCGATTCTGTTCTGTTGCAGTAAGGTAGAATATTAACAATATTAATATGTAAGGGAGAGTTCTTGGGAACTACTCCATAGAAATTTATTTACTGCATAGAAGAAATTAGTTCTAACAAACCAATTTGCCAAAAGATTGCTCATCTCTAATTAAAAGTGAAGCCAACTATTTTGTTGGTAAGAACATTTTCTGGCACAATTTTATGTTTATTATTTATTGAAATGATATCTATGTATTTACACCACTGTAGTCAGTTTTACTATTAATCCTGGTACTACTAATAATTATATTTTTCAAATGAAGTTCATAAGTAAAAGTTTTTTCTTGTTATTACTTTCTTTTTGTTGTTATGAAATCTAATCACAATTCCCATTTGTCTAGTTTGATTGTGATGGTGCTAATATATGAACACCACTATATATTTATTCTATATAAACATGGTGTATCTGAGATAATTATAATCAAATTATATTGTTTTATGTGATGTGTAAAGTTTTTTTATGCTTATCTTGAGACAATTTTAATCATTTTTATGTAGAAGAGAATATGAGTAAGCTTATGATATTATTACTTTTAAATATTTATTTTAAAACAAGCTATATTTCCCTCATTTCATGCTTTGATATTCTGTTTCACTAGACTGACTGCAAATGATTAAATAATAAAAATGTAGAATTACTTACTGAAATTTTGAGTACTGCTTTCAAAATTTATTTTAAAATAAAATTTAATGTTACACTTTCCAATGCAAGAAATTTTTTTATGTATATTATTTCTCTTTTTATGTTTGTTTTGTGTTCTGTCATTTTAAATTCAATGGCTATTTCCATTTGGTGACGTGAATGTTCCTGTCACTAATAATAAATAACTTTCTGCCAGTTCATCCAGACTATGGGAGATTAACCTGAAATCCTATTAAGTTTATAATATATCTTTGTTTGATCTAAAATAGTGAATACCAATTAAAATAATAACCTTTCCTATACTTGCTGAATGGTTAGAACTCTTTTCCTCAGTTCAATATTTGGTGGAGTCAAATCTCACCTTCAGTATGGATATTTGTAGTGAATTTGTGTTATTTGTCTACTATAAAATATAGGTTTCAGTTGAATTATAGGCATGAAATAAATATTTGTAATTAAAAACACTAGAAGCTGATAATAATTGGGCTACTATTCAGTTTTTATTCTATGTTAGTAATCATCTCTACATATTTGTTAAAATGTAATCATTAGTATTTTATAACAAGTGTTTTTCCATTTTAAAATAAAGTACTTACATTTTATCACATGGACCATTTCTGTAAAAAATGCTTCTAGAGTTGTAATTTAATATATAATATTGAAATTTATGCATCTTGCCTCAATGGTTTCATACAAAATTATGTAGGTATTAAATTTACAGTTATGTTTTCTGTCACTTCTAATATAAAAGTAAATATTTTTTGTTTCAATGAAAATAATAAGTTAATTGCTATTTCTTATTTCTTTCCCTTCATATTTTAAAAATATTTAATATTTGGGACCTGCTAGTTAGTAGTATTGTGGTAATGTTTATAAAATAAGATTTTTAGCTTTAAATCGCAATATTTGGTGAAGTGTTTTCTGAAAGTGATAAGCTTGATAATACATATGTAATAAGTATGAACTATTTTTTAATCACCATTTAAATGAATAGATAGGGTTTATCAACAATTCAGGTGTTCTTTTTGTTCCTATTGCAATATTATTCCGCCTTTAGTAGTTATTGGTCCGTGAGGTCAATATCTTAACACATTTGGCTTAAATCAGTTCCTGACTTATTTATTGATATTAAAAAATTGGCACTGCTTTCACAGCTTTTTCTTTTAGTTTGAATTTACAGTGATCCCTTGTTTTTCACGGTTAATAAGGACCAGAACCTCCAGCAAAGGCTGAAAAACCGCATTGTAGGATTTGCCCCCTAGGATTATTCATGTTTGCGGGTACACGAATTTTTTATTTATGTGAACAGTATTTATACTTTACACATTTAAGAAAAAAATTGCAACAGTATACATATTTACTTAAACGTGTCAGTGCTTAATAAGGTTAATTAGAAAACCTTATACTGTAATAAATATTAATCAACATTGCTTTCTAAGAGAGGCAAAGAGTCTTGTGTGGGTGGCAGAGGAGAGATTCACTTGACTCGTAGAAGCTTTAGTCTTACTCGGAGAGATTCTTCTGCTGGAGGCACTGACAGTAAAGCTTTTCCTATTAGAGAAACATGGTGGTGGGTAGTTGTTGTCTTTGTTTTTTCTTTTCCTTCAAAATTCCACTGTACAAGGACATAACCCCGTCAATGCAATTGCTGAGCTAGACAGCTTGAACCATATTTTTGTCAATGTCTTGTACAAATTATTGCATCGCTCTTGCCATGTCACACAATAGCAGATTCTCCAGGGTAAGGCCACACTTTTCAGTTTCTTCTTCATCTTCCTCACTTGCAGACTTTGTCATCTCAAGAAGCTCTTCATCGATTAGTGAGACCGAGTGGCAATCGGTTAGGGCGTTGGTGTCTTCTTTTGTCATGTCAACAAATTCTTTATTCCTTATGATGTGAGCCATCCTCACCGTACTTTCATTAGTTGATGTTGCGCTAGAAACCAATCATGCACCCTTATGAGAGCCCATGGTATGTACTCTGAGTCAACTCTACTTTATTTTACATGCGGGGATCCTTCTCTCTCGTGCATCAACATGAAACAATGCTCCTTTCTGCAATGTGGCTGCCAACGTGGTTGTATTTTTTCGTTTTTATTTTTCGATGAATATTTTGGAAAAACTTGCGAAGTACTGAAGCCAAAAATGGCAAGGGAACACTGTAATATATTATTCCATTAATTACAAGGTATACATTACATGTTGACTACTATGTTCACAATAACAGACCTCCTATATTTTTAGGAAAAATCAATTACATCAAGTTAAAATAATTATCACTCTATAATAAATATATAATATTTCATGATATTGCAATGTAAATATTCTAAATAATTCAGAAATGGAATAATCAGCAAAGAATTTTTTATCAAAACCTATTATTCTGGTAACCTTAGGATTCTGGTGAATTAGTTGATAGAAAAGTAAATCTCTGATGATTATATTTTATAGTCTCTAATGTTATTTAATTATAATAGAAAATCGAGTTTTCAGCAAGAAAATAAAATTGTGGGTATTTTACACTGCATTTGCTGTTTCTGTGAATTATTGAGGAAATTAAATTCTGATTTTTTGAAAAAAAATTTGTTCATTATTTTTATAGATTAGAACCATTAATTTATATTTAACAGTGTTCTGATCATAATCATGGTTGGCAAACATGATTGATGATTTTTAAAAATAAGTGATTTATGTAAAAATAAATGCATTAAAAGTTATGAATGTTATTGAAATTGATTACTTATGTGTTGGGAATATTCAGTGTGGAAAAATAACATGCATAAAGAAGCAAATGATTGTAATGTTTGGAGGTATCAAAAATTTGAATTGAATGAACATTGTATCAGAAATGTATTGAAATGAATAAATGATGTGTGTGTGAAGTTATTTAAATATGATTAAAAATACAATGTAAAATCTGGAAGTAAGAAATTTCACCTGAAAAGAACATGATTATCTGTCCAAATATGTTCATTGAAAATGATAAAAAGATATTTAGTAATGTAAATTAAGTTATGGTAAAGACAATGATTTAAAGGGTTTAAAATTTATTTAAATAATAGATTGAAATAAAATTTAGAGCTCTTGACAGAATAAACTATGTGTGCATTCCCCTGAAAGTTATTACATGATATTTTAGACATCGTAATATCCTGAAATTTAATGGTTTTCAGAACTTAAAATAGAAGAATACGAAATAACTACAAATCATTGCACAGCAGAATTGTGTTTTGCAGTTGTAAATAGAATAAGCTAAGCAAAAGAGGAAAAATTTACTGTGATGGAAAAAAAAATTCTTTTATTTTTATTATTCTCTAAAAAAATTTTAAACAATTTACTTTTTGTGCTATTTTTAAAGGAATTATTCAATATAATGTACTATGAATGAAAATTGTAACTTAAAATCAATGTATTGAAATTTTATCTATTTTGCATTTTTTAATAACATGTTGGTTTTTTTTTGTATGAAATTTAATAAACATGATATGAATTAGAATGTTAAATTAGTTCAGCAAACTTTGGTCATAATGCTTGTAAATGAAAAGTTTTCTGTATTAATGTTCATGGCTGCATGGCTACCATTCTATAAAAAAAGCAATAAAACTTCATATTTGCAAACATAAAATTTTCTCTCTATTACTTTTTCTCCTAAAATGTGCATTATACAAGTGATGATTCTAAATTTCTACTGTATTAATCTCAACTCCCTATTGTCAGATAAATTGTTTGCAATCTAGCTTTTGGTTCAACAGTGATTTGGTTTGATTTCCACTTTGATCTTTATAGTGATCCATTGCGGGCCCTTTGTGTGTGACAAATGATCATTGGTCAGCAAATAACCTATTGTCATTAATTATAATTTCTTTTGAAACTTTTTGTAAATATAGTGCATTTAAATTTTTATAGCTGATTTCTATTTCTTTCTTTTCAAAGTTATGCATATTATTTATTTAAAATGTTTTTCTTTTTCCTTTCACATTTTAAAATTTGTGAAATTTACTTTAAGAATTTTTACTCTTGTATGAATTTTTAATGTAATGATTCAGATTTATTTATTATACTTCAATCTAATTAGATGCTAAAATATCAGCTCTCTGGGCTTTTGTTTAGTAGTTTGCTCAATTGTGAATGATAGTTATGATTTGAATTCTATTTTAAGCTAAAAATCATAGTTAAATAAGGCTTTGAATCAAATAAGTTATCATGAAATAATAAACAAATCAGAAGCTAAGCAGGTGTTTTGAAAAAAAAAAAAGTCCATCTTTATGAAATTTCTGAAACATAAAATGAATTAGTATAAGTGGTATACTAGAAATTTTGAAGATGTAATTCATTTATATATAATTCAACATATTGAGTTCATCTCCAGATATTTATGAATGAATTATTGTGGTTTTATATTTTAATTTTTTATAAATTCCATATTTTAATTATTAAATATTTTTTATTGTAAGTTTTTAAATTTGAAATAATTCTTATGTAAGATTTTGTCATTGAAAATTATTGGAATTTTAATTACTACTTAACAAAATATTTTCTTAAAATGAATTGAATTTATATCATGAAGTACAAATGAAGTGATAAAAATATTATACTCCATTTTTTTAAAAAAACATTTTTTTGCAGATTTAAAAAAGGGAAAATAAATTATTTTTTTAAAATTAAAATGTCTTAAAAATGAATGCTTTAAATCAAAAATAAATAAACTGTTCCTAAAAATTATAATAATATGCAAATATTTTATTCTAATTCTTTTATTTGTTTATTTATTTTTTTAATATTTTTATTTCTCTAGATAGGGAAAGAACCAATACAAAGATGAGGGATAAAAGCACCATCAATCGATTACGAATGTACAAAAATTTTAAACCAAAAAGGTAAGTCAAAAATTATTTTTTAAAACTTCAAATGAAAAACATCCAGAAATTGTTACTTTTATGCCTATTGTATTGTTACATTTTTTTTTCTAATTTTATAATATTACATTAGGAAACTTTTTCTTACTAATATTATATTTAGAAGAAAATGAACTTACCTACATTATTCATTTTTGGATTAAGAAATTAATTATTTTCTAGTTTACATTCATTTATACTGAATTTTGCTCTTATTTAATGAAATCTAGTATTGTTATCTTACTCTTTCATGAGGTCCAGTAAGGGAAAAGTTATCAAATATTCTAACTGATTGGCTGGAGTATATGACAACTTGGATTCAGCAAATTTTGATCAAAGAATTTGCAAAAAAACTTAAATTTTGTAGACTTTTTCTGGAAAGAAAAAAACAGTATTCATACTAGTTAAGCTACTTATGTCCTTTAATTCAAAAGGAAGAGGGAAAAAAACCGAAATAACATGTTTTGATAAATTATTTCTGCTTATTAAGATGAGTTAAGTATGACACTGATTATTAACAAGAATGATATTTTTGCCACAAATCCTCCAGTGAAGTCTGATGAAGAAATGTTCCATATGATGTGTTAGGGAAATGACTTAGAAAAAAATTTGTTAGTTATTTATATAATTTGTGTTAAATGCATAAACTAATTAAAAAACATATGTTTTGCTACATTCTAAAAAACAATGAAAATGTTTTTATTTGTCCTTAAACAAATGATGTATTTTTATATATTTTATTAGTAGATAAATTATTTTAGTAATTTCAGCCCCCCTCCCTCATAGATTTCCAGACTTCTTAAGTAAAATTTTTCTGAAGGTATTTTTTTTTAAATTCATAAATCAATATTTTTCTTTTCATGGTCATCCATATCTTCATGATTTTTATCAGGCTGTTTTATAAATGTTAAAACACTGGGAAATGGAAAGGTAATATACCTTCCCTGATTATATTATTTTTTATTCATTATATTCATATTCAATTGCTTAATAACTTATTTTTGTTAAATTGATAAATTATGCAATTGAACTCAAAGGTTTTATTAATTTTTTAATTTAGCTGCTTGAATAACTTCTTTTTATAGATTTATAAGGCAATATTTCTCTTAAGTGTTATAGTTCTTGTAGAGTTTTGATCTCCTTTATAATTTTGACCATTGTTTTCATTCAGCTGCCTGTCCTTTATAATTGATGACTTAGCATTTTGAAATCTTCTTTTATTTATTCTTTTCACCTCTTTCAAGATCTTCCTATAGATCTTGATGCTTGTGGGATTGCATCTAATAATCTGTTCACAATTCTTTTCTCCTCTACTGTTTTTTTTTTTCCCTTTAAAAAGTAAATGAAGAAAATTAATCCACTGTTTTTGCCAGTGTTTGCACATGGTCAAAACATTGGATTGTTTTTTTATTTATTTCTTGTAAAGAATGAAAATCTATTATCAAAAACGCAAATCAGATTCTTTATACTCTTAAATAGATCTTGATTTTTTATTATATACTTCTTTATTTGTTCTAACACTCTGTATGCTTCTGTCACTTATGAAGATGAACTTCTGAAATTACTCGTGAAATTTTCTACATGATTTTCCATTCCCCTATTCTCAAAGATTTAGAGGGTCTTACTTTATCTGTGTCTTAGATCCATATAGGACAATTAATCAACTTATTACTTTACAAATGAGAATTTTTTTTTATTTATATTTCTTAATCTCAATATGGTAATACTGTAAAATAATTATATAAAATAAATTTATCCTTTTATTTTACGTACTTATTATTTAACTTATTTGTTAAGCCATAAAAATTTTATATCTATTTTATTACAATTTTGGTTTCTGTCGAAATTAATGTAGAGTTGTTATTTCAGAGACCGTAAAGGGAAGATTATTAGGGATGCTCCTTTTCAGAGTACTCTTACATCAGGATCTGTTGCCAGAATTGCTCCAAATCAAAAGTGGTTTGGTAATAAATTTAAGCTTCAACTTTATTGAAATATAAGAAATTATATATATATATATATATATATATATATATATATATATATATATATTTGAAAAAAAAACATATCTAAGTAGATAATTTAAATGAGAATTATTTCTGATTTTTTTAGGAAACACAAAAGTAATTGGTCAAAGTGCTCTTCAGAGATTTCAAGATGAGTTAGGCAAAGCAATTAAAGACCCTTATCAAGTTGTGATGAGACAAACAAAATTACCCATTACATTGCTGAATGAAGCTGCAAAAGTATTTATTTTCTTAGCTTCATATAGTTTTGAATGATTTTATATTTCTTTCAATGATTGTCATAATTGCTTAATAATCTACTGCTGTTTATTTATGTAAAAAAACTAATTGTTAATTCTTAATAACTTGGTACTTTTATTTACTTAAAATCTAAAGTTAACTAATTGAAGTTCCATATTTTCTTTTAAAATGAAGTATTTCTTAAAAATATTATGTATATAAGGAGTTTTTTAATGTATATGAAAAAGTCAGCTATTTTAAGTCTTTTCTTTTAAAGAAAATGCTTTGGGCAATTACTAGGTTTAAAAATTGTATTATTTGTATGATAAAACATGTTTCTGGTGGTTCCTTTGACTAAAGCATTTTTTATAAATACTACATATGATTTTCTCCTTTCAGATTACTTACTTTCAGAAACCTAACATAAAATTCTTATATTATATTGTAAATTATATTTTAACTGTAAACTAATTATTCTTTTTATTCTCTCTGCTTAGTTATGTGTGAATAATATGCTAATATAAGATTTAAATATAAGATTTGATATCATACAAAATAACAATCCTTATTTATTATTGAAATGCATTTATTGATTTGCAGTTGAGAAAAAAGTAGAACATCATTCAGCACAAAATGTCTAATGTTTAATATATATAATTGAGCATATATGTAATTGGCATTTAATGCTTACCATTTTTAGAAATGTATATTTTAATTCAAATTATTATTGTATTTTTTTATGTACAATCCTTAATTTAGTATATTGTATGATTTTTTTAATAATTTAACATATAGTTTAATATGATTTATTATGCATAAATTTGCATATTTTCATTAGTTGCATCATATCCTGTCATAAAATAATTATGTTTCTTAGTTAGTGAACAGCATATTAATTTAATTTTTAAGGGTACTTAAATAGATTTTATTTTAATTATTTTTAATAGTATACTAATTTGCAACAAGGACTTTTAATAGTTCTCTAGAATGAGTTCATCTCATTTTTAAAACTTTATGGAAAATTTATGCAATTATAGTAAAATCTTTCAGTATAAATTCAATTATTTGTGCTTCTATAGACATTTCTTTGAAATTAATTCAGCTATTGTAGAGATGCATTGTTAAACAAAGATCTAAATTTTTCTTCATTTGAATTATTAGTTTCAATAAATGTTATTTACTCTGATTGAAAAACTACTTAAATGAGAGATTTATATATGATGGTACAAACTTCAGTGAACTTTATTTAAAAACATTTATTGAAATATTTCTAAAGAAAGTATAATGGAATTTTGTGTTCTAGAAATTTAACCTTTTTATGAAAATTCAAACCTTGATTCAAAACATGTTTAAAATAATAAGCAATATATAATTTAATAAAAATTTTAACTGCTTAACCTATATATTGGTAATAATAGATTAAATCAATAATAACAACTGGATTCTGTTTGTAAAGTGTGATCAACATAGATTAGGTTTTCAAGTATTATTAAAGTTTAAGAATTACTAACCAGCATTAAATAAAGATCTGACTAAATAATTTTAAAATTTTGCCAGCAATGTAAATTTTATTTCAAATTTTTACTACTCATTTCTATTCTATCTTCTTAAAACCAAAGGCTTTTATTTTTGTTTTAAAAAGGGATTGCAATAGTGTATCTTTAAACAATTCTCTGCTAAGATTGTACTTTTATACTTAAGTTAGTATCATATCATATAAATTTTACTTTTTTTTACATAGTACTTTTTCATTCATTATTAAAACCACTTATTTTATAATATTTTTAGCATAAAAGGTTCCACATCTTAGATACAGAAGGGTTTGATAAGACTTTTGGACCTAAAGCATTGAGAAAGAAACCTATGCTGAAAACATGCAACTTGGAGGTATCAATTTTAATTTAATGATTTTGTGAAAGATTTTTACTAGGGTTCAAAGAATGCTAAATAATTGTTATGTGTTTTAAATTGAATCTCAATTTATTTGATAGGCTCAAAAGTATTTTAAATTAGTGAAATATAAAATATTTTTTATAAGGAAGACAAAATTTTACAAAATTTCAAATGTTGTAGTCAAATCAAAAACAATTTCTTGTGTTTGAAACATTAGAAATTATCAAAATCATTGATTAATTTAAAATTGAAATGTATTTTTTAAATGAAATATTTACAAAATTCTAAAAGGAGTAAGATTTATATGATAGGATATTGCTTATTAATCCTGAAAACTGCACCAAACTTGCAGTTCTTTGGCCTTCTGTTTAACAGTCTCTCCACCTTGGCCATGAGTACTTATAGTGGAGGAATGCATTTTAAGCTAGTTATCAGCACACTTAATCCTTCCATTCTTAAAATGATCCTAAAATGACAGTCAAACTAAATATAAATATCATAACTTTCTGGAAACTTATAATTAATTTGGTCAAGAGTTAAAGAAAATGTAATTATGGTTTATTTTTTATCTTAAAGTCAACTATTTTTTTTATTACAATTTTATATTACAATTGTTTCTTTTTGAACTATTTAGAAAAATTTTTTTTACCTTTTGAAATTTTTGTCAAAATTAGTATTATGTGCAGTAATGATGTTCAATGTAGAATTTTTAATTAATTTATATTTTATGTATAATTTTTTTATAGATTTTATATAAATTTATTACAAATTTTTTCTATTAAATTGATCTATTATTTTTCAATTTACTTTCAAAATCCTTGTTGCGTGTGCAGTTTACTTAGAGAAATTTTAAAATTCAACATTACAGCATTAATCAAGCAAAGTTATTAATAGTGATTAGTTATTAATAGTGATCTAGACCAAATTGTTATTATCCAACAAAGTTCCTTATATTGATGTTTGAGATTTTAAGTAATTATTTAAGTCCCAAACATTCATTCCCAGCCATTGTTTAACTATGAGAAATGTCTCATTTATTATTTCTAGCTTTGAGATTCGGGCTGTGCCAAGCGTTCTTCCCGTTGATTTAATAGGTTGTGGGTGCAACTCACTCTTCTGGTATGGATGTTTATCACGATTCAGATATATTTTAAACTGTAGATTCTGGTCTAATTAGTTCTATTCTTAAAAAATGACAACTGAGCAACAAACTAAACATTGGTCAGAGTGTCAACTTTAGTGTTTTTTTTTAGTTTCCTCTCTTGTGACTCATAAATATCTTAATCTGTGCAAAGTCCTCTTGAAAGGATGTCTTACAGCACATTCATATGTCTTACAATAACATTCAACTGTTAAGATATTTGTTTGTAATGTTAAAATAATACATTAGTAAAAGAATTATTAGCTGATAAGTTATTTTTGCTGAAAATAGTCTATAAATTTAAATTCAATTAACACAAGTCTCAAATCAAAAAATGAGGTACAATTTAAATTTCATGAAATCTCATTTTTTTTAAATGTGTAACATAATTTGAATTTCATGTGTTTCTCAATACTGTTATATTATTAATATTTATTACTTGCACAATTTATTAAGAAATTAATCATTTCAAGAATTCTATAAAATGTTTATATTAAAGGAGGGAGAGAAACAGAATTCTGATATTTTAATCATTTTAATTTAAAATATTTGTTTAGTGCTGGGAAAATAATTGTAATTTTTATTTATTGCATATTTTTAATAATATATTTTATGTCTTTTTTGTTGACATTTTCTGAAATATCTATTTTACAATACAGATCTCACATCATCTCTTTGCTAGTATTAATTATTTCAGAATTTATTAGGAAGTTTAATATGACAGAACTTCTGATTTGCAGTAACTTGATGTAAAATGCAGGAGGTTGATTGTGCAAAATTTAATGTTACTGATATGTAAGTTTTAGTATATTTAAAACTTCTTACAGAATAAAATGGTTTTAGTTCATCTATAAAGGATTAAAAGTTATTTTTCATTTTTCAGTATAATTTTTCTGTTTTTTTCTGGCGTCTGCTGGAGAAAGTAAATACATTCTATATACAGTTGTAAAAATTGAGGCTTTATGTTTTCTTTTTATTCTATGATAATTTTTTTCATTTTTTTTTATTCAACTATTTCATTTATAACCAAGAGATGCATATTATATAATCGCAGTTTCAAAATGCTCAGTTTCAATATTTTGATATGTATGCATCGATTTTGGTTCAAAATATATGAAAACATAATTGAAAGAAGTGAATTTATACACTATAGAAAAATATATAGAAAAAAACAAATATAAATCATGTATTTAAGTAATTCCTTTTCCAATTTTTAGAACTTCATGTCAGAAGACCAATTTTGTTTTTATTATCAATTTTTCTATAAATATTATTTCTGCTCTTTCTACTAATTCACAATATACTGCATTCATAAAAGGAAGATTTGATGAACTTTAATAGCTATAGTTGTTTTTTAGACAGTTTTATCTAAAATTATAAAATGCTATTGAATATCTTAATATTTGAAATTCTTTTGTTAAAAAGTTTAAAAAAATTTCATTTTAATATCAAAAATTTTATTGTGAAAATATAAAACTGTTTCATGTAGGCATTTTTACTTCATAATTTAGAATAATTACTTGATGTACCATGGCATCATTGAATTTTTTTGTTTTACTAGGAGCTAGTGGATATTGCTGAACAATCTGCTGAGAAGTATGATTCCACTAAGGATAGAGATCTAATCACTGGTGAAGAAGTAATCAAAACAGAGGCTCGGGAAATGATAATGCAGAAGGGGCAGTCAAAAAGATTGTGGAATGAATTATACAAAGTGAATAGTTATTATTCTTATTTTAAAGATAAATTTAAAAGAAGCATTATTGCATTTATCTTTTAATACTTGAAATTTCAATTATTAGAATATGTTCAAATCTTTTTTGAATTTGTTTTAATTTTTCATTGAATTTTCTATCAGGTAATTGATTCCTCTGATGTTGTGGTCCAAGTTTTAGATGCTCGTGATCCCATGGGTACACGATCAAAGCATATTGAAACTTTTTTGAAAAATGAGAAACCACACAAGCATTTAGTATTTGTTTTGAACAAATGTGATCTTATTCCAACCTGGGTTACAGTGAGTTAAAATTTTATCTTTATACTGAATTTTAAATATTTTCTTTAAATTCAAAAGAATTTAAAAAAATTTTATTTGTTTAATTTTTTATTTTAATCAAAATTTTCCTTGTTATAAGCCTTTTTTTTGTTAGTTAAATGAGATTAAGAAATTAAAACTTTTATTTGTAATAGAGTTTTACAAAACTTTCATCAAAAATATTATTTCTACTTATTGCAAATTTTCTTAGATTTTTACTACTTTGTTTTACATATTAATTCTTAATGTGTGAATTCAAAACCCAGAATTGTTTTAATTGAATATATATTGTAACTAAATATTTCTGGTTATCACTTATATAAATAAACTAATATTATTGTATATAAATCTACACTATTCAAAAAGAATGTCAATGTAAATTTGTTAACAAGCTAAAATGTTTACAGACTGAAATGCACAAATTTGTAACATTTTTTATTCTCTCTCTCTCTCTCTATATATATATATATGTATATATATATATATATATATATATATATATATATATATATATATGAATTTGACCTCATGGATATATTTAAAAATATGATTTTTATTGCTAATGTTTCTATGAATTGTTGATATTAAATTTTTTTGAGCAGCAACGTTGGGTGACTATCTTATCAGCGGAATATCCTACAATGGCTTTTCATGCGAGTATTACAAACCCATTTGGTAAAGGTGCTTTGATAAACTTATTGAGACAGTTTGGAAAGGTAATGTTTTTAGTTTCTTTTCTAGTTATATTGTCTGTATGTTAAAAATAAGTTTTAAAATGTATAAAATTTAATATGATTTCAGGCAAAAAAGATAAGCATTCTTAAATAAAATGAAAAGATACTATACATTTTTTGAAGAAAATAATTTTATTTTTCTTAGAGCTTTCAATAAATTCTAATTTATACGCAACATATTAGTCATATAAAAATTTAAAAATGTAGTCATATTAATAATGTTATTACATAAAAAAAATTAAAAGACAAAAATGTAATTAGCATATTTAAATGTATGTTATTTTGTTAAGAAGGGGTTTGATAAAAATTAAAATTTTGTGATGAGATTAAAAATTTTCTTATGTATTGAATCAATCAATAAATGTTGTCAAATCGAATTTTTTTAATTGTTGATCATGAAATTTTGGGTTTTATGAAATTTAAATTGTTCGTGAAATTGAAGCAATTTTTTTACAAATAGTCTGAAAGATATTTCGAAAAAATATTATTTTTGCTGAAATTTGTGGAAGCATTTTATAATAAATTTTTATTTACAGAAAATTAATTAGAGGATAATAATTTCAATTAAAATAATTAATTTGATAATGCACTTTGTTATTAAAAATTCCTTATTTCATAAATTGAAACAAATTAATGTTAATTAAATTAAATTTATATATTGATAGTATTCAGTTTCTATCCTTTGTTTACTAGATTAAGAGTAATAGAGGTTACTTATTTGGTTTTATTATTGAACATTAATGAGTAAAATTTAAATATCATTGTTCTAAGAATTTTGACAATTTATATATTAAAAATTATAACTAATAAAACTCAAATTTTTTTTAGAATAGTTAAAATTTCTAATTCAATTCTTGCCATTTATAAAATGTTCATCTTTAATGTTATTTTCACAATTGCTTTTCATTTTATGTGCTTTTATTACTCAAAACAAATTTCCATAAAATATTACATCATAATCTTTAAATATTTGTGCTTTATTATTTCAGCTGCATAATGATTTGAAACAAATTAGTGTTGGATTCATTGGTTACCCAAATGTTGGTAAAAGTTCAATCATTAATACGCTGAGGTCTAAAAAAGTATGCAAGGTCGCTCCTATTGCTGGCGAAACAAAGGTTTTTATATTTCATTTTATTAGTTATATCACATTTTAATGTTTTTGTTTTTAACATAATTTAACTTCGATGTTAATCTAGCAAAATTTATTTATTCCATGCTGACCAATTTTAATAAATTGTACTGTAAGAATTTTTGCTTTTACCTTAAATCTTTATTTTTTAAGATGAATGTGTCAAAAATTACTGCTTTAGAAAATGAGAAAACATGTGACATGTTTTATCTTTTCTTTTTTTACAGCAGTATTTGTTGAGATTTTCTTCTTTCCCAACATTTATATAGTTTGCCTAATAATTTTAATTTTTTATTCAGCATATGTGATTGCAATGTGTTTCCTCCTTTGGGAAGTATTAAAATGTGGCAAAAATACACGATATTATTCAAGTGTAGTTAAAAAATATCGTAATATAATATTCAATACAAATAAAGTCTTTTTCACACATCAAGAAGTTCACATTGGCCATTTTCCCTCTTGAAGCCCAGCTTAAAATGACCTTCAAATGACAGTTGTCTGGTTTAAGAGAGTTGCTGTTTCTCAAATATGGTCAAATGTCTAAAATTCATAGCCTCTTTTGTGAAACAAAAGGGGTAGTAAGAGTAATGTTATATATGGTGAAGATTAAGTATGGTGAAGATGATATTTTTGTGAAGATAGTCATATCCATTTCTAATTCTAAAATTTGCACAAAAGATTTGTTATGGGTGGTCCATAGGAATAGGACTGTTATTGAGAGTGGACCACATATTTTCTTTAGCTTCAACATTATAGCTGTTTTTAAGATACAAATAAATGTAAAATTGTTTGAAAATAAACAAAAATTGTTTTATATTATAGAGTTTATTATCAAAGCATGCATTTTATTACATATTTCATCTTATTTTTATAGCAAAGAAATGTATTTCTCTTGTTTAATGCTCCATTTTTGTGTTCTTTTAAAGGTTTGGCAGTATATAACACTGATGCGACGCATATACTTGATAGATTGCCCTGGTGTTGTATATCCTACTGGTGATACAGACACAGAAATAGTACTGAAAGGTGTTGTAAGTAAAAAAACTATTTTATTTGTATATTTAAATTATTTTTGTTTTGAATTAGAGTCTTAGTGAACTAATATTTTCTTTCTTATAAATTTATTAGATTATTTTTGGTAAAGTATGCAATATATTTGCAAAAGGGAGGTTAGCTTAGTATTTTAGAAATAAAGGGCTAAAAGGTTTAGGGTAGAAATATTTTTTACTTTCCACAAAACAAATTAGCAGTACAACAAATATTACAGTAACAAATTGGGGAGGTGGGGTGTTTTCTGCTGATGTTCATGAAGTCTTGGCCCTCAACAAAGAGTTCTACTGAGCAGATTAGTAGAATGTGTTACATTTAAGTTTATTGGAAAGCATTTATTGTTTTTATATGAAAGTGTAATCAATGGTGAAGAAATTTTTTATGAGAACATACACATTCAATAAATTTTATCTTTCATATATTCTACTTTTGTGTTGTGTTGCACATTTAGACACAAATGTTTGTTAAAATTTGTAATTTCATTAATCAGTCACAAATCCAGCATTTAAGGATATATTTTGCTTTAACTTTCATATAAGCATGTTGTTGAAGTACCAAATAAAATTATTAAAGAAAAAATGGGCTGTATGAAAACTTATAAATTCAGTTTACCTGCAGAATTCTTTTGTGCAATTGCCTGTTTGTGGGTTAAATATTCAATGCTTATGTTTTTGACTCAGCAGTTTGTGACTCATTTTAATAGTTAAAAAAGATTTCATTCCTTTGTTGGGAGGTTGTTTGTAGTGATATAAAATCAAGTTTAAGGTGTAGTTTCCTATTGAATTAGCTCATATAAAGAAAAAGATTATTACAGGGTGATAGAAAAAACAAATTAGTAGTTTTTGGAATTGATCACCTCTTTTTTGGCTATAATATTTGCAGTTGTTCAGATTCCTGGTTTGTATTGGAAATTACTGTTTAAATGTAGTTCTGATTGCCAATTCTTGTCAGAATGGCCAAATTAATTTTTACTTATTATAATAAATGTTGGATAGGTGAATACCAATTGTTTTACTACATTATATTTAATTTGGGGTATTAGAATCCTTTCTGATGGAACTATTGAATTTTTTTGATCGCTATTGATGCTATTATAAAGTACTGTGTTAAAATGATCCTTACATATTAAATATTTACAAGCTTTAATATTCCTTCACTCATGTAATATGAAAGGGAGTAGCTAAAGCAAGCATTTTACAAGAGTGTGGGTTAAAATTATAAAATATTTGCTGTTAATGGGATTCACAACATATTATTATTTAGAATCCAAGGTTCAATCACAGCAGTAATACAAATTTGTAATTTTGATTTACCTTGATTATACTGTGTGTCTATAGGGCAGAAAACCAAAGTTCTCTAGGTTATTATTTTATGTGCATTAACTATCAGTTGCAAATATGCATGTTTGTTAATTACAAATTTTGTACAATTCCTGGAATGTGAGAATTTTGTAAGGGTCCTTGAAAATCATGAATCTCTCTTTGAATTTTTATTTATCTTGATGCATTTATCTTTTGTGAGAAAATATTATAATTTTTTGGTTTTTTGCTTTAATACTTTGAAATTTTTGATGAAATATTTCGAAAGCCAAATTGAGTATTAGTTTTTAATCTTACTATGAAATGGTGGCATAATCAATAATAGATTGCATTCATAACTGTTGCATAAAATGAAGATATACTTCAACAGCAATAGCTTCATGATAATCCAGTTGAATCAGGATCATATGTAGTTTTTAGATTTATGTGTGTGAAGTGAAGTAATCACCAATAATATTGTCATGCGGTGCAATCAGGAGGGTGGTTTTAATTGATTTTTATTATATAAAATTCACTTAATGTTAATACATAGCTGCCAACTCTACTGATTTTATTGGGAAACTACTGATTTTTCATCATTTTTCCCTATTTCTCAAAAATGTATAAAAACTTACTAATTTTTGGCAATTTCAGTGAAAAACTTAAAAACAGTTGAAATTTTTCTAGAAAAAAACCCTATTGAGTTGTTTTATAGCTTAAACAGTCAACAGATGGCACACATACAGAAGTATGCTGTTTTTGGGCTATTGAACATGCCTCATTTTCAATTGTAAAATTCTTTGCTGACAGATTTCCCATTTTATTACTCAATACAAAACTGTGTAAAGGGTACGACAAACTCAGTTCTGCAAATTACAAAGTACTGTCCTCTCAAAAGAAATATTGGATGGACCAAGAGCAGATGTGAAATGACATCATGTTGGAAATCTGAAAAATGAGCTATAACAATAAATGTTTTCTAATATATCCCAGTTAATGCTTACAATTTAAACTATTTTAATACAGAACGTGAACAGGTGTTCAGTCTTATATAAAAAAGTAAATAAATAAATAAAAAATTCAGATCTTTACTTTCTGCTGAAAATTTAGAAAGCTAAATATTCTCAAAAAGGGAAAAATGTGCTGAAAAGCCATTCACCTATTCACTTTTAAAAATGCTAAGTCAGCAACATGTGGAAAAAGTAAATTGCCATGAGTTATTCAAATATGAAATGCATTAATTAATGTGTATTATTAATGTGTTTAAAATAAATGTGTCAGAATGTCATTCTGTTTTTAAAGAACTTTGTAATTTTGTATATGAGTTTAAATTAATACTACCAACTGTGAGATTTCAAGATAGTATTGATGAGACATTTGATCCCATTAAAAGTAGAATAGATGCTTTTTATTTTAGCTTACTCCCAAAAAGTTTTTGTCTCTTATGGAAAGTAGTTAATTTGCTTTTACTTCTATCTCATAGCAAAAAGAACTTTTTGAAAAAAATTAATCAATTGAAAATCAAAATGAAGTTCATTTCTGTTATTTTTAAATATAATTGAAAAATGCTGCTTATGCATAATTGTATCCACAAATTTGGTTAAAATAAAATAAAAAATTTAACATGACTGTTGATACCTCTAGGAATTTTTTATTTGACTCCTGGAAAACTCCCTAAATTTGATTCTTGGAAATTTATACGAACCCTGTAATTATTTACACAATAAATAAATTAGAATTTTTTTTAAGTAGCCCAGTAGCTTTGCTCTATTAATGAAAATTTAATTTTATTGTTTGAGAATATGAAATAAATTAGCACCTTCTTTTCACAAATTTTCTACAATCTGAAATTTTATTGATGTCACTCATCTTATTTTTTAAACCAATTACTTGCAATTGTAATAAATCAGATAACTGTCTATTAATTACCATTCTTAATTAAAATAATCCTTAGAAAATTTATTAAGTGTGAGATCATATTATTTTTAATGAAAATTTGAATCTCACATTTCTTCTATCTTATTGCTCTATATAGTAACTCAATCCATTAAGAAATATGTTTATTTCTTTTAGCAACAAGTGTGGTTCAAATTATTACTTTAATTACATTAAACTATACTTACGTGGTTAATAGATTTTTAAAAAAAAGTGCTTTGCTGTTATTAAAAATATTTTTGATGTTTTGCCTCATTAAATGTATTACAAAATATTTATCAAATACTTAACATGATTAAAAGTAACTGAAACTAAACTTTCAATTTTTATATGCTATATTTTTATATGCTTTTTTAAAATTATTTTATAAAATTTATTTACTTTAATGTTTTAACTTACATCAAGTAATCAAAATTACTATAGAATTTATAATTAATGTGAATATATTTTATTAAAAAGATTTTTAAAATAAATTTGTGGAAAATTATCCAATTTAATTGAAATATGTTACATTAATTATTTTATTATTTAAAATAGTGATTAAAAATTATGAAATATCACTGATTATGAAATATTTTTGATATAGGTAAGAGTTGAAAATGTTCAAGATCCTGAGGATCATATTCCAGAGCTTCTAAATCGTGTGAGAAAAGAATATTTAATAAAAACATATAAAGTTATGCAATGGAGTGACCCTACAGATTTTCTGGAGCAGTATGCTAGACGTAGTGGAAAACTTCGTAAAGTATGTTGAACTGTTTGTGTGTATATATATATATACACACACACAATTCCTGGAATTTTTTCTTATCTTGATGCATTTATTTTTTTCTAGAAAATTTTATAACTTTTTGAATTTTTTTTAATATTTTAAAATTTTCAATAAAATTGTTGGGAAACTTAATTCAGTATTAGTTTTGAATAGTGTTTTTAGATGGCGGCATGATCCATATTAAATTTTTGTATTCTTAACTCTTGACTTGTATTCATGGTTTAAAGATCTAGTTCAGCTACAATAATTTCATGATAATTCAATGAAGTACAAAACAAAATCAATATATTTCGCAATTAAGGTGGGTGATTTTGACTAATTCTTTTTCTGTTTGCTGTTGTTTTCCTTAGATTTTATAAAATTCTTTAAATATTAATATTTAAATATAAAATTTTTGAGTTAAGACATACTTTCCATGTCTCTCTTGATGAAAATTGTATATAATTTAATTGAATCAGGATAAATTTGTTTATTAATAAAATAAATACTGAAATAAATTATTTAAATATGCTTCGGGGAAAGTGTCTTTCAATGCCCAGTGGATTCTGGAAAATCCATACAAAGATTGGCTTTTGCATGGTTCAGAAACCTGGGGCCTGAGCAGCTACCAGGCGCGTCGGTAGGCAGTGGATAACCGAACGTCCTGTAGGAATCACAGGATAGCCTTGAATATAGAATCAGAGGCCGCGAACCAGCTCCCGTAAACCCTGGTGTTATGCGATCCGTGCCTAGGGCTAATTGGCACCGCGGTATTGGTGTCTTAACGAAGCCTCTAGTTGCCTGGCAAACTTCTAGAGTAATTTGCCTTGCCCAGTATCTCAGGCAATGCTGGGTGGACTTATATTACCTGAGCTTATAAATTGTTATCTTGTGGCTGAAAAGACACAAGAAATAACAATCCTTTCTGCATCTGCAGGTGATGCCTCTGAAGTTGACCTTGCAGAAAAAGACAAGCGAACTCAGAGGCTGTCTTGTAAAGGGGCAGTAATGAATCCTTCACTTGAGGTAGAAATGACCTCCAAACCATCTTCTGGTGAAAGTCGGGAAGCTATCCCTAGTATGACTGACTCTCTGACCAGATGGGACTGTTTCAGCAAGACCCTATCTGCTGGAAATGTCATACGCAAGAGGAAACAGCAGAGCATATCATTTATGAATGCGAGGCTCTTGCCCTCCCTAGATAAACTTCTTTAGGCATCATCCATACTAGAGAGTTACACCTAGACTCCATTAAAGGGTTATCGGACTTTATTAATAAAGTGGGTGACCCGAGCAACTGGAACTAGGAAACATTGGGTTTGGAGTTAATGGTACAAAATGCTGATAAAAGCAGAGGTGCCCAATGACATACAAACCCAATTCTAAGAAGAAGAAGATGGTTCAGAAAAAACACATGCCTGTGGTCTGTTTTGCAAAAAAGACTTCTGTATTTCAAATATGGGCAAATATTTCTGTATTTCAATATATATTAAAATCGGTAATTAAATCCCATAGAAAAGGGACAAAACCTATATATTTGTTAGAACAAGATATACCTGCTTAAAAATCTACTCATTTAAAAGATTTTTTCACTTCAGCTGATCCTGTTAAAGAATGTGAACCCTAAGCATGCTCTGAAATTTTAGATTCATTTGTTCCCTATTTAAAGGCTCGCTCAAAGGGATGACTTTGATAACTTTGGTCACAGCGTAAAATTTCCTTTAAAGTTTTGAAAACATTGTTGGTTAAAAAATATAAGTGTTTTCAACAAATTGCTTGAAATGTTATCGTATCTTTTTTTTCATTTTGTTATCCGATGGCAAGCACTTAAGGGTGACTGAACCCTATACCACAACAAGGCCAGAAACTGCTACTCATTTCTTGTTACCCAGCAAGCACCTGTGAACCAAGTCACGGAGGCGAGTAGCCTTACCTGCGCCATACCACCACAAACCCGTTCATAGGGCGGGCCACATTCATACAACAACACAGAAGAAAGAACAGAGAAGGAAAGAAACATCCATGCCCGAACCGGGATTCGAATCTGGGACCAACAGCTCAGTAGTCAGGAACGCTAACCACTCGGTCAAACAGTCGGCTATCGTATCGGTCGGTTATCGTATCTTAAAACATATATGTCGTTTGTTCAAAATAAAAACTTTCCTAATCCTTGTACCAAAACTTTTGATATTGGGCAAAAGTGCACAAAAGATGTACTTTTTTCTGCTAAATGCAATTTTTTTTATATTTATTGCTCAGGAAGTAAAGCCTTTTCTGACACTTTATCAAACTGATAAACCAATGTTGCAATTTATTGGTGGAGGTTTTCATGCATTGTTGAAGAGCTTGATGCAAACAATTTTAAAATAATCTTTGCTATCTGAATGTATTGGAAATGCCTAAAAACTCTAAAATTCATCATTATTCTATACAATGTATCATTCAGTATTATATATGTTAATTATTTAAATAAAAAAAATTTCTGTTATAGCTGTAAATTCATTGAAGGCTTTTGAAATGGTTAATAATTTTAACTCAAAAAAATAGTCTCATTAATGTTTGCAATTATTTATTTTTATTATTAACAGAAATGATTAAAAAATATTGCAGGTACATAATTATATGCATATTTGGTTACGAACAATTTTTAAAATAAAATAAAAAAAATTATTTAATGTGAATATTGATACATTCAGGAAATTTTTGATTTGACTCTTGGAATTCTGTATGAACCCTGAATATATATATGTGTGTGTTTATATCTATCTATCTATCTATCTATATATATATATATTAGAAATATTTTACATTTTGAAAATGTTTACACTTTTTTTTTGTTAAATGACATAAATTACTTGACATTTGTTTTACTTTCTTTCAGGAAATTTATTCAGGATTATGACACAATTTAAGTTTTTGTACACCTAACTTTTTAGTTATTTTTTATAATCTTTAACCTATTTAGTTTTACAAGTTTTTTTCTTTTGTTTTCCTATAAAGTTTTGTTTGAAATTAATAGTGAAAACAAGAGTTTATGCAATTAAATACAATAGCTTTAATTTTGTGATAATAAAAAAAATTTTATTATTTATTTTTGGAAATATTTAGAACTGTTAGTTAAATATTTTTATTGATTAATATTAAGTAATATGGAGTATTTTTTAGAAATTATTTGAATTAAATCTAGTTTTTTTACTTAAATTGTAAAATTTAAAGTTTTTCATTTTCATAACATAACTTGTTTCGTCATTTTATTTTAAGAACTCATTCTACATTTTTTAGTTTCATTAAATGTGAGGAAACATAATAAAGTATTTTAGAAGAATAATAATACTACTAATACAAAAACAAAATTTTTTTAAAATCATTTTGAAGTTTTTAAAAATGATATAACATATATTTTTTATTTTGTATTCTTAATTTTTATATCATTGATTTAATGCTAAATGTATTTTAAATAATTCGTAAACAATTTTTATACTAATTCTATTTAATAATTCATTTTCTAAATGACTTAATGTTCCCCAAAATATTAATAATAATTTTATGATTTATTGAGTTTATTTCAAAATATTGTGTTTATCTTATATATTTCTTTGATAATGGGAAGTAAAAGATTAATAATTTACTCTCTTTTATACATACATACCTTTACATATTACATTAGTTGTATAAATACACATACACATCAGGTGAGAGATTATAATTGTAAATGAACATTAGTATTAAACATTGCAATGTATAAAACAAAAATCTTCCCCCCAAAATAGGATTATCAAAATTAAAATTTGTATTTTAAAGTTTTATTTTTATTTTCATTTAGCATTCCATAATAACTATTGATAATCATACATTACTTACCTATTTATAATAAATAATGATTTTCTTATTTTAGTAAATTTATCGTTTATCGATTGTCAATTCAAACATCATTGTAAATTAAGAATAAATTTAAATTACTCTGAATAAAATTAAATTGCTTTATATTCAAATATTAACTTCCAAAACTTATTCTGTCTCACATATGTTTTATAAGTGTCTCAAATAATATATATCTCAAATAACAAAACATTTATAGTTTTTTTCTTTGTTTTCCCTCTTTGATTAAATAGGAGAATTAACTATTAAATATTTATTGTTTTAAGGTTTTTTTTAAATCAAGATTTGCTTAATTTCTGTTTTTAAGATATAGTTAGTGAAATAAATTTTATTTTTTAGGGCGGTGAACCTGATGTTTCAGCTGTAGCAAAAATGGTGCTAAATGATTTTCAACGAGGAAAACTACCTTACTTTGTTAAACCACCACTTAAAGAGGTTAGTTTATATGTATTTACTTAAATCTTACTTTTGGGCATTGTTGAAAAATGGTATGCCTTGAAAAATTCATAAGAAATAAAATGTTAATTCAAGGAAAAAAGTAAAATGGTATCACTTGAGAGATAAAAATATATTCCTGTAAATCAGTTAATAGTTAATAAAAAAATTAACTAACAATACATCTTTATGTTGTGAATAAATGTGATTTGATGCATATAAATATATTTCAATAAAAACATTTAACTAACTTATAGAAAAAATGTTGATGATTTTGTAATTCTTAATTAATTAAATAATGCTTCTATTACCTTACTACATTAAGTAAAAGTAATCTTTTCAATATGTCCCATAAAGAGAAAAAGATTTTTTGCCAGTCATTTTTTTTTCTATTTAAGAAGTAACTTTTACTTTTTGTCTATCAAATTTATCTTTAATTTGTTATCAATTTGATTGCTATCTTATTCATTTATGCTATGGATGCCACTTCAGTCATTTGAAAATTTAAAAAAATATATATTTTAATCTAAAATTTTTATAGCAATAGTATTTTTAAATTTCTAAAATTGTACTTAGAATTAATTTCTTGATAACTGATAGTTCATGACCAGCAGTTTAAAAATTGCTAAGTAAAATTTGTCTTTCAAAATATACATGCCCTGTATTATTTTTTTATATTAACAACTTTCCAAAAATTGATTAAAAATAAGATTGAAATGATGCATATTTTTTTTCTATATTTTTTAAATTGATAGTATTTTAAATCAGTATTAAAATTATGAAATATGCAATTAGTCTTGAGAATTAATTGAAAAGACCTATGAAAAATAAATGGTGTTGGGAATAAAAAATAAATGGGAAAAAAATATGGATTGGAAAATTATTATGATTTTCTTTCAAAAACTACTTTTTTCCATCAAGATCTTTTTTTCTTTTAAATTTGTCTTCTCTGTTATGATAAAGTAGTACTCATGATTTATACCTTTCCTTAAAAGTCTCAAATGAAAATATGCACTATAACTAAAATTTTTTCAAATCTGATTTTTAAAAATGATTAATATAATTTTTTAAATGTAACATTACCTTGTTTGTAGTTTTTATTATTTGTACAAATAATTAATTAATTAATCATTTCAAGAACTCTACTCATTTGTAAAATATATTTAAAAAGAAAAGTATAATTCTGCTATTTTAATCATCTAATGAAAATTTTAAATATTTAATTTTTAACTGTTTTAATTCAAAAATTTATAATTTTTCAAAAATAATTATGAGTTTTGCTTATTATTATATTTGCTATATTATTAATAAATTTTCTACAGTTTTTGTTGACATTTTGTAAAATATCTGTTCATTCTATATGTACTCATATTGTAACATTATGATGCTGGTATTAATGATTTGAGAAGTTATTAGGAATATATATAAACATGTCATAATTTTCAATTTGCAATAACTTGATTTAAAATGCAGGTTGAGTAAAATTTAATGTTACTGGTATGTAAGTTTTTGTATATTTAAAACTTCTTGCAGAATAAAATGGTTTTAGTTCATCTAGAATACATTAAAATATCGTTATTTTCATAATAATTTTTCTGTTTCTTTTCTTCTGTGATCAATTAGAAAAAAGTAGATTCATTTTTCTATACAGTTGTAAAATTTTAGATTTTTTTCATTTTATTGTATAATACTTTTTTAACTATATCATTTATTAATAATCAATATTTTTGAATGTTGAATCACAATTTTCAAAATGTTTAGTTACTATGTTTTGGAATGAAATAAGTAATATTGATTTTGATTAAAAAGTTCTTAAAATATAATTGAAGAAGTGAGTTTATAAGAAAACATAAATGATATATATAGTTAATTTCTTTCCTATTTTTGTAAATTCTATGTGTACTGTTTGAGAAGTTTAATATTGTCACTGATTCACAGAATCCTGAATTCACTATAAATATATTTAATGAATTCAAAATGTTTTCTGTACATTAACACATATTTTGGACCTTATTTTATTTAAAATTACGAAGTATTATTGAATACCTTAAAATATATTTGATATAATTTTGTGGAAAAAAATTCCATATTGATATAGTAAAATCAAATCATAAAAATTATTTAATATTATTAAATATAATGCATGTATATATTTTTCAGTCATAATTTAGATAATTTCTTGATGTTTCATGACATCCTTTGATTTTTTGTTAGGAATTAGTGAATGTTGCTGAACAATCTGCTAAGAACTGTAATTCCACTGAGGTTAAAGATCTCATCACTGACAAAGAAGTAATCAAAACAGAGACTGAAAAAGTTTGCGAAGTAATATTTTAATCAAATTTTTTTAATATCCACAATTAAACTTCAGAATAAAATTCTTTATATCTGATATTGCATTGCCAGCAATTAAGAAATTACTCAATTCAAGCACCTGCTTGAGATTAATATTTCTTCATTTGCAAGCTAATAATAATATTATTATCTTATAAAAATTTCATGCCTTATACCATTTTTAAATGTGCAATTTTCCAATAATAATAATAATAAAACACTAAACCATACGTTCTTTGTTTGATTTTTTTAATGTTGTGGGTTTTTTTAAATAAGTTTAAATATTATGAAATAATCACTGTCAATTTTAAGAACTAATTTAGAGAGTATTAATTCTTCTTTCATAAATTGGTATATATTACATTAATTCAAAAAAGCATTTTGAATGAATGTATTTAGTAAAATAAGAAGATAATATGTAGAATTTGTTATCTAATTTGCACTAATATGGTTTGTAAAAATTATAAATTTATACAATTTTGATCCTATTTCTAATGAATTCTATGACAATCCTGCGCAATCTCAAATTTTGCGAGTTAACAGACTTTAGTGTGTAAATCAAAAAGAATGCATGAAAAAAAATCTTGTTTTGCATTTTAATTTTAATGGTTCACTAAGAAACTTTGTCTGAAATATTCAAAATGAACTTTTGATTAATTTTCAACCCGTCAAAAATTGGTTTAGGCTGTCATAAATTAATTTCAACAATTTTAAAATGTTTTAGAATATTATAAATTTTTGAAAATTTTTATGGATAAAAAAAACTGAGTGATACAAAAAAATTTTTATTGCTAAATTTACTACAGCTTTTCCACTTTTCTTGTCTCCTTTTTTGATGATGGTCTCAAAAAATAATATTAGAGAAGTGGATTCCACAAACTGTGTTTTGTATGTCTATACTCAACCAATGATTTTTGAACATATAAATAATTGTATTGTACTTTCTGAATAGGGAGATAATGGCAAGAAGTATTAGAGGGCTTATGAACAAATGTATTATGTGCTAAACGTTGGCATTTGTAAGATAAAAAAAAATGGCTAAAAATATTTGTAATACAATAATAAAAATATAGATTCTCATTACATAGAAAGCATTAAGAAAATTGCTATTTGCCTTGTTTACTAATTTTTTTCACTTTTATTATTGCTTAATATGTTTAAAAATTTTGTAAAGATTTCTTAATATTTGTAGTCTTAAAATTCAAATTATTTATTTACTCATTATTATTGGAGTAAAAATAAAAACCTGGAAAAATATATTTCAGTTTCAATTATTCAAATTTTTTTTAGATAATTTTTTGTTTGTTTAATAACTTATTAAACTCTGTTAAATTTGATTTTGAAATAAAATCCCATGTGTTATAATTCATAAAGAATCTACACTGAATTGAATATATCAGATTTTTACAGAAATTTCTCATTAATTTAGATGGCTTAGATTGACAAGTAAAATGCAGAAATATTTGGTTCATATGATTTATTAATTTGACTTATCAAAATAAAAAATAGGATGTATGTGTTGAAAATATTGTTTTAAAAATTCATGTCCAAAACATGTTAATCCTGACAAATTTATTAAAAATGTTTCTGGCTAACCAATGTAACATAGTAAGCTTGAGAGAAACTAATAGTGTGTGTTATTTCGATATTTCTTTGTTAATTTTTGATGCCTCAACTAAAATTTAAAATGTACTCCTGTATTATTAGTATATTATGTGTTGTCTAATGTTTGTGTTGTATTCATTAGCAAGAGAAAATTGATCATGGGGAAGAGAAGAGGAATGATGGAGAAGGAGATGAGGATGAGGAGGTGCAAGAAGGAGATTATATGAATCAAGATTTTAGTGAATTAAAAGTTAAATTTCAATTTGATGAGGAAGATTTAATGCCTTTAACAGAACCTAATTGCAAAGAAAATTCGCTCTCTGGTATGATTATCATTGTTATTTATTTAAGAGAGAATACTGTCAAAATTGGAAATATAAATATGGTTTTATTATCTGTTTTAATATTAGAAAAGTGTATTAAAAATTGCAAATTATCATATATTTTCCATTAGTTTTATGCAAATAACTATACTGCAATGGAGACTACTTTCTTGAATTAATCCATGTCATTAAAAAACAAACATTTTTCAAGTTAAAATTCTTACATTACGCCTTTCTCCCTTTTTTTGTTTATTTAAAATATTTTTAAATTCTAAACTATATGTATACAATACAGTTAATAGAAAAGTTTGAATAAGGTTTTCTGTTGATTTACGTAATACTTAAAATACCATCTGGATACATGTTTTAGTATCAATATTGTTTATGAATTGAAACTAATACATACTGTTGAAATTTTTACCCTAAAAATCATTGTAAAATTTTGTGTGTATGTGTTTAATTTTTATGATCTTGTAAAGAAAATTTATTTTTATTTTACTAACAATCAAATTTCTATTCCATCATATTTTACAAATTCTGTTAGAGTGTGGGTGTGAAAACAATGGACAAGTCCTCTGGATATATGAATTCAGTTACTTGTGTTTCCTTTAAATAAAAGTTGATTTGTCACTTTTTTATGTGTTCTATCTTCATGCTTAAATTGAACACTGGTGAGAAAAATAAAATGCTGGAGGACTTTTTTTTCTATTTTTAAAACATTGAAAATAATTTTAATAAAACCTTTTACATGTGTGTAGCTATGATTCTGATGAGATGAAATCAACATTTAATAACCCAATGCACAGTATTTGTTCGAAAATTCAAAATGCTGAATCAAAGATTTGTGATGAAGATTGTGTGATGAAAACTTTCACTATCTTCACATAGGTTTATGATACATGTTAATCAAAACCCTGGTTAATTTTGCGTAATATACCTTGTTATATAAACTCCTTGTTTTTAGAAGTATGAGTTACAAGAGTATTTTAATACTGAATTCTCTTTATTTATAAAATTACTTTAATTCCTTCTCTTTTACATAAATTTTTATCTGCAGAAAGTAATTTTTAGTAAATATATGATTGGTTTTTGAAAAATTAATAATCATAAATTACAAATTTTTCAGTTTATTATTTCAATTTAGAAATTATACCATGCACCCATACAAAAGAAGTGTAAATTTGTATTCTGAATTAATAAAATTGCTTTAGAAAAAACATTGACAATTCAAAATATGCATTCATTTTCATTTTTTTTTTTTGTATCCTTTAATAAATTTGTCAATTGTATGTTGTACGAAGGAAGAGAAATTATATGAGATTAGTTATTTATTCAAGACTGTAGTTAAAATTCCATCATCAAGAGATTTAAATAATTCAAGCATAGTACTTAATTCAGACTTAAATAAACATTTAGAAGTATGTACATATTTACAATAAATTCCGCAATATGCGACCATGAAATTTTATCCAACAAAATTTTCATTATCATATATTTTCAATTTTTTTTATGGACAAAAAGAACAGCAAGTGGCTTAGCAGTGCCACCTAACATTATGACATTCATACATATGTTTTATTCATTTATATAATTTTTATGTTGTCTTTTATTTTAAAGATGGCAAAACTATTGATGAAAACCAAGAATCTGGTGAATTAAAAGATAAAGAACTTCAAGAATCTGTATCAGTAGAAAATAATAAGGTATTTATTTTTAATGTATTACATTTTCTACTGAAATATAAGTTTCCATATTTTTTTAACTAAATATAAATTTGATTTTAATTTTTCCTTCAAAAGTCACAGCGATTTGAAATTATGAGTATGTACATTTTTTTATAAATTAATATCTTATTTCAGTGTTTTATTTACTTTAGAATTATTTTCTTTCTTTACACATTGAGTGCAATTTACTTATTAAATTCAATATATTTCTATTAATTAAAAGTTAATATAAAGTATGTTGAATATTACTGCATTATTTGTACATAAAACTAAGATTATGAAATATGATATCATTATCAATGTTTAAAGTTATTCTATAATTAAAATATAATAATGCTATAATTAAGTACTAATGAATTTATACTATCATATTGTGCTACATATATTTATCATCATTTAAAATGTTGACATTTTGATAAGTTTGTTTGTAGTATAGAAAATTTAAGAAATTCTGGTTGCTTTATCAACAAGGATTATAAATCGCTTGATAGTTGAATGAAAAACAATTTTCTGTATCATTTTTTGTATATACTTTGATATTTATAGAACATTGTGCAATGATTTAATATTTTGTATAATTTTGACTTTGTATGATGGTTTTAATTTTGTTTATTTCTATATTATGTTGTCTAAAAAATCTATATAATGTGAAAGAATTATTATAATATTAGAATTATAGTATCTATGTAAGGAAAGAGTTGAAATAGTTTTTTTCAATTCAATACTTACCATGTTTTGTGCAAATAATTTTGCTACAATGCAATAGGTTATTAATAATACAATATTTATAACACATTTTTTTCTGTTAAAATACTAATTCAAATCTCTTTGATGCAGTACACAATTATCGCATCAACCAAAAACCTTCTTTCTTTTGCCTTTACGGCAGAAATAGAAATAAAAGTATAAAATAAAATATGAAATTAAGAAAGATATTTTTCTGGATTTTGATTTCATGGGTTACACATTCTTAATCGTGCTAATATCTGTCTTAAAATTTTAGGTTCTTAATAAAAAAAGAAAAAATATTAAAAAGCTTAAAAATCGGAAAAGAAAACGAGAGGACAATGAAGATGAAGATAATGATATACCAAAAATGAAGTTGACAGCAAAACAAGTAAGTTGTTTTTATGATTTTTTACTTTTAATAATAACATAAAAATAAAAAAAATTTTAATTATCTTTTATGTTCTGCTTTACAATTAAAGCAAAAAAGTTTCAGAAATATTATGTAATATAAATATTAATAAAATATTTAAAAGAATTCTATTGACTACATATAAATATCATACCCATCATGAAGATTTTGAATTGAGGTTTAAAAAAATTGATATTTAAAATCTATTAAATGTTATTTATTTTGAAAATTATAAATCTTTCATAACCTTAATGGATGATCATTATGAAAGGTTGAAAAAAATATAAATCAAATTTAATAAAAAGTATTTTAATGAAATAATATTGTTTAATAGAAATGGTATAAAATATGCAAATATTTTAGCCTCTTATCCTACACCTATCTTTATTACGGTTCATATTTGTCTTCCTTTTTCTTGATATTTCTCTTAAGAATTTACTTGCTGTTTGCTCAATTGTAAAATATGAAGTTTCATATTTTATTACTTTTAGTTATGTTAAATTATTCAAAGTGAATTTGACACATCTGCAAATTGATTTGTTTTGGTGCAGTTCATCATTTTTCATTTCAGGGTGTTCAGTAACGATTTTTTAAGCCTAGTAACTTTAAGAAGTTTAATGACTGTATTAAGATGTACTGTGACCAACCTACATCAAGAATTTTGTAGCTGGGATACATTTAAACAAATTGTGATCAAATAGAACACTTCTTTTTTATTGTTTAAAAACTGTAAAACACATTTAAATTAACGTAAATAGTTGTTAATTTTCCAAATATAACAAATTACTTAGTATTTTTTTCTCTTTGGATACAAAATTTTCTAATTTTTCAATCTATGAAGATTTCATTTTGTACTTTGTGAGAAATTCTGAAATTATGCTTCATTTCAAACGCTTATTATACATTATGATTTTCTTTATAGTGTTTTGTACTTTCTATTACTATTCAATTTTTTTATATTTAATCTATCAATTTATATATTATTGCTTTAATTTTCTTTTTTTCTATTTTGTAGAAAAGAAAGTTAATGCGAAGTGAGAAAATAAAGAAAATTGGTGTTCACTTTTATGAAACAGCAAATGTAAAAAATCGAAATCGGAGAAAATGAAATAAATTAATATAAATTGTAAATAAAATTCATATTTTATTTATATTTAATAGATTTTATTTTTTTAAATTTATATGAACTGTGTTATATTCAAAAATTATACATTAATGCTTAACTTTAGTTTATTCAAATATATTTGAATATAATTAAATCTAAGTATTTTTATTAAAAATATCGTTTGTACCAAAGAATAGATACTTCATCATAACTTTCCAAAGCACTTTTACATAATTTTTGTTTTCATTAGTATTTATTATTTTTTGCCAAAATTAAATCATTAACTTGAATATTTAGTTACTGTAAAGTACTTGAAGCATAAAATTTGATAAAAAGATGTTAAAAGATTCTTATTTCTTTAAATAATGAAAAGTTCTTACATATTTTCAATTTGACACAAAACATTTTATAATAAAAATTTCGAAAAAATGTACTAGTGTTAGCTTTAATGTTTTTTGTACATGGTGTGTATTGAGCCTGGGACAGCTGAGGCAATGCGCCAATAAATGAATCAGGCTCACTTCATTGCAGGATCTTGATTAAACATTTACAATATTTAAATTATTCTCATGATTATTTACAATGAATCGACGACTGTCTTCAAGGTCGATGCAGGTTGTTTGTTTTCATAAATCTTCATTGTTTTCATAAATCTTGTAAAAATCTTCATTCAACCAGCAGAGTTCAAAGAAACTGAATTTTACCATTCTAGGAAAGTTTGCTAAATTCACTGGACATCTGACGAGGCATTAGTAAGGGTTGCTCGCATTTCTCTGTAGTAGCAGAGGTCTTCCTCAGGAACTTCAGTGGCGTATTGAGCACTATTGGAACCCGGGTACAATACCTTTATTGGTGTCCCTCTCGAAATTAAAAAGAGTTATACAATATAAATATAGAAATAAAATTTATTAAATAATAAGAGTATACTATAACTGTATATAACTCATTATAATAAATAGAGCATACTTGTAATAAGAATACAATGCAAATAATAACAGAATGCTTTATCTTATATAAAGTAATCGAATATACATTAATCTAAAGTCTCAGTTCAGCTTTAAATTTGAAACAAAATTCAATTCTAGCTAGGGCAAAAAACATGAGATTCGTAAAAGTGTCAAAGGAATAATGGGACTTACATGATTTAGAATTAATTGAAAAAAATATAATTTTTCTTTTTCTTATTTACTAATACAATTATAAAAACATAAAAATTTTTAAACATGAAATAACTCACTATATATTATAGATATAAGTGTTAGAATCATAATATTCATTACTAAATATATTTTTCTTGCTTTTACTGAAGCGAATTGATCAATTACTTCATCAAAGTTGATCAAGTTTTTACTTAAAAATGTTAAATCATTTAGACGGTTTTGAGTCATGGTTAGTCGTAAATACGTCAGAATGAATTTGATGAACGAACGTTCACAGCTTGCAATTGATGCAGAAATATGTGCGAGTATTTGAATGGCGATTCTCATACTCTGGAAAACATCTTCACTCCGTATGAGACTAGGAAGGTTAGAAGTTCTAATGGAGTTTTAAGTTTAATTTCTTTTCTACTGCAGAGTAACATCTTGCAGTCACAAATTTCTGTATAGAGTTCTGTCCCATTGAAATCTGTGTAATAAAATTTACTGAATTTTTTACAATTATTTTCAATTTGATTTTCGAAATTACCATTCTGAAATAAATTTTCAACGTCAAGTAAAAATCAAAATTCGGAATTAAGATCTCTTGGTCGAATGAATCGCGTGGGCATTTCTCGCTGCAGACGGTTGACAACGCTTTTTATTACTCAAGAAATTTCCTTTTCCACTGAGAGGCCAACATCTGTGGATGATGCTTTAGGCATTTTTCGGCGTCCTCTTACACTGACATTTGTATCCATACCCTATTCTTCACAAAGGAACTTAGTCCCATCAATGTCCTTTTCATTAACATTATTACGTTAATTTTTGTACTAATTCTTTACAATCTTTTAAAATTTCGTTGTCACTCCAGTTTTATTAAATTAGGTGCATAGTGTACTACCTTGAAGTAATTGTAATGTTCTTTTAATTGACTCAATCTTTCAGTCATTGAAGAAATAGCAATGTTTAATATTATATTGTAAAATTCAACTTTAAATTTTTGTCTTGGAATGTTAGTTGATTCACCAGTTTGTTTATTTTGAAATAGCTTCATTTCAAAATTGCTTAAACTTTGCTGAATATCAGTATCCACCTTCAAAACATTAACAATGACAATTGAATGTTCATACGCTTTATCTGATGTACGATTATATTGTTCTGATATAAGATTTATTTGTGTCTGTCGTGATTTGTGAATCACATTTAGAATTTTGCAATATTTCAATCATTAGTGTATTATCACATTTACGAAATTTAAAATATTGTGCCAGATGTTAATGGAACAAATGAATTTAAACGATAAAATCTGAATTAAAATTTTTGCTTGAGTTCTAGATTCCATGACTCTTTGATCTTGAATATTTAATAACGCTTTCAAAATTCCCTTCAAAAAGTTTTTCAACGATCTTAAAGTTTGAATTTTACTTTCCTATCTGGTGTTGAAAAAGGGCTTAAAAGTTAGAATTTCGACGTACTGTACTACTCCAAAGAAATTAAGTTTCGAAGGAAATTTCACATCACTGCTGCATCATATACAACAAAATTTAGAGAATGGACAGTTCAAGGGATATAGAGTTCTCTCGAATTATTTTCAATGATTTTTTGTTGCTATGCTTTGTGCTTTCCTCTCATATTAACACCATTATTGTAAGATTGGCCCCATAAATCTGATGAATTTAGATCGAACGATTTTAAAAGACTATTTATGAATTTAAATGGACCTTGTCCAATTAAGTCGATGACAGATTGAAATCTTAAAAAAATGTTCTTCAATTTGGGCTTTATTGGTTGCCTCGTTCTTATAAACAAATCGAATTATAGCAGTCAACTGTTCGGTATGACTGACATCAGGTGTAGTATCCAAAGTCGATTGACGATTTAATTATAAATAATAAATTCTTTTTAATTTCTTCTGAAATAATGTTTATAATTTGATTATGAATTTAATACCCTATGTATTGAGCAATGCTATTCTTTTGAGATGTTTGAATTTTGTAGAGATGTTCAGCGTTATTAAGTTTTGCTTTGGTTTCAAACACCTACAAAAATTTTCCATTATCACTATTTCACTCTTTCAAATAATCTTTAATTGCAAGGCATTTTCAGGCTAAATATTGAATTAAATAGGCTGTTTAATAACCGATCACCTGGTAATGTTCTATAAAATAGAATGATTCTAAAAACTTTCTGCCTGAATTATCTATCAGAAAAATGTTTGGTTATCAAGTTGGGAGAGCTATTTTTTCACACACACACACACTTAAATAACCCCTAATTTTTATAGAAATTGTATCAGACCAGGTAGCTGGACTCTTTAATTAAAAATTAAAATTCTCACGATTTGAGATATTACGTTAGTAACAGGTGTATTTTCTACTCCTACATCTAAGTTTTCTAATGGAGCTTCTTCTTAATCATTATTCTGATGAATTTACATTTTGAGATAAATTTTCCTTATGAAATTTTAAATCACATGTTAATAGTCCTGATTCAATTGCTTGTCTGTCTAATCCTGTTGTTTCTCTGGGATATTTGTTTAGAGATCCCGCCAGTTTCTGATTAGGCTCCTCTTGTTGTAATTTCTTTTTTTTTATTTTGTGTTCCATACTTATTTTTTAGAACATGTTTCTAAAAATATTTATTGCACTAAATAAAAAAAAATTATTTTCATTCCATATACACCATGCATCATATGATTTTCTTTCAATATACTATTTGAAAGTCGAAATCCCATTTATCTCATTCGCTACTAAATAAAGATTTGGGTAAAGAAGCTGATTTGAATGAAAATTTAGAAACAATTTCAACTCAAACGAAACGTGTCTTTATTGCTTGTATCGGCAAGTAAATTTTGTTTTGCACAAATGAAAACAACCCGCAAAAACAAAAATAAAATAAAATTTCCTTTTATTGCTTAGAAAGTACAATTACCAACTTATATTAAAATAAGATATTTCTAAAAAAACTACAAGTATTATGAATTTTAGCGCTTAAGCCCCCCCCCCTGGCATAGGCGCCTTAGTGGGGTGAACAATTTTGCCACCCCCACGAATTTCAATTCCTCCTTCCTTTCCGATTCGTCGAGAAAACCAAGATTTTGGCATTAGACGATTAGCTGACGTTCCAGCTGCGTTTAGACCTCTACTCGTTCTGAAATAATAGAGATCCACGAATAATCATTTTTGTGCGAAGTTGATTGGATATTATTGGAAAATTATTCTTGAATTTTAAGTAAGCAACTTCTTTAAACTTCAGAACGTTTTTGGGATTACAAAAGAAACTTTTTGCTGCACTTTTGGTACTTTTTATTGTATATGCACACCTGCCAACCTTGGCGGGAAAAAAAAATCTAGAATCTACTGATTTTGAGGAAAAAACTTTTTTTTAACTTTTACTGCATTTTATTATATTGCAAAATTATATATGCCAATAAATGATAAATACAAAGAGGGCACGACAATCATTTCCTTCCATGAGCTGAATGCTCCTAGTCTGTGGAGTTGGTTTTATTGCGTTCCACATTTATTATATTTTTATGTTACGATATTTTTCTATATGTACATATGTATTCAGTGACAATAAATATATTTATTTTAATTTAGAAAACGTTATTTTGAGATTAATCGTGCTCTCCTCTTGTTATCAAAATTCATGTTTACTAATTTTTCTCGTGTAACTTATTTGTAATAGATCAACACTTTTAGATTTCTTCAATTATAAATGATTTATTATTATTAAATTAATTGAGTAATGTGAAGGGAAGTTAATTTTTATAAATACCCAATGATCGAATACGCTTATTTATTAAAACTAAATAATTATAATGAAAATATTTTTACGCGAAAATGTTATTTATTTTATTTCATTTAACATAAATCTTATTACTATTTCCGATATAAAATGCAGCTGAAAGAACAAAATACATTTTAAGACATGTTTATAGTTTTATAACGTGAAAATGTTTGTCCTAAACTTTTAATTTAGTGTTTTATTTTGTAGTGATTATGCAATAAGTAGTTTTCTATTCTGCTTTGCTCTATGTATATAAGCGATTTAATTATTATACACTACTGGCCATTAAAATTGCTACACCAGGAAAGCGGCACACCACACACGTCAAATTTGCATGACAGGTAGAACTTTCTGTGATATGCAAATGATTAGATTTTCAGCGCATTCATAAAAAGCAGGCGACAGTAGTGACATCTACAATGTGTATAAATCCAGAGATTTGACAGCAGTTTTCTCATACTCAATTTCCGTTTCAACGTTGTTTTTGGCAAAGAAAGTTATTGTAATGCCTCGTGTAAGAAGAAGAAATGCCTATCAGCACGTGTCTGACTTTGATCGAGGAAGGATTACAGCCTACCGGGATTGCGGTTTATCTTACCGCAATATTGTTGCTCGCGTCGGTCCAGACCCCATGACTGTTAGCAGAATCGATGGGTTCAGGACAATCATACGGAAAGTCATGCAGGATCTCAGCGACCCCCCATCACTAACAGCAGAAAAGACAGACATCTTATCCGCATGGTCACAAGGGATCGTACAGCCACGTCACGAACCTTGAGTCGAGAAATGGAGTCATTTGCAAGGCAACAAGTTTTTGCTCGAACAGTTCGACGACGTTTGCAGCAGCATGGATTGTCTGCACGCCGACCATGGCTTCGGCTACGATTGACGCTGTGTCACAGACAGGAGCGCCTTCAATGGTGTGGTCAGCGACGAACCTGGACGCGGGAATGGCATCACGTCATCTTTACAGATGAATCTCGATTCTGTATACAGGATCATGATGGCCGCATCCGTGTTTGGAGGCATCGTAGAGAACGCACATTGCCAGCTTGCATTGGATATCGCCATACTGGCCCATCTGCTGAAGTGATGGTATGGGGTGCCATTGGATACACGTCTCGATCACCTCTTGTTCGCATTACCGGCACTTTGAACAGCAACCGTTACATTTCCGATGTGTTAAGGCCCGTGGCTCTGCCCTATCTTCGTGGCTTCCCTAATGGTTTGTTTCAACAGGATAATGCACGACCGCATGTTGCCCGTACTGTTCTGAACTTCCTTGATACAGAACAGGTTCGACTGTTACCCTGGCCAGCACGTTCCCCTGATCTGTCACCAATTTAGAACGTATGGTCAATGGTTGCCGAGCTATTGGCACGCCATCACTCACCATCCACTACTGTCGATGAACTGTGGCATAGTGTTGAAGCTGCATGGACTGAGATCCCCGTACATGCCATACAATCTCTGTTTGACTCCATGCCTAGGCAGATAAATGCTGTTATTGCAGCCAGAGGTAGCTGCTCTGGGTACTGATTTCTCAAGATCTATACATCCTAATTTTCTGTAAATCTAATCACTTGCTCTTTCCACTATAGTGTATGTGTCCAATAAATATCGTTCTGTTATTTGCATTCCTTCTTGGTGTAGTAATTTTAATGGCCAGTAGTGTACTATTTTCTCTATACACTTTTAAAATAGTTATAAAGATTCTAAATTAAAACTAATAACATTATACTATGCTTATTCATCAGACTTCCAATTGCTTTTAAAATGTTGTAAAATAGTATACCTTGAATTATAAAAAAATGTAAGTTTATTTTCAGCATTGCGGTCATATATTGATTCCTCTGTTAAGAAGAAAAGCAGAAAATTAACTTTAAGATCCAACACTTATTTCACTATTTTCCGAACTTTAAATGAATATTATTTTCAAGTTCGTAAAAACGAGAGTCAATTGTAGTTTTGCTATCATTAATAAGTCTATCAAATCAGAAGATTTAACTGACTTGTTCTGTTAATATGAAGAATTTAGAGTTTTTTGCAATTTACCTAAAAATAAATTAACATTAAATTTTTTTTTAAGTTGAAAAAGTTATTTAAAAATTTATTTTATAATTGATTTACTTATTGTATGACGCATTAATGTGTTTCTTTAAATACTGTGAAAAATTAATATTATATACTTCTTAATCAAATTATATTGAACCATTTGATTCTTTTTGCCATAATTTTTAACTGACCGATTTTTATCAGTTAAATTTTTTACATCGTTCTATTGTATTTTGACTCTATCAAAAAATAAATTACATTGTTGATTTAAATGTACATGATGACATTATAAATTGGTTAAGAATAATTTCTTACGAATTCATTATTGAAAAAGTCAGTTAAGTTGACAATAACAGTTTTATCATACCTACAATCAAACAATAATGAATTTTAGTATCTTTATAACATTATGTACCTATTTCAATAGAAAAATAATGTTATGAAAATAATACCGGTACTTTGAGTATTTAGTTTTCTAATGTTCCTCATGCGCAAACAACTGTTGTTAATGAAATGTTCAAAATGCATTTACGTATGTTCACGATGATAGATTACAGTACAAAGATTCGTTTATTCTACATTTTGTGATATCCAGTGTGCGGTTTTATACGTAAACTTACTAAATGTTCTGTAGTTTAAAATTTGATATTTCTACGAGGTATTCAAACTTAAGCAAGTCTCGTCACTTTGTGAAGTGCACTTCCAATGGATAACTTTGCATGTTGACAAATGGGGATAGGAAATGACATATTCTGGCGAAGGAAGGTTCTGAACAACATTTACCAGTTATTAATTCATTGACACATCTTGTATTGACATAACTTGAATTGTAAGAAGACATGCTGACAGGCAAATTTGGCTCATTCCCTCGAGTCATCCCTGGTATCAAGTTAATTGTCCTGGAAGATCTTTTGCTATTGGTTGCGATATATAAGTTCAGACAACACTTTCCCGTTTCTTCAGGGGCCACCTGAAGGGACTTCCTTTCGAAATGAATCTCAAAATATATCCAAATTGACCTAAATGCCAAAATGAACCGGCATCAACGGCACATATACACGAGTACTTGGAATTGTCTCTTGAGGATTTATGCAAGACTCCTTGTTTTTGATTTTCTGAAAGCGAGTGGACTCGAGGACCTCATCTATTATACTCATAGACATGGATACAACGAGTATAGTCTTTGTTCTATAGTTTTAGGCATAAATTATTTCTGTCATTTATGTTCTATTTATTTTTTGATACTATACGTTCTTATAATGTCAAATAAAGACCACGTAGTCAAAATCATTATTATTTTGGGATTAAGCTAAGTTTGGCAATAATGTTATACTTCGAAGGCCCTACTTTTTGAAATCACAAGCTTTCAAGTAATAGTAGGTTCTTCTTCTTAGAGTTGGGTCATTGGGCACCTCTGCTTTTATCAGCATTTTGTACTGTTAACTCCTAACCCAATTTTTTTCCTAGTTCCAATTGCTCGGGTCACCCACTTTATTAATAAAGTCCGATAACCCTTTCATGGAGTCTAGGTGTAAATCTCTAGTATGGATGATGCCTAAAGAAGTTGATCTATCGAGGGCAAGGGCCTCGCATTCGTAAATGATATGCTTAGCCGTTTCCTCTTGCGTATGACATTTCCTGCAGATAGGGTCTTGCTGAAACAGTCCCATTTTATGGAGGTGTTTTCTGAAAAAGTTGTGCCCAGTTATGAAGCCTACGATTAAACGTATCTTCTGCCTGGAGCATCTTAGAATTTTCAGAGGCAATCCTCGCTGATGATCCTCAGATCATACTTTTAGCGTGGGTTTGACCAGGAGTGTTGAGCCAAGCTTCTTACATTTTCTGTTTTTCCCATCTAAGAACATTGGTTTTTGCGGTCTTCAAATGGATCCCACAAAAAGCTTCTGCGCCGATGGGAACAAAAGACGATCCTTGTTTAGCAAGTTCATCAGCCCTTTCATTACCTTTGTGCCCTGGCACCCCTACAAGGATCACCTTGTTTCTAGTTGCCAATTCTGTAAGAAGGTTTCTGCATTCTAAAATCATTTTAGATTTGATTCCGAAAGAATTAAACGTTTTTAAAGTTGCTTGACTGTCACTAAAAATGAGAATCCGCTTACCGTGGTAGCCCTTCCTCATATTTAGTCGCAAACAGTGGATAATAGCCAAAACTTCTGCCTGAAATACCTAAGCGTATCGCCCAAGGCTTACAGATAGGCTGGTTCTTGGTGACACGCCACACACTCCCAGTCCTGAAAGGCTGTTTTTCAGTGATCCATCTGTGTACCAGATTAGATCTCCTGTTTTAGTTTCGAACATGTTGTTGCCCCATTCGTTTCTAGTTGGAAAAACTATTTCAAATGTCCTTTCAAACATGTATGACTTTTCCATGATGTTCGAGGGCGTCAGGAAAGTAGGATCTTGAATTTTCCCGGTAATACCCCTGTGCCCTTTGCAAACAGGCTGGTCATACCATTGGTTTTGTAATTTCATTCTGTATAATAGTAAGTTGGAATTAAATACTATTTTATTTCATTTATCACAATAATCGAAATGAATTTCGACATTCACAAACAACATATTTTTTGTTTAAATAAAGTTGGCAGAATTCAAAATTTCATCACTATGTAGTAAATTTATCGCGCGCGTGCGCAGTGGGACAATTATGCCAATTAAAATGTTGGAGAACAAAAGAAGTCACCAACTGATTGGTAAATTTCTATAATCGATAAGTACCGAATTTCGCAGGATGTTTTTCATGTTTTATGTAATATAACACAATATAAATGAATATGAATAAGATTTCGGTGTAAAATTTGCTATTAAATTAACCCCTTGCCAGTGTCGCCCGAATTCAGTTCGGGCAACAGAAAAATTAACGTTTCTATTTTCAGAAGTCCGAACTGAGTTCGTTTCTACTTTAGGATACTTAATTCCCTATTTTCCTTATAAATGACACAAGTGGCCCTAATTTTTTACCAATTCCAACTTTGGTTCTGAAGGTAGCCCATGACTACAACAACACTATGGGAGGTGATGTTAAAGTCGATCAACATCTTACAGACTTCCCGGTTGCTAGAAAAGGAGGTAAAAAATATTACTAAAAAAATATTTTTCCATCTCCTACACCAGGCGTTATATAAATAACTCCTTTATTTTGCATACTTCGGCAGGAGGTGCCAAAAATATGAACTTCAGAAAATCAATTGTTGAACTAAATAAACCAAATGTTCAACTACCAGGACCAGGGCGTCCTAGTATAAGCTTACTGCGCCTCACAGGTCGACACTTTCCAGAACACATCCCATCAATGGGAAAAAAATCTACTCCAACCAGGCAGTGTTTTATATGCTGTCGTAAAACCGATGAACAAGGGAAGAGAATAAGGCATGAGACATGAGTTTATTGTAAACAGTGCAATATATAGGCTTTTGAACAGTACCTTGTTTTGGGATATACCATACTGTGAAAGATTTGTAAAATTTATGTATTGAAAATCATATTGTTGTGTTTTTATATTATACTAGTTATATTTAGCTTCAAAATTTCGTTTAATTTGCTCAATATGAATAACACATGTATGTGTAATCAATGTTTTATGTGTATGTAAAAATTATAGTAGTTATTGCATTTAAAACTTTATTTTTGTAATAAAAAAGCATTTTCTATAACTCTTATAATAATATAAAGGATAAAATTAAACAGTCAAAAAAATTTTTCCATTTTTGGTTCATTTTTCTGAAATATATGTCACAGTTAAGGGGATAAAAAAATTGCGATTTATTTAGAAAATCATTTTGTAATTTGTAAAAATGGAAAACTGATTCCTATAGTATATTTACAGCTAAAATTCTATAAATATTATTGGAATCAATTTTTCTATTTAAACAAAAACCTTCATTGACTAAACAATGTATTCATCGGAAATAGATTTAGAAAATTCAATGTATTTTAAATTTTAATGCGACCCAATTCCAATTTCCGAATTGCAATAGAATTCTCATGAGATTTTATCATGGTCAAGATAAGAATTAATTTGCGATTGATGTAATTGACTGTTAATTTTTAGTATTATTATTTTTTTTTTTACTTTACAATTGATATACTTAAATTTTGTTTAAGCAATAGAATATCGAAATAAATAATCATCATTCTATCATTCAAATCAACGCAATCCGAATAACAATATCAATAATCTATAAATTGTATTTACCACAAATCTTCCACAATTCGAATTTTTCAATATATTTAAAGAAATAATGTGGCATTAATTATTAAGCCTCTATTTTCATGGGACAGCTGCCAGGAAGGTAACGGGTTTGATTCCTGACGGAGCACAAAACTGGTGAAATAGCTTGAGCAAATTAAATATTCTAAGTTCTTTCGCTGATTGGTCACGCATAGAAAAGCAACCAGTTGGATCTCGTTCCTTGATCGAGGTTGGGAATTCCGAAGTGCTTGGCTGTTCGGTTGCCAGAAAAGAACTGCAATAACTTGTCTTGTTTTATTATCAAGGCAACATTAAACTAGTGAAGCGTTTGTTCTATATTATGTACATTATATGTACTGTAAGGCACACATTATTTTATATTATTAGTATATGTACATCCAATATGGTTGCGTCAATAATAATAAAAAAATTAGCTAAAAAAGTTTACTATGAGGATTTTGAAAAAACAGAAAGACCGAAAGTTGCATGAACAATTTGAATATTTGCAATGGAAATTTTGATAACATTAAACAGAATATATGGTAGGAAAAATCAGAAGCATGTCCATTTGTGAAAACGGATTAGGATTAAATATTCCATTTGGATCATTTATTAATTATGTTCAGGATTAATGGCTCAATGCGAATTTAGTCGTGAGCCTGTAAAATGTAAAAGATATGGAACAACATGTTCTACCACATACATTGTCTCAATAAGTGTGTCTCATAAACATTGTAACACTTTTATGATGAATGTTATTTTTTATGACTGTTGAATCACTGGTTAAGTGATTCTGTGTCTAGAATGATGAATTCTGTATCCAAAATTAAACAAATTAGGTTCATTAAGAGACTTTATAATTAGAAATCAGTGATTAAATAAAAAATTTGTGATTATGAGCTATCATGCTTTTTTGAGAGTTTTAATTCTATATGACAAGAATATCATGTGTTAAAAAAGGAAAAGCTCATTAGTTAGATTTATTTAAGTTTGAAATGTGAATGTTCAAATAACATGGGGGATTAAATAATTGAAAAAACGTCACATTCGTTATAATTTAGTTTAATAAAATTTGGAAATGTGTATGTTTATGTGACTGCAAAAAGTTAAAAGTAGTTTAAAAAATTGTAATCCGGGAAAAAAATTGATGATACTAAAGTAGTTGAAAATTCATTGCATACAATGCGTAAATTGAGAAAATAATAAATGTAATTTTTTTTTAAATCTTTGCAATCATACCGTGCAAATGTTGACAAGGTATATCTAGTATCGAGTTACACGCTTTTAATTAAAATTCTAAGTAATTTTTATATACATTTCGCTTAAATAAAAGAGTTATAATTTATATGTATTATATTTTCAACATAAAAGTTAAAATTTATACGCAGTAAAGTAAATTCTAAGTATTACAATGCAAAATTTTCTTTTTAAGATAAAAAATGCTTATGTTGTGTCATGCTACAATGGATATGAAGCATTAGTAGAAATAAAAATAAAATAATAATGACAAGAAAACAATTTTAAAGTTATAAAATCGAAACTTGGATTTTCTCAATGAAAAAACAGAAAAAAGACATTTAAAAATATAAAGATCTTATAGATAACACATAATAAAAATACAAGAAATTATCAGAATATTATGCAAGAAATACAAACCAAATATATAAAGTAGACAAAATCAAAATTATAAAATTTAAAGCTAAATCTTATAACATTTTAATTAAAACTTAAATAACATTGATTGAAATTTTAAAAAAAGAGGGTAAGAAGGTATTCATAAAGAAAAATAAGATGGAGATTGAAATGCATGTTGAGAAGGAATGAATTATTGGATATTAAATACGTTTTAATCATAAAATCAGAGTGCATTAAACATAAAGAAATAATTGAAAATTAATGGGAAATAAAAATATTCAGATAATAATGAAAGATAATTTGAATTTAAAATGCTTAAAATAGCAAACTTATTGGGGTAAATGTTTAAAATTAAAAGACACATATTTATAAAATAAAAATATGTATCAGTCAAGATAAAATAAATTATTTCGTGAGATATTATGCAAGAAAAATGGTGAAGATTATTAATGAAATCATAATTAATACTTCTTAAATTAACCATATAATAAAATTCTTGAAAAATTATTTTAATTGCAGAAAAAATGATTTCATACTAAGGAAAAAAGGTTAGAAATTTTATAAAGCAGAATTTTTATAAAATACCATCAATTAAATCCAGTTAAAAGCCCTGAGTAGGATTAATAATAAAATTAAAAGAAACAGCAAAATGTAATAGCCTGATTGACAATGATATCAATAAAATATCATTTATGGATATTGATTTTGTTTGCCGCTCAACGGTCATTTTTTTGCACACGAGGGCTAATTAGACCGGGACCTACAGTTTAAAGTGGATTCCGAATCATTACAAACATCCATGCCAAAGGTGGGATTCAAACCCACGAACTGTTGAACCGAAGGCCAGAGCGCTAACCATTCGGCTGCCAGCTCGGCTTATGGGTGTTGAACAGATCGTTGAATTTATTTAAATTTAAGTTAAAATCTTTTACCAAGAATTTTAAAGATTAAAAATTGATGATATGACGCATGAACAAATGTAAGGATTCTGGATTTAGAAATAGACGCCGGAAAAATTTCTTAATTCAATTTCTTTGTTTAATAGATTTTTTCCCGAATTACATTTCGGAAGTAAATAAGAATTAAACTTCTTATTCAGAAATAATAACGCATTTTTTAGTATTTTTATTGATGTCGTAATTTAATGGAACTCATAAAGATACAAAATAGAATTTTAATATCTTGATTGGAATTAGACTTTATATGGAAGAGGAAGATCTGAAGCATCTTACATGTAAGTTTCTTGTAACAGTACGTACGATTAAATGAAGCAACACAACATGTTAGAAATAAATTCTAATTTGTAGTCACATTTCGTGAGAGAGTATTAAAATAATCGCTTTAGATAAGCATATATTTCTTACACCAAATGTACGTAAATTCTCGAAAAATGAAGATTGCTTTGTTTGTTATGATTGCAAAGACAGAAAGAGAATTTGATTTCTCTTAAAAAACAATTATCCTTTCATGATATTGGTACGCACAAATTGGCAACACTTTGTTCCATTTTCGTGTGCGAAGCCATTAATAACTATCGTGCGTTTTCATTCTAATGTAAAATGGTAATGGAAGTCAGTTGATAATGTTATCGCCTGAAACATTTTGTAACTGACGATTGATAAATTCTTCTTCTAAAAAAAGATTTCTCTGTACAGCATATATACAACACAACAAAGAACAGAAAGGACACATTATGTCTTCATTTTTTGTAGTCGACGCTACTGTAGTAAGTAGAGTTCGCTAGAATTTCCATTTTTCACATCTTTTATTTGCACGGTGAAAAATGAAAGCCTCTAGTTAGATATCCAGTCTTTACTTGTAATAGTATTCAAGCATGTGATTGGTGGGAAATGTGTCTTTGCAAGTTCCTTGATTTCTTATGTACATAAAATTGTACCTGTAAATAAAAGTAAATATCTGTGAATTAAGGATAAAATGTTAAATTAAGCAACTAGACTAAAAAATAAGACAAATAAAATTAAACTTGAGTTTGGTTACAGCAATTAAATCCTTTAATTAAATATAACAAATCGTTGCCAACTAAACTAATATAAAATTCAAAATAAATAAACAATAAAATACTCTCAAAATAATTTTATAATGCATTTTATTTGAATCCATGCTTACTTATTGGTAAAAAAATAAACTGATTGTTATATTGTTTGTTTCATCAGACAGAGATCTGAAATTTTCACTTAATATTTTGATTAATTGAATTTTTCTGAACTAATTATTTTTTACGAAGATAAAATGGCAATATTATTTCAATTGAGCATTACATGCATCTAATGGCAACTGCAGTAACATAATGTTGACATAAATATTAACACTTGGTCCTTAATAACTTATAGTCAGTGAAACAACAATACGTTATTCAAGATCGAGTATAGCAACAATACAAGATCTTTTGTTAACACTGAAAAAACAAATTTATATCATCTGATAGCTAACACTTTGTTATCTAATATCCAAGATAAATTATATAAAGCTAAATATACGTATTAGCCATCATATAATGATACATGAGTCAATTCAGGTTATGTTCTTATTGACATCTGATGCAGATGCATAAAATGTTGCCAATGACAATGTGAAAATATTGTTTAAAACTAATATCATGTTCATTTTCTTTTCATTGGTTGTGTTATTATTAGGACTTATGTATCTTTGATTTATGATAGTATTACGGACCAGATAATCCAAATTCCAACGAATCGACAGTTTCTTTTTATTGGGTCGTTTATTCTATTTTATAGAGATTAACGGCTATATCCTCAGCTTACAGAGTCAGAAAACCTCTTAATAGTGATGAGGAATGGGTCTTCTTAATTTAGAAATCAGGACAAAGCAAACGACCCTCAAAAAGTATCATTTCCCTTAAAGGATTCTGCGATTACAACTTATTTTATGTTTGCTTCAGATACCATAAGTGAATATGTATTTTTGTAAGTGCAATTATATGAGGTACAGAGCTGTCTATTTCCGGTAAACAGATGCCCTATTTTCATTAACAACCCGCAGCCCGTAACGTCCATTTAAAAGCTGATCGGGAACGTGACAACTTTACTGATGAATCACAATGGGTAGATATTGCGAAGATATCAGTTTAGAAACAAAGATATAACAAAACGCCACCTAACATAAACAATGTTGAACACACTGCTGAAATTTAGATTATATTTCAATACAACATGAATTACTCTTTATAATACCAAAGACCTTTTCTTAGCTCTGCAAGATTACATGCATACCACAGTTTCAATCAATAAAATTAAAAATAATAACTATTCATTCTAATTAAATGCAACATTGCAAATATAAGTATTGTTATGGATATATTCCTATTTCTTTCTACAAAGACGGTTACAGTTTTGCAAAGATAAGCACATTGATTGGATTACGAAGTGCAGTACATCAGTTATTATGGAAAAACTGCGTTTAACATTGACTTGATGAAATTAGAGAAGCATTATTCTATCAACCACGTGATTTACCAGATTGGTAGAAAGAAGGAGATTCGATCCTTTAAAAAATGCTGAGGTGGGGATTAGAGATGAGGTATACGCATCTTTTTAAAGCATCCCACAAACATGTTCGATGGGTTTTTTATCCCATAGCAGAGCTCCAAGCATTGAATTGCTGGCTAGTTAAGATATGAGTACTGTGAAGTCTGCGATTTCTGTTCTGTCGTAAGTAATTGTTACATGTTGCAAAGAAGGTCATAGTGTTCTGGCTGATTAAAGTGTCGTTCTCATTTTTGGAAAGTAGTGAGTTCGAATCCCGACTTAACTATAGAGCCATCGTGTTCACAGTGTTTTCCAAGCGAAACGATAACTCTGGGAGTAGGAGGTAATCTTAACTAATTAATTTAACCTAAGAGTTGATCTGCTTGGTCCCAATTAGGTACACTGAAGTCTGCCAGTGCACACACGTGTTGAAAGAGGATCAACAAGCATATCAACTCTTCACATGCTTTCACATGAATCGAGCCAGTTCCAAAGGGAAAACTGATGGAAATTCTGTTCAAAGAGACATAGACATACATATCAACATTTCCTCCTTTAAATACTGAAGGAATTTGGATTAGACTACTTAAAAAAATTCCTTTAAAATGGATAAGAAATGCATCCATTAAAGAGGTTGAAATGCAAAGCCTCTCCTCAAAATTCTCAATGATGAAATTATTTATTCATTTTGTACTAAAATGTTCATGGTTGTAATGTATTTTATAGTAATGTTCATTGAAGCAGCCGGAATGTAATAATTATTTTATTCAAAAATGGGACGACACAATTATACACACATACATGTATTGACATTATCGAATTGTTCTGTTTGTAAACATTCTTATAGTCTCGAACTCAGAGTGTTCTTACTTTCGTTTTTAAGAATACTACAATAGTTAAAAATGAATTCGAAGTATTAAGAGTGTATCATTATATTATAACAGTTCAATATATAACTGCTAGTAAATAACTCGTTTTTAAGAAACCTCTAATTTACGAACAATTGCGTTTTTACGAATTAGTGGCAAGACCCTACCCTGACAACAAAAACACATTGGTAATTTTTACTACCATTTACGAACTAAAATTTTGAAAATATCTGTTTTTTGGGAGCTTCCGTTTCTGACAAATATTTATCCTTTTTTTATTTTTTTATGATCCAATTTTTAAAAAAATTTTTTATGATTGCTTTTTATAATAAAATTTGATTCATTCTTGAACAACGAAGGGACGAGTGCAAGCATTACAGATATTATGAAAACCATCATCGAAGACATTAGATGGGAAAGAAGTGTAGGGCCGAATTCAACTTCAGTGTTTCCCGTATGTAAGGACATAGAAAGGGTAAGAAATTATCCCACCCCTCCCCCCACCGATGCGTTAGAACATAGAAAGAATTTGTAACGGTTGAAGAAACGAGCGTGTTTATCAGTTGAGGGAAATTAGGAAAATTCTGAAAGAAGACGAAAAATATTAAAAAAGACAAAAATTGCTAAAAAAAATATGGAATTCCAAAGAACAACCTCTCAAAAATTTTAAAGAAAAAAATCTAAAAAAGGAAACAATATCAGGGAAGCAGTGTTGTCTATATAAATATGAATGTTATTTTGATGTGTTTCTTGTAGTGCATTTTAAATAATTATTTTTAATAATATTTCATTTATAAAAAAATAACAATTTAAAATAAAATTAGATCTTCATTATCTAATAGAATATTTTTATATTTTACGAAATTTCTTTTTCTTTCTTTTTTTTTTTTACGAACTGTTTTACCAGATTCAAAGAGTTCGTAGAAACGAGCGTTTACTGTAATGTGCTTAATTTTGAAAATGCAATACCAAAATATGCAATGCATACAAAATTAAATGGCAAAACAGATAAAATTAAAAATTTTATTCAAAAATGTAATTAAATTATTATTATTGTTTGAAATGACTTTAATTATTTTCGGTAAATAAAAGAATAATACGTTAGAAGGCTGTGTAAATTAAAAATTACATTATCTATCTATCTATATATATATATATAATCAGTTATACAATAATGTATAAATAATACTTACATTCATTAAAAACATGATTAAAATGCTAGGAAGATGACGATGTTGGCTCTTTTTTTGCACTGAATGATATCACTGACCGAATGCCTTTCACTGAAGTCTAGGAGAAAATGGGAAAAGTCGATGTCACTCATCATATATTATCTAAGGCTTACATTTTAAAATAATTTTATAAATACTAAAAAAAAAAATTGGTATTTGTTTTTTTTTTAACTAAAATATGAAACTTAAATTTCCATATTTTCAAAATTCGACGCAAGATTAGAGATTTTTTTTTTCCTTTCATATAATCTGATGCTTTCAGATCTTAACTTAAAACTCCAAAGGAGGTTAGAATTTTACCAATATACGAACTAACTAATTTACCACTATAAAATCAATTTAGTAATTTTAAGTGATATAATATCTAAAAAAAATTTAACTTAATTGTTTCATTTAACTTATAGTTCTTTCTCTATCTCTGAAAAGATGTAATATTTTTTTTTATCAAACAGTGTATCTCTTCACTGAAGTTAAAAATTAATAACTTTAATTTCAATGAAAATATATTCTATCCAATGAGAAGAAATAAAACATAATGATTTCAATAAAAAATATATAAATTTAAAAATGAATAGTTTTTTTAGTCTTTTTATATGTATAATAAATATGTATTGTATACCACATAAATTTATTATATATCAAATGATATCGTCTTTCACATAAAAAAGCATTACTCAGTTAAATAAAGTTCCTTAAAAATTTCATTTTTACATAACAATGTTGTTGATAAAAAATGATCGAAATAAATTTATTTATTAAATGAGCAAAAATTTCCCTGAATTGAATATATCATTTTCTTGCTTATTTTTCGATTATAGTTTCAAAACAGCAAAAATGTTTTCTCACAAAACACATTTTCTGATAATCACTAATAAATAAATTTTATTTATTTTTTATTGAGGAGTTCGTGAAATATTGTTGATACAATATATATTATAGTACTTTAAGTAAAGACAAAGGCATGGACTTTGGTTGAGAATGAAAAAAAAATTACTATATATATGTGTGTGTGTGTGCAGTTTTGAAAAAATAATAAATAAAAAATATTTTATAATATTTTTATTCATTATCATTTGCTTAAAAAATGCATTTGATAATGTGAAATCATTCAAATTTGGTCATCAAACCCTTTTAAATTTAGATCGACACTTATTCTCAATAGTCAGTGCTGTTGATTCGCTGGGTATTCCCTCGCTTTAACCTCTATTGCTTTATTTCTATCGTCTTTTTTTATTCTCTACGCTGTTTTATTAACTTTGATGAAAGACTATTATTGTACCAGTTCAAGATGTGCTCAGTAAAAGTCATGACTAAAAAATGTATTTTTGGTTTTAACTCTATATATATATGTATGGATATATATATATATATATATATATATATATATATATATATATATATATATATATATATATATATATATATATACATGTGTGTGTGTGTGTTTATATAGCAAATTTATATATTTTCTCATACTTTTTACACATCAAACATGATAGTTTTCCGTTCTATCATTGATATAATATTACATTGCTAGTTTTAGCTTAAAATGTACCACAAATTATATTAATTGCTGGTAATTTATTTCAATTCCTTATTTTTCTATGAAAATGTAATTTGTTAGTCCGATTTATAAAATTTTATCATTAAATAATTATTTTTTTATACAGACTTATCCATATAAAAACCTAAATGCTTTAATATTCCTTTCATTATATTTTAGAATGATTCACATATTATACATTGTTTCGAATATTTAAAGTAAAGAATTAAAAGCAGTATTTCGAGTAAAACGTATATGCTCCATGACAATAAAAATGAGGGAATGAGTGTTTATGTGGACTTTGGAAGAAAAACCAAAAATAGAATTTCACTTAGCTTCTGCAAAATAAACGGAAATTCAAATTGATGACAAACTTTGCAATGAAATTCCTTCATCTCGTGAGTTGGACTTACCTTCTTTTTCATTCCATTGAGATATTCTTTGTACATTTCTGATCTCAGGTACCGAGAGTAACTGTCGTTTTTCATAAGTTGGTACAGATGAGCCTGAAAATTGCACAAGAGATCTTAAATACCGCATTTGAGGTTCTAATGCATGAAAATAACAGAATTTCACCTTGTAAGTTTATATATATATATATATATATATATATATATATATATATATATATATATATATATATATATATATATATATATATATATATATATATATATGTACGTCAGATCATGCATCAATTACAATACTAGGTCGAATGAGATTATTTTCAGCATATATCATTTTAAAGTTGGTTTTGAATTCAATAATATGGATTATTTCAAGGGTTTGCGATTATGTGATTATATTTCACACAAAAAACTGGTTACTCTTTCATTTCTACTAAATACAGCTAACAAGGGTACAGATGATTAGAGATAAAAATTTAAATGTTTTTCATTATTCCAAATTTCAATTCATAACTGTGAAACACATTTTTATTTAATTTTTTTTCCAGAAATATGAAAATAAAGCAACAAAATCTCATCTATAAATAATGTAAAAACGTACTCTGTGCCCACCAAAAGTTAAGAAACAACTGGTTTTTCGAGCTTAATTTGCAAATGAATGAATGCAGAAACACCAAATTTGAATGACATGTGCATAAAACATGTATGTATGGATTACCTGATAGAAGTTTACACAAGTAAAAAGCATAAGTAATTTACTACAAAAACCAATCTCATCGAAAAAATCTATTATTAGAAAAAAAGAGTAATCACAATTTTATGTGGTAAAATGTCATAGAAACATAACAAAAAGCAGTTTTAATGGAGGACATGCCCATCAATGGCTCGAATGTATTAGTGGAATCAACGTTTCACGCTGACTATTAAGTTATCGGTTACCAAAAAGTGAAGACCAGACACAGAATAAGCTGTTTTTCAAATCTCCTACAGACCTAGGAGGAGGACTTAAAGCAGGAACCAGTCAACCAAGATAGTCCCACAAATGCTCTTTAGAATTCAGGTATGGAGATCCAGATGGCAATTTCATTTGCTCCTAACCAAGGCCCTCAAGATATTTCTCAACAATTACAGCTTTGAGGTCGTGAATTATCATCTATCAAAATGAAATACTAGCATATAGGTGGACATATCGTATCAAGGATCTATCCTGATATCACACACCAGTAACAGTTCCTCCCTGGAGCACATGCAAGCCAGTGTTATCCTCGAGAGAGATACCTAACCAAATAATTACTCCACCACCGCGGTAACTGTTCTATGCACAGTATTAGATTGCTGATATCTGGTACTTTGTTCCCTCCAGATCAGGGCACGTCTTTTCCCGTGCGAATCTGGACTCGTCTGTAAAAAGTAAAGGAGCCCTGTCTGCCTGCTCCAGAAAACGTGTTCTGTTTTCCAAGATAACGCTCCTTCTTTGTCGTCCGGTGATCATCACATAATTGGACGCCTTGCATAAAGACCAGCATAGCGAAGATGCCTGCTCACCGTACTAGCTGATATTCTTCTTCCTGGTGTTACAAAGTGGTCTGCAACAAGTTGCGGCACAGAACTGCTTCTTCTCCGTCGGGTCGAAAAAGCTGTAGAAAGATCTTCTGCAGTTGTTGTAGCTCGTGGTCTGTCTCGAAGATGTCTTCTGGACACAGAATATTCGGTTTGATATTGAGTCCAGAGATGGTGAACCACACTGCGAGACACTAAGGCGCCTAGCAGCATCAGCTGGTGACACATCACCATTTCTATACACCCAATCGCCTACCATCTTAACGTATCGGGCAAACTGCTTCTCTTAGAAATAGCGGAATTCCACAGACTACTGTCAACGAATTGGTAAAGTTCAAAGAAAGATACATGCGTATTTGCAAAAGCCTGATGCCTGAACACATTTTTCTCATGCTTCTTTATGTTAAAAAAGCGGTAGTTTTCTTATAAATTTACATGATAATTCTCATAAATTTATCCTTTATATAAACTATAAATTTTATTGAAGTAAATTTTTATGGTAAGCTTCGAAAAAACTGTAGCTCTTTAACTTTTGAAAGCTATTAAGATGTAAACAAATACATGACCATAGCAATCAAGTAATTAACGAATGTTTTGATGCCTTACTCCTTCATAAATTTAAACGTAATAAAATTTAGGAAGACTTTTTGTTAAATTCTGTTTGATGATGAAGTTAATTAATTTAATGAGGAAATTTTATAAGGAAATCATTTATTTATTGTATGCTTTTATTTTAAATATATTTAATAAAGTTACATAAGACAAAATTTCATTATTGTTGAAGTTAAATCATTTGAATACATAAATAATTTCGGGAACTATTTCAATATTCAATACTTTTGATACCAATAAACTTCACTGCAAAACCAAAACAAATGTAGCAGATTGTTTTACTTGCAAAGACAGTAACTTATGAAAAAAGCGCGGGCAGCACTAATTTCCGGTCAGCAAGAAGAGTTTGGAAGCAACACTAAATCAATAATAGGAATAATAATATTTTTCACCATTTGATTTTAATACAATTCAAAAGAAAACTAATGCATATTGCAGATAAACATAATAGTGTATTCTGTATACTTTACAAGTACAGCCGGTTATCAAAATAATGGAAACACTTTAGATTTATAAAAAAATTCTTTATTAGTATAGTGTAGGAGAGCCTGGGGCATGCAATACAGCTTGAATTTGCCTAGGAATCTTCATACAAATGTTAAATAGGGTTAAGGAGAATATTGTACCATTCCTTATGGAGATATTGTGAAAGTTCTAGCGCTATTGCCGGTGGAAAATATTTATTCCGTATTGAACACACTTAAATAGAACATAACAATTCAATTATATTGAAGACTGTGAGATCCAAATTTCCTCCTGTTCCTTTGTTAATCCTCGTGTTCATCAAACCCACTGCTTGGATAGGTGCATTCTCAGCCTAGAAAATTCTGTCTCTCGCAAGAAACAAAGTTTGTTTTATAAAAAAAGATCTAGTCAGCTAGTTTTTTTATACTAATTAATAAGTTTTCCTTTCAGAGTTCAGTAGAAAGCCACGAGAGGTATATCACGAAAGATCCACTTCCATGCTTGAAAACTGGAAAGAATCAACCATGACCAGCTTGTAGGGAAAAGCGTGAAAGATGATTTGTCAGACCATTATCACTTTCTTTCACTTTTCAACCGACCAAGTTTCATGAATGTGACATCATTGTAGACTATTTATGGCATTAAATAAAGATAAGTATTGCACTGGATTACAGCTCTGCTGTAAATTTTCTATTTTTGAAAGTGTCTTCTGACTAAAATAGAGTCCAGATGCTGTGCGGTCATTTTTTAGACATTCTGCACCCGCTTGTTTCGCCGCTCTGCGCGTTTGCTACCATGATTTCAGACTAATTTAGAAACTAGAAGTTGGGATTTTAGGTGAAACTTGCTACTGCGCTGAACAGACTTTTAGCTTTTTTGAAAATCTTTTCGAAAAAAATCTAGAACTTTCAAAACACTCTCTAAAAAAGTATACTGGTTAGACTATACTTGAGGGTGCCCCTTGAATTCTCACCAAGTTTATCGCCAAGCTGGGCGATGTTATTCTTTTTATGGTAACCCTAAATGTTATTCTGAAATCCATTCACGGTTCTGATTGGTTTTCTTCTCAGGATAAATTTAAGCAATATCTGTAGGTGCTATAAGAGAATTCTGTGTACCTCAAAGTGAGGTATTCCAGCAAAATAAAGCGAGCACATTTTTTCTTTTTTTTATGCGCTTACTGCATTATTTTTGAAATTTCATGTGTTTTGGCCGCCATTACTGTTTGCACAGCGTTCCGCACGAACAGGATTGGCTCCAAACAAAAATCGCCAATCTCGCCAAGGGGCACCCTCAAATATATTTTTACCAGTATGCTTATAACTTGTGGAAATCTGAGTGGCAGTTAAAGAGCTGCTCTCACTCTTTCATCATTAATTGCTTGGAATGATGCAAGTGGAAAGTTTTTTAATGGAGAAGAGGAAATTGAATCGTATAAAGAAGAGTTATATTGATCCGTTTGATGCAGTACGAGCCTGCAATCAAGTAAAGATAGCATCCGATGTGCTGCCATAGGTCTTATTTTCCTGTCTTCAGTTAGCATTTCATTATTCAGGAGGTCAGTGAAGTTCTTAATTTTACCATTTCTTGCTTTATTGTAGAAGTTTCTATTCAAAATTACTATGTATTCATTGAAAGGTTTCATTTTGAGGTCTCTGTAAATGTGGAGATATTTCGTACAAACCAACTTGAGTTTGTTAAAATACGTAGATGTTTATTTTGGCTGGCACAAGTTCTTTTCATTTCAGAATGGCTAATGCTAGCCCAAGCTGATGAAGTATATGTGAGATTAGATCTTACAGTGAAACTGCAAATTACTTTTTTCGATTTTATGTTAAGTTGTGAAAATCTTCCACGAAGGCTGTTAAGTTTGTGGAACGTTGTATTAACTATAGAAATATGATCTGTCCAAGTAAGTTGATTAGTAATTACAACACCAAGATAGTTAGCAGTATTGACAATGGGAACTTCGTCGTCAAATATCTGTATCTGTATCTATTTTCGTTTACGAAGTGTCGGCCTGCGGATCAGGCCTTTACTTCTTTATCTGTGATAAGTCCTTGAAGGAAGACATTGCGGTACTGACAGGGAACGCTAGTCTTGAAGCGCGAGGAACCGAGTCTTGGCGGTGAGAGCCAATCAGCAAAGAGCTGAGGGGCAGAGCAATGAGCTGAAAATTTTTATTCCACTTGAAAATAGAGGAAATAATAAAGTTGAAATAAAATTGTTATATACAGTGAAAATAGAAAAAAAAGAAATAATCCTGAATAAATGAAGAGTAATATAAGGTTAAGTACGGCTATATACAAAAATTATATTAAATATATTCATCCAAATATTGTCTGGCGATTGGCCTATATTTACAGTCTTCTATGAGATACTCATAGCGAAAAACTTGATTAAATGCAGCATATGTGCAGTTAATTCCTTTATCGTAGAATTTTTTATTTAGGTTAGCAATATGCTCTAGAATATCAATAATTTTTAGATCTTTTGAAATGTTTTTATTGCGAATATAGTAGGCGCCTTCGTAATTTTTCTAAGTATTTTATGTTGATACACTCTAAGTTTGTGTTTGTCTCTTGGCGTAATAGTATTCCACACAGGTGAAGCATAGGTGATGATGGGTCTTAACATTGTATGGCTAAAAAACATTGTAAGGTATCATCAAATATAGGACCAAGTATAACTAAATATATACATTTTTTATAAGAGAAATTGGTAGATTTTATTACATTTTTTAAAGCTCGAAACTTGTTCAAAAAATGGTACTTTCATTGACACATGTTTGCATTATTTTTATTACCACCTGTATGTTCACTGTTTATTCTATCATTCTGATATACAATAAAGATTAATTTACTATTTATCGACCAAATTTTCCCTATAAAATTTACAAAAATTCCATATAAAATATATAAAAATTAGGGTGATTGTATATAAAAAATTAGGCTTAAATACTGATTTCTGTTTATTTTCTTGTTAGGAAATTACATTTATAAACTAGTTATCTGAGCAAGAAATTTTCTGCTGCTATGTATGCATTAAGCTTACTAGACGAATCGAATGAGATTCCTCCTTAAATGAAATGAATGGGAATTGATGACATACTTAAGAGTAATATGAGTATTTTATAAATATGCTCATAATATGAGTATTTTATAAGTATGATAAGGCACTCACAGCGGCTTCTTCGAAGGTCCACCTGTCCGGTGTCTCTATATTTTTCTTCGTGATTTCGAAACTCTTAGAGTCGATATTAATGGACTCTTTGGCGTCCGGCGCTAAATATAAGCTAAAAAAGAAGTTTGCTTCACTTTAGATATTTTGAAATATTTTATGAGTTTAATAAATTAAAAAAATCCATTTATACAGAGAAAAGACAAACTGATAAAAATAAAACTTTGGAATTTCTCGAAATTTAAATCACATGTATTTTCTCAGTTTCACACATACACGGATTCTTAATTTTCTGAATGTTATAATAATTACTTGACTGTACAAGAAGTATGTATTAAGATAATTATGTTGATATTTACACAAAGAATTTAATTTTTTTAACACAATGCAGAAAACATTGTGCTTCATTTTTAGATTTTCTGGATTGTGTTAGAAAATTAAAATTCTTTGAGTAAATATCATACACATTTTTTGTGCAGTCAAGCAATTATTATAACATTCAGAAGATTAAGAATTTTTTTTTTAAAACATGCGCAGTACAAATGTTTATGGCCTCAAGTGTCACTTCAAACAATTCTGATGCAATTTTTACTATTGAAATGTTATATGATGTGCGATTAAAAAACGACGGTTTGTAAAGGGATTAAAATAAAAACCAGAAAAAAAATTTCAATGTATGTACCTAGTAAACTAGAAACCTAAAATTCATTTAAAGTTGGCAAAAAAAGTATTAGAACAATGAGAAATTTGTAGTTTTCAAGTTAATAAAATCAAGTAACACTTATAATCAGTTTATAAATGATAATATGCTCTTAGAAAATTATAAATAACAAAAAAATATAATTTAAAAATAATTACAGTATTATTAAAAAAATAACAAAATTTGCGTCGCAAAAAATGTATGAGAACAAAAGCAGAAACATGCAAATTACAGCGCTGGTGACGTCATTAAACTTTCAAGGTTACTTTCAACCGTTTCAATGTCAAGGACGCTCGTCTCATTCACAGCTCATTTGTAGAAATTCAGTTTACGTGGACTTTTTTGTCATGGCACCCAAAATAAAAGAGATTTCACTTGCGAAGAGATAATAAATCGTTCACCTGCACAATTGTGGCACAAAACACTTCGAGAAATTTCCAGTAAGTTGAATGTTTCACTTCGCGCAATTCACAACATTCTAAAAAAGAAAAAAAGAAACTAGTATTGTGGATAATAGGCCAAGATCAGGGAGATAAGCAAGCTGACTGTCAAAGAAAAACGAGAAGTGGTTAAAGATGCCCTACAGTATCCGACAGGAAGTGCAAGGATGTTGGCCGCAAATATTCAATCAGTCTCAGGAAAGGTTGTGACACCTTAAACAGTTAGAAATGTATTGCATAATGCTGGTATAAAAGGAAGACGGCCAAAGAAAACACCCTTTCTTTTAGAAATCAACATGAAGAAACGCCTAGAATTTGCCAAAATTTATAAAAACAAATCATTAGATTTCTGGAAATATGCAATTTTCTCCGACGAGAATAAATTTGAAATTTTCAAACCTAAACACGTGCTCACAGTTTGGAGAAGAAAAGGAACTGCTTTTCAGACTCAAAATTAACAGAAAACTATAAAGCACAGAGGAGGGAATGTCATGGTCTAAGGCTGTATGGCTTACAATGGAATTGGAAATCTCCATTTCATTGATAATAAAATGACAACTTTGTCATATATTGAGGTGTTACGAGATAACTTGGAAGATAGTGCAAATAAATTAGCTTTAGGGAAGATATTCATTTTTCAATAAGACAAGACTCCAAAGATATTGCCAACAAAACCAAAGAATGGCTATTATATAATGCTCCACGAAGATTGGTAACTCCTCCACAGTCCCCAGACCTAAATCCTATAGAACATATGTGGCATCTATTGGATAAAAAAGTGAAAATATTCCCAATAACAAGTAAAGCAAGCTTTGCAATATGCCTGGACCAGCATGTCATCAAACGTTACCAAAGATTTGGTGGAATTTATTCCAAGACGTCTGGATGCAGTAATTTCAGATAACAGACTACATACCATGTATTAGTATCACGTTCGAATTTTTAGTCGTTTTATTTTATGAATGATTCAGTATTGAAGTCCGATGTTTTAATACTTTTTTTGCAAAGCACAAATCTTATTTTAATTTTTTAAATCCTATTGATTCTAAATATTTGTTTCTTACTCCATGAGTAGTTATGTAAGTTATGTAAAAGTATTACATAATATACATACTATGTGACAAATGTTTCATTTCATTACCTTGAGAACTTAAAAATTCCTATTGTTCTAATACTTTTTTGCCAACTGTATATCAATGAAAAATTTTACTTCTTTTCTTAAATGAATTTACAATATCATTTAATAGGTCATACAAAAAAATTGTCCTAATGATTAGTGTTCCTTGATAATTATTTTTATTTATCAATTTTCTTCTTAACTCATAAGATTTCACGAGAAGCATTTCGACATCCAAATACCAAATAATACTATACAAAATAAAATGAAACCGGAATTGTTAAGTCAAAAATGAGAGATTTTGTTTATTGTCTACTTGGAACTTTCTCTTCATAATCCACATTTGGAGTGTTTTCTTAAAAAATATATTTTAATAAACATTAAAAAATATGAGAAGTAAAGGAGGAAATTTTTATTAATATGGATTTTCTAATAACTTTAATGAAAGCATATATTAGGTACTTGAAGAGAAAATACTTCTTAAAATTGTTTTGTCTAGAAATTCGAATGCGTACTAATATTTTAAAAAGCTTTAGTTTACATATTTTAAGTTTAAGTTCTTATCAAAGAATACAATTCAAGCAACTTTGTGCTGCTAGTATTAAAATTATTTAAATATAGAATATATTTCATAAATATATGCAGAACGTTAGCAGAGACAGAAAATTAATATTAAGAGGACAAAAATTAAAATAAACTTTAATTTGAGATCAACATAATCACACATTTCTCAGGAGTATATTACAATCATTTACTATGTAAGGAATACTGTAAAAATAGAATAAATGTAGTAATTTTATTTTATAGAGATAGTAAAAACAGCCAATTGTCTCTCTGATTTAAAAGCAATTACAGATGACAGTAATGTAAAGAAAGGACAAACTGTTGCTATTGGGAGAATACTTAAATTTTATGCAATACAATATTTAATGCACCATTTTATAATCGCCAACTTTCAAAAATTCCCAAATAAAAGCTGCTATATAATAACTAATAAATGTCAAAGTTTCCACGAGGTAAATAATTAATAAAATGCCATTCGAATATATTCTATATAAGGCGTTCAATATTTTTTGAACGTTGAGAATAATTCAGTCATTTTACAATTGACAAAAATTGCAGAGCCTTTATACGTTTGTTAACGTATCATTTGAAAAACAGATAACTGAAAACAATTGTGTTTAATAACATGAGAAGAAAACTGGTAGCAAACGAGAGCGAATTCGCCAGTGAATTACGGCGGCCAAGGAGAGACAAAGGGGAGACGTCCCGAGCGACAATTCAAGTATCTAAGAAAGTTAGAAATATCTGGAAAAGCGTCGGCTACAAAGTAAATTATCAACTGTTTTATCTTTTCTTCTCTCTTAGAAACAATGTTTGCGATTAACTTTATGAAATTTTTTTATTATGAAAATTAATTTATGATAAATCTTTACAGAGGTTACTAAAATAATTTTTGAAAATTAAATATTGCCCTTTTTAAAGTTATTTTTTTAAGAATTAAATGTATTACGTATTAATAATTTTATATAAATAAAATAAATTATTCTTTTAAAAATTAATCTTTTCATCAAATTTTAGAAAGTTATGAAATTGTGTGTATCGAAAATATCTGTTGGACACAAAAGATTGAAATTATTTTAAGAAAATAAAAAATGCGCTTCTCAAGCATTTTATTTTTTGCGCACCATATTTTTTGTATGGTGCACAAATTTTAATATAGCACCATATTTTTTGTGAAATCTGTGTGTGTATGACAAGTAGTAGTTTGCATTTAATATGGATTTTTTTATGAAAAGGAACTAAATTTAATTTAATGTCAAAATCTTACTTTTCTTATATTTAAAATGAACCTTTAAATTAATTTAGATAAAACGAACAGAAGGATATATATATATATATATATATATATATATATATATATATATATATATATATATATATATATATATATATATATATAAATTGAATAAAATATTGTCATTGCAGAATTATTTTAGATTTAGAAAAATTCAGAAATTATTATATTATTTGTCTTCCATTAAATAATTTGTAAGAAAAATCTTGTGTTAATAGTTTGCTTGGATTTTTTAAGGACTTATAGTTATTATAAATAATTATCGCAAATGCATTTATTTTTAAAATATAATTTTATTATATTCAAAGCAATTATCAATTCAATAAGTTTGACTGCATTTAGAATATGAAATGTTAATAATGAAATACACACTAGTTTTATTAGATATAAGTTTCATTATTGCTTAAAAAATGATTAAAATTTAAAAATAAATGCTAAGAAATTCTATGAGTTTAAATGTAAATATATTTAAAAAAAATGTATGCATAAATAAATCAAATATTTGATAAATAAGAAGTCATAATTTCACAAATTGATGTTGCTATCAGTCAAAATGCAAACAAGATGACATCAATAAAGTTTAATTTGTTTAACGACACAAGGACATCACATCTACGTCAGAGTATTGTCAAGGTGAATTCTTTGGACTAATGTTTCAGCGGCGAAATCCCTCTCGTTTGCTACCGGCCTTAATTGGTGAAGTTTAGTTGACCTTTGTGGATAGGAATTACCAACAGTATTTAGATATCTTTGGACCACACACAATACCATGAATAATTTTTCCATTTCGTTCAGAAAAGGGACGTCCTCTGTTAGTCTGGATGTATCACATATGAAGTAACATATGGGAAAATATTTTAAAAATCCAATAGCAACAATTGTTTTTAGCTAGTTTTAAATACAAATCACTCATTTTTTTTAACATTTATAAATTGTTCATTTAGGCACAGGTGCCGTATGCGCCAAATTCTGAGATAGGCGATTTTTTGGCGGACATTCATTTGTATCTGGTAACCTGATTATTATTACGTCATACATTTGAAGACCAATAAGAATTAAGGTGAAAATTCAGTTTTAACAACCCTAGTGTTTACGCCATCGCGACGCGAAATTTAGAACATTTTGTTCCATTTCAGCATTTTACTAGAAATTTTTGCGAGTTAACTTCGTAAGATTTTTTTTGTGTGTTTTACAATTTGCTTGACATTTTAGATACATAAATTCCAAATTGTATTGCTCTTTTCCATTACTTTAAAATTTTAAATTAAATTTAAAGTTACTGTTTAAAATTGTGTCGACACAATCTTTCTTTAGTTTATGCATATGGCATTCTTATAATTTATATTATTACTATAAAATACTATATAATTTGTATATACATTTTTAAAATTATTGTTTCGGTATTTAATTTCTTAAAGATATTCTATTTAACAGTTTAAATTGTACTTAATAATTTATTTTTATTCTTTTCCGAATGTTGCTTTATTTTTCATTATTAATCGTGTTCGGATTCTTCTGGAATTTTCGCCAGAATTCGTATTCTGAATTTCTTAAAACTGATATTTACATTTTCGAAGTTCCCATATTTTCCTTATTCCCATTCGTATACGAATAAGGAAAGTATTTGTATTTTCTATGTTTCACTTTCTGTTCTAATGTTTCATTATTTTTTAAATCTTATTTTTTATTTCAATAATATATATTCACGCTCTTTATTTATCAGGTTTAAATTTAATATTTAAATATGTAAAGTTTTCCAAAAACGATTTTATTACGTCACAATTACAACATATTCGCGTGGCATTGCGTCACAATGACGACATCTTGGAAACATTTCGTCGTCGCCAAAAAAACTCAGAATTTGTAACCATGGATTATACGGCACCTGTGCCTTCATTTATTATCATTGTCAATTCAAAGCAAAAAATAAATAAAAGAATTTAGTTGAGAAATAGAAAGTTTGAAGAAAAACAAGTGAGTGAACCAGAAGGTTCTTACTTCCATATTTCTTGTACTTTGAGAGGGATGTCTTTTGAGTGCACTTGTTTCAGCTCTTGAACTGCATCCCAAAACCTTAAGAGAAAGGATCGGTTAAATATTTTGAAATGCACTCCAAAACTCATCTGATAAGAACTTAGTTACACTCTAGAATTCGGAGAAAAGTATTCAATAGGCGCCAAATGCAAGATGCCTGTTAAATATTTGAACACAATTTACTCATACTAACTGAGAGTATAATGTAAATATGTAAGCAATATTCACTAATGTACACAGATGGGGTATAGCTTTAACATTTGTGAGGACATAAATATAATTAACCCTTTGGATGCACATTTATTCGAATAATTTTTTGCACTTGGAGCACATTTAATTTTTTGGCGTAGAGTAATTTCTAAGAACAGCATATTTTATGCCATTATTAGAGTTTATTGGCTCCCACCTTTTGTTTCTTTTTTTCCAAAACCTTTTTCTATCACTTGTCCGGCATATCTATTTGTCTCTTCCACTATGCTATTCCAAAAAGCTTCATTTAGGACTTCATTCAAAACATCCAAAGGTTTAGGATGAGCGCCTAGCCTTCGCAGACACAAAGGATTTATTCCAGGCACTTCACGAAACCGTTTTACATTCGGTACGTTGTCTTTTTCTTCCCAAATCCATTGATCTCATTTCTCAGGAGAAGATTCACTATCACTGCTTGATAAGTATCTTGTACGTCTTTTGCATCTTGGTTTTATCTCACTATCATCAACACTATCATTGTTACTTTGAAATAAACAAGAATGAACATGTTAAATTGTCTCATTTTCAACGACGTATCAGAACGTCATGTGCGACTTTGGTCAAATTAATGCATGATGTTCTGTCGAATGCGGTTAAAGGGTTAAGAAAAAAATGAAGCACTCAATTGATTTTTTATACGAAACGTTTTTGATGCCGTTTCGAATGTTGCTTATTTTTATACACAGGTTCATGCAAAATAACACTGTCTTTGCTAATATATACTTTGAATATGCCATTCCAATTCAGAAAGTGACGGTTATAGGGTCAACACTCCTCTTAAATATTCTTTTTATTCAGGGCCGTGGTAGCTTAGTGGTTAGGGCATCGTCCTCCTGTCCGGAAGGGTGGGGTTCGATTTCCAACACCATCAATGACTGAAGAAATACATGCGATATAAGCGCTCCTTAAATCTGTGGAATCGAAAGTCCTGTGGTCGGTTGTTGAGCAGTTATCACGGATGTAATGGTCAAGAGAAAAATGCCTCCCCCCTCCAGAGCAATGTCAAAATTGTGGGAGTGGCTCCTCTGGTGGTGCCATCTATGGGAGGAGTCTTAGAGAAAAGTCGTACATTTTCCTTCGTGGTATTCTGATTAGACGAAAGACATACCCTTTGTGACTTAATTTCACATAATTATCGGCTAGCGAGATTGGCTTGTCCAAGTGTCACGAGTATCATTTTACACTTCGGAGATTCGATCCCCATTTTAAGTACGGATATTTATGATGGCTTGGAACTCACACACACACACACTTTCTAAGTTTGGATCGAATTAATGCTTGCAACCTCCAAAACATATGTCTGTTACAAATACCAAGTTCTTGATTATTCTATAATCTCTTTTCATTTAAAACTTCTTATTAAGTTCTCCCTCCATTGGTGGCTGATGAGTGGTTCTTAGAGTCTGGGTCAAATCTAGTTCTAGTCTAGTCTAGTCTAATCTTGTCTAGATCAAGAGATCGAAGTCGTGCTTTCATCTCTGTTTATCGTTGTGGTGGATCAAAACACATTTTTTCATTATGAATGTTTTCTTATTATAGAATTTATTGTATTTTTGATCATACTGTGCATTTTTAAAATTTTATTTGGCATCACATTATCAGCAGTATGTATCTTCTACTATTCGTCGGAAAAATCGCCGTGGATTATGAGACACTTTTTTTTTCTTTTACTCGAAGAAAGTCTTGCTGATCATACGTCACTGCGAATTATATACAGGAGAATACGATAAATCTATCAGTAACTGAACGTGTCAAGCATTTGGAGATTGAAGGCTCTGCGGTTAAAAATTCAGGAGATTCAGACCAGTGAAGCAAACTTTTCCGCCAAGCACTCACGGACTTCTTCGCTTCTAAAATTGAGTTTTACTGCAAAGTAATTGCACAGCTAAAGCCAGGTTGAAATAAGGATCTAGAATCTATAATCGAATTTCAACTTGTGTATATTTGAGATCTAGAGTCTAGATTATGGGTTCCCAAACTTTTTTTTTCTCGTGGACCACTTTCAAAGTTTTACTATTTTCGGTAGACCCCCTGCTGCTGCATTTCTACTGTGTATTCCCAAAACTCGTAAAAAATATCACCCTAAATTGGTGGTGTTAAGAAAAAAAAGTACCACATTTTCTTGTGTCCTATTTACTAAAATAATTTTCAATGTTAAGCAAAATTATAAACATTTATTGTTACAAACAATCAACAATTGACAAAAATTAACAATGAACTCTGAAAAATAAATCAACAATAAAAGATAGTCATACTTTTAATGAGACGGCACACGGGCGGCACTTTGCAAGTCTCGACATGTGGTGTACACTTGTACTATTATCTATTGTTCTATTCAATTCTGTGTTTGAACTGAGTCTGGAATATTTTTGAGTACCTACCTAGTGAATGATGCTACCTCCCTACGTTGATAGGTAAATCCAAGGTAAAATTTTTTTGTTCTTTATTATGAAAACCAGATAATTTTTTGTGGATCCCTATTTACAACTTGTGAACCCCTGTATTCTTTTCATCTGTAAGTAGACCCCCGTGTGTTTCTCCTATGGACCCCTGGGGATCCACCTGGACCACTTCGGGAACCTATGATCTAGATGCTGATGGAAATTACTTTGAGGACTAACATTAAACTGCACTTTCTACAAATCCTTCTATTTTTTACCATTAAAAATAGCAAGAACTTCATGGCTTACCTTGTATTTTTGAGTTAGTTCATTCCAGAATTTATGAAGCATCAATTTAGTTGAATAACGTTAATTTATGAACCGACTGATGGCGGAGAGCGTCTCAAGCTTAGAAGCAGGTGGTCCCGGGTTCGAGTACTGGTTCGGGCATGGATGTTCCTTTCTCTCTCTGTGCTTGTCTTTTTTTATCATCTAAATTTCGGGGCAAAATGGCATACCTACTGTGTGCCCACTGAATAAGATGCCTTCCACTTCACCCATTATAACGCTGAATAGGTATATTCTAAGGGTATCCGCATTTCTAATGCTTAGAATATATTTTTTCTAAGCATTGGAAAAAAAACATTAATTTATGATGGCATCACTTGTTAGAATGAATTAACGCGTTAAAAATAATCACTCCATGGTTAGAGCTCGAACGAGTTAAGCACACAAATATATATTTATAAATTTAATAATGTACTGTAATTTAGAGTTCGATAAATGAATTGAATTCAATTGCAAGAGTTGGCTTACTTGAGATTTTCGGCGCTGAACTCCTTTTCGAGGAACTTGTAGAATTGCTCTTTCCCCGCGGGGTCTCTTAGAAGCTCCTTCAGGGAAAATGCCCACCTCCTCACCCTCCGCGCCGGAATGTCCTTCCTGAAACAGTTGAGACAAGAAAGTCACAAGTGCATCATTTCACGCAATATAAATTTTTGAACAATTTATTCTGGTGTATATATACTGAACTAAAAAAATAATAGCACAAAGTAAATGTGGATAATAATTTTTTTTGTTTGGCCATAAAAATATTACTTATATTGTTTAAACACTACTATCAATCTCTTGTCGCCTTACAAATAAAATGGAACTTGAAGTGCCTGAAAAACAATAGTTAATTCACTCAACTGAACAAACAAGAAAAAGGAAACTGAGAAAGAATACATTTAAATACAAAATTTGTTTTTTTTTTACTAACCAGACTGATTTAAATTTCATCTCTTGATATATAATGGCGAATGAAATCGTCGAAAATCTTCAGTGGTCCATGCAAATAATGATACGTCATTGTATGTCCAAGGAAGAAGGCTTGTTTCATCGTATCACATTCTGAGTTGCATTCCTTAGGGGAACAATCCCCTCCTTATTATACATTTTTGGCGGCGGTCGACAACCCTAACCTGCTGTATGTCGATCTTTCGAGATTGAGCAACAAGGAGCATATATTCAAGTTAATAATGCAGTTATCGTCCAATTTTTCAAATAATAATGTATTTTAGAAAAATCAATAATCATATACAATTTCATATTATGTTAAAAAATGAAATATTTTTGTTGAAAGAAAAATTAAAACCTTAGGAAAAATAATAATTCTACGAAATTCTTAGATTAAATTACAGCGGGTGATTGATTAACAAACTGTTCGTCGGATAACGAGCACTTTTACGAACGATTTATGTGTTTGGACAATGAACACATATTCGGATAAAGAACTAAAACGAATTCTAACGAACAATTTTCGGCTGTTGGAGCATAATGTGTAAGGTTGCAAAACCGAAAGGACCAAAAATCATTTTTCATCTCTCTTGAATTATTTTGCTTGCCCATTGAACTTTAAAGTTCTATATTGGAAATCTTTTTCCAACAAAATATTTATAGCCAAAGGAGACTATCAGTTTCGGTTTTAATTTCTTTTAAAATAGAAACTGATTTGAATTTGAGTACCTTTTCCATCGTTCATTCGTTGAAGAAATGGAAAGATGTCAGAGCGATGGTCTTACAATGGCACCCAAACCAATCTGACTTCAGTAATATTAAGGATTTTTACAACAACAGTGCAATTAATCACTATTAAAAAAGAGAGAAAAATCAATCGACATGTTGTTTAATGGTCCCATAAACAAAAAAGAAAAGAACCGATTAATTTGCAAGACTATGAATTATTTTTTTCAATAAATTTATTAAGAAATTATACATTCTTTTTATATTTAATTTTTAGGGTCTCCAGAAAGAATGAATATATTTCACGAAGAAATCTATCATGTATCGATGATCGGTTGATGAACAATTCGGATAGTGAACATGGTCTTGTAACGGATTATGTTCGCTAACCAATCACCTACTGTATAGCAAATTCCATAAAGAAACATCATAACATTAAATTTTTATTTGCAAAATCTGGCAACACTGACAAGATGATTCCTTAAATGTTTATAATATTAAAAGCACAATATTTCATTTAATAATGATCTTTGCAATGAAATCCATATTTGGTGATTCTACGAGGAAATGCAAACCTCCACTCAAAGTCTGGGGTTAAACGAGTATATTTTTTGGTATATGAGTCATAAAAATTAGCATCGATAAACAACCCCAAAATGTTGTGGCAATCCAGTGGTCGATCCGGACCCCTCAATGCTCACCCCAGTTCTAAAATATTAAAACAAATGAGATATTTTCACAAAAATAATTAATCAATGATGCAATAGCTATACTTTTCTTTAATGGTCTCTTAACTTTTAATACGTTTTGAAACTCTTTTGCGAAATTGTGTCATTATCTTTCCTAAATCATACGGCCGCGGTGGTCTGCAGACCATTAGTGGTCCACGAGGAAATTTCGTTGCTCCCCAGAAAAATATAGAATGTACTTTCTCATTACGTTAAGTTATATTTTAAGAGGAATTGAAACATAATTCTATTCGAGAAAAGTTATCAAATCGCTACTTCATAGAATAACGCCACAGTGAACAAGTCCTACACCTGCACTGTTTTAACTACAAGTTTTGCCTCTTCTCCTTTGCAGTCTTCTGATATTTCACTCTCCTGTAGGTCGCTGTAGGTCCTGTAGGTTATCAGTTCAAGCATTTAAAGGTGGGCTTACGGACGCATTGAATTCAATGTAAAATATATTCAATATATATAATTTGCGTTATTAAAGGATTTTATTTTGTAAATTGGTGTTTTTTTTCAACCCCTTGCCAGTGTCGCCCGAATTCAGTTCGGGCAATTACTGCGTGCAGTATTTGTGATGCCCGAATTCAGTTCGGGCAGAAGAAAAATTAACGTTTCTATTTTGTGAAGTCTGAGCTGAGTTCGTTTCTACTTTAGGATACATAATTCCCTATTTTCATAATAAATGACACAAGTGGTCCTAGTTTTTTACCAATTCCAACTTTGGTTCTGAAGGTAGTCCATGACTACAACACTATGGGAGGTGATGTTAAAGTCGATCAATATCTTACAGACTTCCCGGTTGCTAGAAAAGGAGGTAAAAATATTACTAGAAAATATTTTTTTCATCTCCTACACTAGGCGTTATATAAATAACTACTTTATTTTGCATACTTCAGCAGGAGATTCGAAAAATATGAACTTCAGAAAATCAATTGTTGAACTAAATAAACCAAATATTCAACTACCAGGACCCGTCCTAGTGAAAGCTTACTGCGCCTCACAGGTCGATACTTTCCAGAACACATCCCATCAATGGGGAAAAAAGTCTACTCCAACCAGTCAGTGTTTTATATGCTGTCGTAAAACCGATGAACAAGGGAAGAGAATAAGGCATGAGACATGAGTTTATTGTAAACAGTGCAATATATAGGCTTTTGAACAGTACCTTGTTTTGAGATATACCATACTGTAACAGATCTGTAAAATTTATGTATTGAAAATCATATTGTTGTGTTTTTATATTATGCCAGTTATATTTAGCTTCAAAATTTCGTTTAATTTGCTCAATATGAATAACATGTATGCATAATCAATGTTTTATGTGTATGTAAAAATTATTAATATGTTAGTTATACTGTATTTAAAACTTTATTCTTGTAATAAAAAAGTATTTTCTAACTCTTATAATAATATAAAGAATAAAATTAAACAGTCAAAAATAATTACAGACATTAAAGAATTAATTGGAATTTCCAAGCACGCGCGACAAAAATTCACCTTCAATGGTTTAAAACGATAAGTATTCAACTGCAGCAATGTTCACACAATGGAAAAGAAAAGCATGTTCTAATTTTAAAAAATAAAAACTCAAAAGTAACTTAGAAATTGTGTTAAATTAATAGTGTGTTCATATAGTAATAATAATAAAAACCATGTATCATTACAAGATTTTAACAAAATTCTTTGAAGGTAGATATAAACTCCAAAAGGAATTCAAAATCTCACGTTTGCTTTTCCAGTTCCCAGAAGTCGACACTGTCCGAGATCCAGGGATTGGATGGTTCTGGAGCCACCAGGAAGGCGTCGTACTCCTGGTACTGCTCGAAGAAGTTAATGTACCTGCAATATGCAACACGTTAGTTCACACAGGTCATGCCAACGTAGGAAGAACAATCATTTTTTCATAAACCCCTTGATGAACTCTGTTGGAGTTACTTAGTACAAGTAGGCTGCAGGTTCTAGCGGAAAACCTGTTTGAGGCTGTTGGGGAATGATTGCAGTTTAGGCAGGCCGCACACTCGGTAGACAATCCGATTGAGACGCCGTCTTATAGTAGACAAATGTGATCTCCGCGATGTCTTAGTGTGACGTAGCTAAAACGTTGTATCTGACGTCATGGAATTTTAAACCAATGAGAACGCTGTCTCGCGGAAAGTTGCCAGATATTTCGAACTTGCTTGAAATCTAGAAACGTCTCGCGCTCCACCCCTTTTCTGACGTAACTAAGACCTCAATGACGTCAGTTGGTCTGATGCGATTCTCGCAAGACGCTTTGCATCTCGCGAGACAAGTTTCATGAGATCATCTACGAATTTGCGGACTGCCTTAGAGAGAGAGAGAAATAATGTTTACTAGAGAGCTCAAAACGCTGTTTTCTTTTGCAAAGTAGGTTTTCAAGCCTAGATTAGCCGAAGACAAATCGAATGAAGTGTTGAGCGCTTGTAAACTCTCAGTAGATAAAAATATTAACGTCGAGATTCCATTAGTCAGCGTTCCAACGCATTTGCTATTGGTGGCATATCGGAAAACTCATAAGCACATAAGTTGCAACTGGTAAAAGCAATACTTTTTCTTATAATTTAAAAGAAAAATTCTATTTTTTTCAAAGAAAACTACTTTGTGGAAATGCTGAAAGAAAGGAACATTCGATATCAGAAAACTTTTCCCAATGATTATACATATAAAAGGAGGAAAAGAGTCACATGTTTCTTTCTTGAAGAGAGAAAAATTCCACAGGGGAGTGGTACATGGCACAAGTAACTTTACAGTGAATTCAGATAAGTGATAATTATGTTACAAATTAGTTTGAAAACCGTAATTAAAATGTTAGGATGAAAATTAACTTTAATTTTCAGTTAATTAGATATCCTGATGTGAGTTTCATGCCATTCTGTGCAGCCACTTTCACTTCCTCCCTGATATTCAGAAGACAAAATAAATATATAAAGGCAATAGAATTGAATTTTTCTCAATAATTTAATCCATTGTGATGACAATGATTGAGAATACTAATCACGAAAAATAAAGATGTCTATTGGCAAATTATTATCCCTCAGTACAAAATCAAAGACCACCTGTTGGCAGGTAGTTCATTTCAATAATAAAAATATACTTGTTTAGAATTACACATTTACTAATGAATATTAAACAATGGATATATATATATATATATATATATATATATATATATATATATATATATATATATATATATACATATGTGTACACATATATATATATATGTGTATGTATATATAATTCTTGTGGCTTCATGATAAGTTTAAATTAATAAAATGTAGTAACTTTTGTAACTTCAGAAAAACGATGGACTGGAATTAAATATTGTAAATCTGTTTTTTTTCGGGGGGGGAGAGGAATTTTGTATCTAAAAATAAAATTCTAATTTGAATAATGGCTTGAATGATATTAAAGTTGGCAAAAATATGTTAATGACTTGCAGCAACAATCGATAGTAAAACGCAAACAAATAAGCATGCAAGAGAAATTTAGTGAATAGGCAGTTGTAATAACTAAAAATCAACTTTAGTTGCATTATTTGTTGCTTTAAGAAAGAAATTAAGCAAATAATTTCAGGAGAATCAACTGCATGTATACGCGATATTGAATGAATATATAACCAAAATATGGTTCAGTTGAAAAAGTGGAGCAGCGCACCCCATATTGCCAGCCTAGCTGGCAAACGACAACAACAACAACAATGAATATATAGAGTCAACTTTGGTTGCGAAAAAATTAAAACAGATTAAAAATAAAAAAAATTAATTATATTTATAATCATAAATATCATTTTTGTAATAATTTTCCAGAGCATATTAGATAAAAATAAGATACATAATTAAATGATATATTCAATTCAGTATTTCCTAACTATAAAGTCTCTTTCATACAAGACGACTTTCATCGGGCTTTAATAAGTCACCTGATATTTTACCGTGACGATAATATTTTATATGAAACGACTTTTATCGTGGGAGACAATTTTATTATTTTACATTTTTAACTTGAATCTTTCTTTAGCCAAGACGAAGGGTTACAAATGGCAGATACATTATCACCTGTTAAAGCCTATATTATTATGGTTTATATCTGTAATGAAATATTATCAATACTATATTTTATTAATTATAAAATAGGTACACACACTGCATCTTAATTCAGTATATGTTAACAGTATTAATCTTGAATATAATAAAAGTAACAAATATTAAGTAAAACACGTAAAACTAAACTATTAAATTAAATTTTTTCATAATAATATTGTCCATGTCCACAATATTAGTACTTTACTATTGCTTTTTTTTATAAACATGAAGTATAGTAACCATGAATATATAATTTTTATAATAATTATCTGTTAATGCAAAAAAAAAAAAAACTGATTTATTTTCCAGTTTTAGTTCATGAATAATGTTAGTGAAAATATAAAGAATTCTGGTAGCTGTTAATAGAAATTTCTAGTGTAAACACCAAGTTTACGCAAATGTCCACTCCTGGGTATCACCTACCGAAAGTAGTATCTTTGTGGCACTCCTGTCTTTATAAACTTCTTCTGAAACGTGTCTTTATAAACCATAAGACAGGTTTCGCTTCTACACGAGAAATTAATATGTCCGTGTCTATTTCTTCACTCATTATGCCCTTAAAATTACAACACTATTGCTTGTCTTTTTAAATATTCAAATATTTTACCTATTTACTAAAAAATTAAAAAAAAAAAACACCCATAAAACCCTTTAACAATCTGAGACACGACAGACGACTGAATATCGTGTAGCATGAAGACGTCCATTAGAACACCTGGTGGTGGTGGGATTAATCCCCATCTGGTCTAGTGGAACTAGACCAGATTGATGAGATCATAGATAGCCAAAAAATCCAAAAGCAGATGTGGACTTTTCACAGCCTCTTCACGAGAAAACCCCAAGCACTTCAAGATGTATTGCGGGCAAAACGGAGCATTGTCGCATTTGGGGCATGATGGGTATATTCTTTCACCGTCCTCAAAGATCGTACACTTCAAGTGGCCAATAGAAAGTCGAGACAGTGTCGTCTGATGTACTCTGGAGCCCTTAAATGTTGTGATGGCTCCAGGATGTCTTTGGAAGTATCAAGGGTGAGCAGGAGGGTCAGCCCAGGTTTTAGAAGTAAGTTGTTTAACAATGGAAAAGATCTCTGATGGTGTTAATGCCATGCGATCTTCCGTGTTCAATGGATTACTGGCGGCAGCCTTTGCCAGGTCGTCGGCTACTTCATTCCCAGGCAGACCAACATGCGAGGGGACCCACTGGAGGTGGATTGGGTGTTGAACTGAAAGGTTTTTCAACAAGAGTAGAATACTTGCACTAGTATTGTCACCGATGGATTGCCAATTGAAAATGTGCTGGATCGAGGATCGACTGTCTGTAAGGATCCATATCTCCGAGAAATCATTTTGTGTATTGTTATCTAACAAAGAAAGTCCACTCATGATGGCGATGAGTTCCGTTCTGAAGACGGACGTGCGGTCAGCAGTTCTTTTTTCAAGGTTGATGGAATGGCTGGGGAGTTCAATACATATTCCGCTGCCAGTTGCATTGGTTTCCAATTTGCTTCCATCAGTATAAACCATGGCTCCTCCAATAGGAATCTTGTAAATTGTCTCTAGAGCCCATTGCTTTAGTAAGTATGGGTAGTCTGACTTTTTACTTGCATCGAGCGTTAGGTTGGGATGGAAAGTGACTCCCTGGAGGCCATACGCAGGGTTAATCAAAGATGTCAAGCAAAAGGGCTCAACATAAGGATACAGCAAGTTCTGTAAGTGTGCTTGGGAAAATGGACTATTACGTTTTAATCTTTGGTTATTGCTCCAATTAATTAAATATTGTGATGATTAGAACACTGCATCACTGCAAGTGCAAGCTAAACGATACCGTTTTTCTTCAGTGATTTGAACGGCAGACACAACGCGATCGCCTGATAGAAATCCGTTTCCCGTTCAGTGTGAAAGAGACCAGTCTATTGTGCGATTTTTCAATAACTTCTCACGATAAAATATCAGACGTCGTTTTATCGCCCAATAAAGTCGTCTTGTATATGTAAGCGGCCTAAAAATATCCGTTCATAATAATTTTAAGGACCATTAAAAGATACAAATGATTTTAAATTATATTTAATAGTTTAATTGAATGAGCAATGTCATATTGAGCATGAGCAAACCATAAATGCTGCTGTGGATACAGACACTGTATTTGCTATCACAATTCTCTGAAAAGTTATAAAAATCTTCCTTTTGAATTTAGTTAGTAAAATAGATTCATAATTACTGAAAAAAAGGAAAATTTTGTAGAAAAGTATTGTTTTTGATAGCTCTTTAAAAATAAGGAAAGTAAAAAATGCTGATTACATAATGATATTATAACAATAGTTAAGAATTATATAGTATTCAAAGGCATTTTAAAATATTCTGTACATTAACAAAATAATTATAAAGCAGGAATACACAGTTTACAATAAAAATGAAATCAAAGTTTAAGTAATCAAGTTAAAATTGTAAAGATCATGATATTGATCTGCATCGTGGACATAAAAATATTACTTGTTTTATAGAAGTTTGGAGATGTTGGTGATTGCTGTTGTTGTTGTTGTCGGGTGCCAGCTAGGCTGGCAATATGGGGTGCGCTGCTCCACTTTTCCAACTGAACCATATTTGGTGTGGAGTCCGACTTCCTCAGTACACACATGCCATAGGGACCCGTTTATAGGGTAGGCAACCATTCACACCTCATTCATACAAGGAAGGGACAAAGACAAGATAGATAGAGAGAGAAAGTACAACCATTCCCGCACCGGGATTCGAACCCAGAACCTCCTTATCCGCAGTCAGGCACACTGACCAGTAGACAAGTTGGGCGGCATGTCGGTGATTTGCTGATGGGATTGAGGTCGTATATAGCTGAGATAATTACATAAACATAAAATTGCGTGTCATAGAAACCTCTAAAAACAATCAAATGAGTATTCAAGCTTCCGCCTTTGCACCAAGAGAAAGAGAGAACCGAGACTTACAATTCAGCCACCTTGGAGACTCGAACATTTCTTCGGTTTAGGCGATGCCTTAAGGTCTGGATCTGAAACAGAAGGAGGATATATATATATATATATATATATATATATATATATATATATACATATATATATATATATATATATATATATATATATATATATATATATATATATATATATATATATATATATATATATATATATATATATATATTGTTTCATTATATTCATTGTATTTTATAAAATATATTATTAACTATAAATATATATATATATATAATATACATATATAATTTGTTTATTTTGAAGATAGCCTAACTCCATTTATATTTAAATCAAGATATTTATTATTGATAATGTGTCGGAAAACAGTGATGAAGGTAATTTTATTTAATTAGTATTTACAAATTCTGCTTCTTTTTCGATTTTTTTAAATCATTAGTTACTATTTCTTTTCACTCTCTGAACTAAATGGTCTTGTTCTGTTCTTCTCCATGGGTGAAATATAAACTTTCTAAAATTTAATATTAAATTTTAAGTTTTATATTAATTAAATATACTGGTTATTCAACTAACATGTCCAAAAATTAGGGTTAATTTGTAAATACTAATTAATTAAAATTACCTTCACCACTTTTTCCGACACATTATCAATAATAAATATCTAGATTTAAAATATAAATGGAGTTAAGTTATCTTCAAAATAAATGAATTATATATATATATATATATATATATATATATATATATATATATACCAGAGTGTACAGTAAAATAATGAAAAATATTATACTTTTTTATCTTAAAATGTACTGACCTCTACTTTGGCTGTCTCGTGGGGGTTGTTGCTGAGTTCTGACTCCGAAACGCTGGGACTGATGCGTCCACTGCCCAACGCACTCTGAAAATGCTGCGCAAAGAGAATGCAAGCTTAGAGTGATGACACCACAATTGTGGCTACAGTACAATAAGCAAGATAAATTATAATAAGATATATTTTATAAAGCATTGCACGTGTCTCGGAAAATGAAGGTTCTATATTTCCATTGATGGTTCATTTGATGAGAGCCAATATCGAAGACAGTCAAAATTTTGTTTTGTGGGGGCATTATAAACTCCGTTGTGTGAATTGCGTGCAGCAGTTAGAACTTATCTTCAAAACCTGAATAAATAAGATAGCTTCAACCGTTTAGTAAGTGAGAGATTCTGACAATATTGGTTCTACTGTTTTAAATCAATGATATCCCAATAATACTCTTCAACAGTCACCTTTTTAGAACATCCGTCTGAAGAGGTGAATGATTCCTCCCTGTCATCACTGGTACGCGGGCAAAGAGCACGGCTCTGTATACGATCCAATTGTGACAGAGCTTCTTATACCGTTATTTCCAACCACTCTTGTGTTTCAAAGGCAAGAAAATATTTGAGGTGTGCACGAAATGTAAAACTAAGCAGGTTTCTCCTCAACACACCCTGAACTGCTTGGGACTCTCCAAAGAGGACATTTACTACTCTTTTCTGGTTTACCATTTCTTCAGGGCCACTGATCTGATGGACCTTGTTTGACTTCGTCAGACATTTGGAGGACAAGCCACAACAACATAAAAGCTCATTGCTAAAAAAACGAGACATTGAATAAATATAAACAGTAAATCTTGAAGAAGCCTTCGTATTTTGAACTTAAAAATGAATATGTACAGAATGTCATTCGCGATACTGCCGTTCCTTCATGATACTAATCTCTATTTTTGAGTTCATTCTTGATTGTTCATTGAAAGGTAGGAAAACCGAGTCTTGTTAAGTACAATGCATGATTACAGTGCATTCTGCTATTGTAGTTAAACTGCTAGTTAAGCTAACAGTTTAGCTAAACTTGTACTAGTTAAAATATCCTTTATGAGTTCAATTTCTAGTTATAAATATAAATACATATTTCAGTAATCATACTTTATTAATTTTGGCTGAAAAATAAATGAAATTCAAATGGACTGCAGTCATGTACCAAATATAAAAATGTAAAATGCATGACAATGTCCCATATATGATAAAGTAAAATTTATTAAAATAAAGTATTAGGATTCATACCATGCAATAAAGCAGGAATTTGGGTGGAACTAAACCCATGGCACGACAGCCCATATGGACCAAAGCTTAGAGTGCCTATATCTGTTTTCCTGACCGAGAGCCCTATGGTGCGAAGTATGTCCTGACTAGTTGGTCAACCTAACGCGAAACCCCCGATGTACAGTTCCCAAGCATGCTTGGTACTCAGTCCATCGACCCACTGAAGAGATGAAAGAGTTTAGATGAAAAACAACTTTAATTTCCAAAAACATAATTAATGAGGTTTAGAACATTACAAGTCAGAGAAAATTACATGAAATATATACATTTTTTAATAACTAAATTTCGCCATTTCTTTAATTTAACATGCAAAAGGAAACATTCATCAATCTTTTTAAATTTCATATTTCTCACATATAAGGCATTTTTTCTAAAAGTTCATGACTGGGAAACGTTCATTCATTTCCACTGTATTGAAGTTAGAATTACTGAACAGTGGTTAGAAATAATGCAAAAATTAAATTTAGAGTGAATTCTGTTTTTTTGGGATATACACACAAGCGTTTCTTTCAGGTAATAATTTAATAATATGAACATAACATAATGCAATAACTTGAAATTTCTTGTCTCTACCAACAGCCATGCAATTCCAGAAAGAATCCTGATTTTAAATCTGTGAAAGCATATAGATCAAGGAATTGAAAGGAACAGAAAATTATCTAGATATAATAATTTGTGCACCTTATTTTGGATTGAAACTACATCCCTTGCATAAAACCGCTGCAAAGTTTCTCACTTAGAAAAAAAGTTAGATATCATATAATAACTTTCAAAGGTAATGAGAATTTGCCACTTCGATGTTATTCTGCTTTCTCGCAAAGAAATTAGCACAAAAAAGTATCGATATATTTGAAATGCATTAAACTATGCATGTAACAAAACACTTAGGATAAAATCAATTTAAAATATTTCAAGTCAACTTATACTGAAATTCTTCTATTTAAATACTTTATATTTTTGTAAATACATACGAAGCGAAATTTAATCTCTCACCCAGAGTTTGTTTTAATTTCTTTATCACTCAGTACACAGCATACATGTATGTCTGAGGTAGGATTCGAACACATGAACTGCTGAACGGAAGAACTACTCAGCTGCCGTCAATGTAATCGAAGACTTGATATTTTATTCAGCGAGACATTTGTAAGTGCACAGCTATCAGAGTTCATACTATTGAAACTATCTACATATAGCGCAGCGTATTGCGCAATCACGTACACATTTTCCGATATTATTTTTCAGAATATATTTCATATTGTTATGGTTATATGAATATTCCTTTCCTTCACTACTTAATATGCAATCAAACCAATGCATTCTTCATTATATGCTTTTCAGAATAAAATGCTTTTTCTATAAATGGCAAAAATATTCAATCTGCAATCTGTTTAGGCATCGATATAATGTAATTTATTTAACGTTAAATCGAATAACGTAATTTACGCATCTTTCAAAAAGCATTCATTAAATATAATAGCAATGAACACTTCGAATTTCTTTTAGATTAAAGCTTTAACAATATTATTGCCATACATCAGAGTAGACATATTATTTTTGAAGATTATATAATAGTGATGAAAAGTGGCAACAATGCGAATAACACTTTTATATATAAACCTCGTCTTAATCTGGAATTCTGAGAAAATTTGCCTTTGGCCTTCATTGCTTCAACCATTCTGTATTGAATGCAATTCAGCTGAATCATAATGTATATAATAAAACAGTTGAGTCTTAAATACCTATTCTAAGCTGGTGAATATAGAATCAAAGTTGTAAAAATAATGAGAAATATAATAACTGCAATTGTAATCAGCGAAAAAGTAACTTATATGTGTAGAAATAATATAGAAGAGAGAAGCTAAAGGCAGAACTGACCTTGGCACTTTTGATGGGTTTGTTCATGCGGCACGCTTTCTTGATGTCCATTTCAGTTGTGTTCACGCAGCCTGGCTGCAAAGGAAGAAAACCTTCGATGATAGAAATCAATGAAAGGAAAGAAACATGTTAGTATACAAAATTTACAGACAAGGCAAATTTTCAAAAGAAATGTGAAAGTTTGTTGTTGTTGCTTATGACACTGGGACAAGCCAAGCTCGCTATGCCTTTGGCTGTGCGAATTAAGTCAATAGAGAGCGTCTTTCGTTTGGTTCAGAGCACCACGAAGGTGAAAGTACGACTTTGCTCTTTTTTTCGTTTTACATTTATGGTTGAATTCAATTTGGAATAGGAATTAAATTTTTTTTTGCTTTAATGAAGATAAAAAAAATTAACTATACTTACTTTGTGTATTTATTTACTATTCTAGTAAAATCTTACTTTTAATTCCAATTTTTGTACCAGAAACACACACAGTCATAAATACTATAAGTTATACAAAACGTAATCAAAATTTTAAAATGTATGTGGACTTTGAATAACAAATATATATAACATGAGCTTGAACGTGAAAAGACAGTAACTACAACTTTCTTTCAAGAGCAAAATCGATTTTATGTAAAACAAACTTCTGATTTTTGGCGTTTAGCAGCAATATTTGGCAACTTTTGATGTGAAATGGGATAGGATAATAATATCCTGAAGTATTAGCAAAAATATTTAATTAATAAGATTTGAAGTAAAACCTATTGCAAATTATTAAAAATTGACTAAGTACCAAAGGATGTTGGTTTTTAAATAAGTAGAACTATGTTTAATTGTTATTAAAAGCAGTTAATTTATTTTTTTTTTCATCCAAAAAATGCCAACTGAGATTTCAATTGAAATAATCCTACGATATGACAAAGAAAAATTATCATACTTTGTAAAGCATTTTTTTGTATAATTTTAGGGCCAGATTAAATTGAATTCCGAAAACGATAGCTGCCGCCAAATAGTCTAGTTAATGGTTTCTATGGTAACAAGATCTTTCAAGTAGGGTTTACGAGTTGATATGAATTGCCGATGTTGAGGATAGTCCCTGATGTTCCTTAAGGCGTTCAGTAAACCTAAATGAACGCTTTCCTTCTGGTTAATCCTGTCAAAAATGTAGTGCGTTTTGTTTCCACGACAACAGGCAGAGACAAATTTGTGGAAACTATTCATGTAGTAGACAGACAACACAACAAATACGTGCAAAATGGATTCAATTCCCCGTGAACTGTTGAAATGAAGCCTGGAGCATTGATGCTATGGTTTTATGGGGAAAATATACGAGATGTCACTAAATTTTCTGAATAATGAAAAATATAGAAGCACAAAATTCATGCAATTTTTTTATATTAACTGAAGTACAATTTTAAGCAATCAAAAGTAGATAAAATCGAACCATGAGCGAAATTTTATAAGTTAACCTACATACAAGGTAAACGCGTAAGTTCTTGCCATTTTTAATGACCCAAAGAGCTTGAACTACAGAAAGTGCAGCCCATGGTAGTCCTGAAAGTAATCACCATTGGCATGCAGCACCTTCTGGCAACTTGTATCCCAATGAGCAATCCCCTTGTGGTAAAATTCAGGTGTTTCGGAAGTCCGTGAGGGCTTGGTACAAGCCTGCTTTATTCCCCGAAGATGATTGTTCAAGGAATAGAAGATGTGGTAATCTGATGGTACAAGGTCAGGTGAGTAAGGAGGATGACACAAAGCCTCTCAATCAAGCCGCTGTTTGGTATTCCTGGCCACCCGTGCGACATGCGGTCTCACATTATTGGCCAAAAAGAGTACACTCTTGCGATTAAAAAATGCATTCTTTTTCTGTTGCAATTACAATTCCTGTTGCACACTTTTTAATAGCTGCAAGTACAGGTCCGGGGTGACTGTTTGGCTAATTGTTTGGTAGGAGCTAATAGTGAAACATTTGATGACTAGTCTAACAGACACATTAAAGGACATTCTTGCGTAGGTACATACGTGGTTTTGCGCGGTGCGGGACAATATCCTGGGGTGACAACCAATGTTTGGAAAGTTGAGAGTGTCATACAAGACCCACTTTTTGTCGCTGGTCAGTACTCGATTGAATATGGATGGGCTATGGTGGGGAGAAAGCAACAATATAAGCATAGACTCCCACTTATTATTGCTAATGGACTTCCAATAGCGTGTGAGAAACCCACATGCTGAACTTTTCAATGGCTGCCAGGGTTTCGTCATCCAAGGCTTGTGGTAGTCCACTGAGAGCTTTATCACAAATGGAAAAATCTCCCGATTTGTGAAAAACCACTGCCTTGCCGTATGTTCATCTTGTTTGACATATTTGGCGACTTGACGCGGCATCTGATAAACCCACTTTGAAATCGTAAAGCAAACAACACCGAACAAGCTTCTTTGATACATCTATTTCTCTTCGCTACTGCACGAGATACGATCAAAGACTGGGCGCATTGCACCTCTTTTATAACGACTGATATTCCTTCTCTCGACTGACTCATATTCTAACTTGCATACTTATTCTCACTCCATTCAATGGCGACGTGAAAGAGGGGAGAACTATCCTGTTTACCTTGTAAATTATACATAATATTAAAATTATATTTTTGAATTATTTTGAATTTGCAAAGAATTTAAGCAGTTTAATGATGCACACAAACACTCTATTGTAAAAATAAAATGTAATGTTCTTAATATTAAAAAAAAGCTCGCATTCAGGAGACCACGCATATTTCTAACAAACCTCTAGCATTTGTAGCAGGTGAAGATTGATTTAGTCTAGAAGCTTCATCCCCTTCAGGTCTAGCACGTTTTCTCAGAGTGGCGAATGAGCGACAATGGAAGAAATGGGTGAAGTATGTTTGTAGTTTTTTTTCGGGTAGGGTCACCACTGGCGTGAAGACTATTCCATAGTGCCCAGTTAAAATTTATTTTAGAAAGAAGAATTATTTTAGAAATTATTACGATGTCAGTCCTCAGGCCTTTGGGTGCTTCACGTCTCCAGACGTTCGGAAGCTGTAATTTTTAAGGGCTGACTCCTTTAACCATGGACATATATCTACAAAGGATCCCTTCACTGGTTGGGTTTATTGGAAATGAATCTGCTGATATCTTGGCAAAGTAAAGAGTTTAAATGGCCCTAACATCTAGTGCCCAGATTTTTTGGAAACAGGCTCAAAAGTTAAATCTACAATTACTTCACTTTAGAATTCTCCCCCGATTCATGACTGGTATGGTGGATGGCTACCAGGAGATGCTGTCACTATCATGGGTAGTCATGTACAGCAGACAGCTTTACCAACACAAGCTTTATCATAAGTGACATCTGAAATATCTTTGGAACAGAGAAACAAAATCTTTCCCATGTATACCCATGTTACCCTTGATCCCCTACTTTCCTGCTTTTGTTTCGAAGTCCTTTTCTTGTTCTGGAAATGATTTCATGGATCTACTTTAGACTACTGATAACCAGATAGGATGAGAAACAACCGCAGAATCTTTATACTGATAACTACGTATCACTGCTTGATGAAATGTTAATAATAACTTCCAAAGTATCCTTAAACAGAAACTATTCAGTGACGAGACAATATTCATATTTTCCATTCACTTTCATAATTGGCGATGGCATCACTAGCATTCATTATTTTGAGGAATTCCAAAGAACGAGGAATTTTACTTACGACTGGCCGATGAACATCCCAAAAGGCACGCTCTTGGCTGTCGAGGACCTTCCTCTCCAGCTTGTCCCGCTTCTTGTCCACTCTGCAACACAAAAATCATGACAAGGTTAAGAACAGAAAAGAAAAAAATTGAAATTATACTACTTTCTAACCTAAAAACAGCTCTCGTCAAGTAATCTGATTGGAATTAGCAACAGCAGTCCACTTCAAATAGGAGTTACGGGTGTCTTAAATTGGCGGTACTTACAAATTTGTTTTATGAAACCTTAAGCACACACAGCTAATACTTCAAATTATCCTCAGATTTGAAGTACTAAACATGATACACGCATTTTTATTGTTAGTAGTCACATATGTCTTACTGCTTATTTCATTTTGCCTTGTTTCACAATTGCATAACAATTTTTTCACCTTTGCAAATTAATAGAAAATTCATGTTCAATATTACAATAATCATTGAAATTCAGTGTTATATTAATAATTATTGAAAGGTTACGAAAATACTTGGCTTGAAAAATTTTGTATACACTAATTTTATATTATTTTCATTGTTCATTAATTTTTTTTACATTAAATCAATATTAAATATAAAATTTTAACTAGTAATTTTTAAATATATAACATATGAAACAGTTTTTTTAAATAGAAAAAAAAAAAAAAAAAAGAAGAAGAAGATTCCCAAAACAGCCATCAAGGCGTTTAGCACGCCAAAATTGGCGTCTGCCTTCAGGCTTCTGCCGAAAATGAAGCCAGTCTCGTTTCCCTGGAAACAGATAGGCACAGCCAAACTGGCGAGACCTATTCTTACATTAGACATACAGTAGATATAGTTAAATGTTACTCATAACTATTTTTAGAAATATCAATATACAAGCAGGAACAAACCAACACAAATATACCTTTAGACAATTTCTTTAAGCAATAAATAAGAAATATGAACGCACTTTAATACTTGAAGAGCAATAAAATTATTCATTTCATGTAGATTAATAGATTTATTACTCTAAAAAGTCAATTTTTAAACGTACATTTTTTTTTACATTTAAATATTTCTTTAGAAAGAATTCCAGCTTTTTTCCGATTCTCCGGAAGTTTGCTGACAATAAGTTGTGAAAAGTATAAGAAAATTTTTAATTCGAGGTGTTGGCAAATTTTTTGAAATAAAGATGAAAATCATACCATTTGCGATGACGTCGAGAAAAATATAAAAATTGGTATTTATTTAATGAATATTTAAATCGTGTTATCAGATATCGAGAATTTAATATTTGGCTGACAGCTTTGGAAACCGAAAATAGTAGTGAAGTTACACAATGTGAACACATAACAATATTTATTACAGAGACTAATTGTGTAACGTATCTTTAAAAGTTAATGATAAATGATAAGAAGTAATAATTTAACTAAATAAGCTTACTTTAAATTTTAATGAGGTGGTAAATTATTTGACATTTGGCTAGATGTGCCATGGTTTGTCAACGCTTGAGTTAGGTTTCAGTGAAGGTTAATAATTAAATTTATAACATACCCGTGGAATTGTCAACAATTTCTTGATGAAACATTTGTTCATATGTGAACCACATTAATGTAAATTTATAAATATGTATCTCTGTTGCTTTTTCACACAAGTTCTTGAACAAATACACAGATCAAAATTATAAGATATAATTGAGGCTGGATAGCTGTATCTCCTAGGTTAGGTTAGAATTCTTACTCATGATACTAACCGAAATCTCATATGGTGATTATTTTATAGGATTACCACGAGATTTGATTTAAATAAGTTTAAAGAAGAAAGAAAAAGGAAGAGGGAAAATATTTAAAAATTAAAAGCAGACTTTGTATATTCTACCTTTATAAACATTTTGACTTTTACCATAAAACAGAATACTTATTGCTTTGTCTTTTGCTCATAAAAAAGTTTAAATCTTTGTCTTTTATTCATAAAAGAAAATAAATGTTATTATTTTACCTTTCATTCAAGAAACGAAATCATATTTATTGCTTTCTCTATTATTCATAAAAAATATAAATACCCTTATCTTTTATTTGTAAACTTTATTATAAAATTGCATGAAGATTTAGACTGAATTTCTTCAGTCTTTTCATATTAAGGTTGTTCAAGATTTGTGAAAATCGAAAATTATAAAATGAATTTGTATCTTGGCTAAGAAATCTTGATTACTTGATCGTGAGAATCTCTTAAAATGTTTGACTGCAATGTCAGCTATACCTGACGTAAGCAAATAAGTTGCAGCAATTTATTTTTGATGCTAAATTTGGTTTTTCGCTCATGGGAGGGAAAATTCAATTAAAGTTTTTTGCTTAGGCAGGTAGTTTGAAGTTCTCCGTTAATTTAATAATTGAGAAATTATCCCAAAGCCATGATTAAGAAAAAATTAATCATGCGCAAACAAAAAATAATTTAATTAGTTTATTTATAAATAATTGCCTAGTTGACGGATGAAGTAATCACAACTAAGCATTTAAATTCAATTAACAATAATTGGATCTAAAAACGATTATTTATTTCATTTACATTCGGATTATCATTTGAGGTATAATTTTAAGAAGGAAAATATGAGAATAAATGTAAAGTGTGCCACGTTTTGATTACTCGAGTTGTTTAAAATTAATTTTATTTATGAATAATAATGATTTATTTTAGGCACGTGTTTCTTATATATAAACAAGTTTGAAATTTTAGTATCTTAAACCCTTCGTACTTTTTAATTTTGATTAGAGCTCATTAAAATATGATGATAGGTTTATATATTTAATTTGTTTTTTCGTCATTAGAAACAATTTTAAGCGTGGATCTAGTCGAAACGTAATTGTTTTAATTTTATTTGTAAAATATTAATAAGAAAATACATTTATAAACCTTCAATAAAAAGAAAAGTGTTATTTTAGTTTTAATAAGAAAATTATTCACTACTATGTTATAGTCAAGTGCTGTGATAATATATAAAAGTTTAATTTAGTCTTTAAGGCAATTTCATTTAAGAGAGTTTTACATCGTAAATGAAATTGCCTTAAAGAAAAACTTCGCCAAATAATTTGCAAATGATGTAAGTGAAATGATAACAAAGAAAGGAATTCATTTTATATAAAATATATTTACCTTATCAAAACGATAATAAAAATGAAACCTTTACGTTTTAACAATGCCTAAGCAGTAATTTAAAATTTTTATAAATAATGACGAGAGACAGGAATAAGAAAATGGTTTGAATCGGATTCAAAAGGTGGCAGCACAATCGAAAAACGATGAGATAGATTTGTTGAAATGTCTCGAAGCTATTGATTTTGATAACATAGCTATCCAAAAACTGAATTTTTAATAATTCAAGATTGTCAACACATGAGAAATCAAAATAACTTCAAAGACAAGATCAAATTACAAAAAATTTATGGAATATTAAATGCAATTGTTAATAATTCATTTATTTATTATTTAAAATTGCTTATTTTTAGATATATTTATAATATTCGAGATTAAGCTTATTATACATAAAAGTATATCTGTAGTTTTCATAACAAAATAAATAGAGAAATTTTAAAATCAATTTATTTTAATTTAATTTAATAAAAATATCGTAAATTAATTTAAATAAAAGGAATACTAAAATTTAAGTGAAAATAATATTTTGTTAAATGTTTTTATAGACGATTTTTGTGATTATCTTGAAATCTTTGCTTTGAAGCTTCTGGGGCAAATTTATCAAATTACTTAAAAAAATCCAGGGTGAAGGATACTTGAATATGGTGTCAATTAATAGCTCAAATCTTACTAGGATTTATAAAAAAATGGTATTCATTAACTTCGATTTTAGAATAAAAATTACTTTGTATTCATTTTATTGATTAATTAATACTTGATGTGTTCGAGTTAGTTATCCATAGTTCAAAGGATTTATGATTCTCCAATCATAACGTCTTAATCCATTTTTCAAAACCATAAAAAATCAGATGATAAAAAATAAACGCAAATTAAAAATACATGAAAGCAAGTTCAAAAAAAAAAAAAGATTTAAAAAAAAAAAAAAGCATAATTTGTCAAAAATTTATGTCGAAAATGAAATTCTGAGGAAATGGTCTTTAGAGGCATCAAACCCTTTTGTTTCCAAAAATGTAAACTTAGTGTACTTGAATTAAAATTTTGATTTTTCGTTATTTTCATTGTTTTTCGATTCAAATTATTTATGAAAATTCAGTTTCATTTTTCTTTGAAAATTATTTTTCAATGTTAGATATGGTTATTAAGTTTTTATTCAGTTCTCAAATTAATTTATAAAATAGATTATATTCCATTATATATATATATATATATATATATATATATATATATATATATATATATATATATATATATATATATATATATATATATATATATACATATAAAACCGGAGTTGAATATTTGATGGAATAAGTCATTCTAAGAGAAATATTGTTACTTGAAGGTATCCAGTTCTTAAATACTTAAAGTTTTTCCTTTTACTGATCTCTATTGTTATATTTTTAAAGAATTACAGTTATTCACCGCTCAGCTATTCGAGTTGATTTAAATGTAATTCTAAGAACCCCGCGATAAAATTTAATCATCCTGTTACGTGTATACTTAAACTACCAACTATTTTTCAGTTCTTTGTAACAATCAGCGTAAGGCGCAGTTTTATTCACCTGTAAATGACGCCAAACATTTGTGCCCGAAACCTTATCTTTGCAGAAAAGCGTTTCTTTTTATTGTTTCGAAACTGCGGCCCGGTTGCGCAACTCTATTCATTTGGTGGCGGCGTGCACCATTAGAGTCTCCCACCTGGCAGCTAATGGGGCAGGCGACGATAGTTTATCTAAAGGGGATGGTTAAATATTCCTGAGTGCCCAGAGAAGCTATTCCCGTTTCTCAGCCGATGGAGCGTCACTCACTCAGGAAGCTGCCGGAACCGTTCTCTTCCGCCCTCCCTCCCCTCCCACCCAATGAGCTCTGAGATGCTGCTTCATTAAATCACAAATTGAAATATTGCGCTCATTATTCATTCATTTGTGCAACATATTTTTCACTTCACGTGCTCGCATTCTGAATAAACAACGATATCCTCAAACTGCGAGGATACAGCTAAAGCACACAACCAGCAGCCTTCAGTAATTATCTCTAACATGATGATACATTCACCTTGTTGTTTAATATTTTGAAAATATTTCCTTTTGATACAGCGTTAATCTAACAGCTGCAAAAGTTGGAAGCTTTTTCCAGCTGTTAACCAAAGCGAGTACTTTCCGCAAACTGGGGATTACGTCAACGTATTACATACATAGCAAGCGAGCCACGAACTATACCTTAAGGTCAACGGGTTTAGAATGGTCACCCATCCCCAAAAGCCTCGTCGTTTTGCACCACGATCAGATGACGTGGCCCCACCTGAGCTGGCACCCTCCTCTCCACATCCACGCTCCATTATCGGACGAAGAACTTTGGACGTTGTTGTTGCACCAGCATACTTCCCTGTTCCTAGCCCTTAGATGGACTTTACCAGTTGGATAGAAGCAGCCGGATGGAGTGATTTTGAAGCAGGGAGCAAGCAGAAGATTCCCAAGACTTGACCTGCCACCCCCAGATGCGTCACCTCACCTGGAGGACATTGCGGCCAGATTTAGAGAAATTCCCCGGCCGCCTTTAGCGAAATTAATGGAACCTTGGCCAGCCTGGACTCAATCTCACTTCCTTCCGAAAGCGGGGGTATTAGATTTAAATCTAGTGAAAATGAAACTTCGAGAAATGAATGTTGCACGTCTGCGCTTTGTGGGGGGGGGAGTGCATGGATCTGGATTTCCATCCATGCAAAACATGAATGCTTCCCTCAATAAATAAAATGTCTTGCAGGATCGGTATTTGCAATGAATGTGCCGAAAGCCTGGAAATAGTAGTTAAAATGGCGATACATATATGGGTGTTGGTATAGTTTTATCGTACGGTCACCCTTGGCGAAATTTCCACAAAGTCGCCAAGGGTGACCGTATGACGAATTTCCGATCGGAAAAAACGGCGGGAGGAACACGGCTGAAATAGTGACAAATATTTCATACATTGTTGTTATCTAACAATATGCTCAGTTAATTTTACAAAATTAACAAAAAACGCAGATTTATAGATTTCAAACATTAATGGTAAAATAATAAAGTTGATATGCTAGGCTGACAATATGGGGTGCGCTGCTCCACTTTTCCATCTGAACCCTATTTTGGTGACACATGCCATAGGAACCTGTTTATAGGATAGGCAACCATTCACAACCCATACATACAAAGAAAGGACAAAGACAGGATAGACAGAGAGACAGAAAGTACATCCATGCCCGAACTGGGATTCGAATCCAGGACCTCCCTCTCCGCAGTCAGGCACGCTGACCACTAGACAGGGTAGGTGGCAAACATCAATGGTAAAATAATAAAGTTGATATGTTAAATAATCTATAAAAATTTTTTTGATTAAATTTTATTTTGATGAATTTAAATCGGTAAATATTCATGAGAAATTAATAAAAAATAGGGTTGCAAAAATACTAGTTTGCCAGGTTTCCATTAAAATGTTCGCCAAATTTGACGCCAAAAAAACGCGCCAATGGTGACCATACAGTAAATCTGATCCAAGGGTGTTAATCTACTTCTGTCAGGGTGAATAAAATTGGCATAACGTAGAGGGTAACCTAAAGACTGTTGTATGACATTTAATATGCATAGGATAACTGCTTTCGTGGTAAATGTTTCGTAAATGACGCAATGAAAAAAAACTTGCAAGCATCGACTGGAACAAACGTATATGCGAAATGTAGAAGAGCCTCTTTCTTCCCGTGATTGATGAGATCTGCTTTGAAGCAGGCTCTTCCACAGCATCAATAGGAGGCATCCGTTCTGTGAAATTGTAAATAAGTAAAACGTGTAACATGCCAAGCTAGCTCTAAAATCATTTCGCAGCACAACATGAGCGCCACCTGCAACAAGTTCAAGGTCCACCTCAGTCAGTAATCTGTGAGAACAGAATGCTGCTACGCTCAGTGCCAATGGAGAGTTTTCATTTCAGAAAGCCATTTCAGTTTGACTAATTATTTACGACATCGCAGAAAAATTGGTATTTTTCCATTGTATTTAAGCTTATGATCTAATGTAAATCGCATCTTTTTCTATGGGAAAGCGAAAATAATACAATGTAGATACGATAATTTTAATGGTGGCTCAAAAAATTTTATCTTCAATTAAATATATTCTTAGTGATTTTTTCTTGCGAAAAAATTGTGTGAAGAACGATAAACAAACCTGAATTAACTAAATGCGAAACAAAGCTAAAGCAAGTTGTTGCAAAAGAAGGCGTAATTTTGTCCGTTAAAAAGAGCATTGCGACACCAGTCGCCAAGAGTAAAAAAGGTAAATACAGCAGAATTTTGTTTCATTGAAAGAAAATTGCTATTACATTATACATACGCAATCTCGATCATCGATGCGATTGTTAAATACTTTTCGCCAGAAATAAAAGTTGGCGTTTAAATTAGTTTTGGCAATAAAAGATAATTATTTATTTTATAAAATGTGAATAAAATGTTTGCATTATTTTCTAGTAGTTTCCAAAAATGTAAACCTAAGCAAATGGAATATTTACGACGGTAATTCACGATTTGTTTCTTTTTCGTTGCGGTGATTATCGTACGGGGGAATAATGGAAAAGTACTAAACAATTCTTCCACAAAGCCAGTAACAGTTAAGAAGATGGTTATTTCTGATTTTGGATCTTCAGTTATCCGTCATTGAGTATCGCCTTTCAGTGAAATTATAAATAAGTATAACGTGTAACTTACCAGGCTGCCTCCAAAATTATTTTACCACACAATATGAGCGCCATCTTGAACAAGTTTAAGTAATTATGAAATTTGTCATGTTTTCAGATACACATTTTATTAGAAATGTAGATACGCCCACTGATTCATCTCTTACATATCAGGAACTCTAATGAAAAATCTAGACTTAATTCAATCTGGCAAATTCCACCAACACCCCAATGGTACTCTGGAACATCTCCTGGAACTCTTCTGCATACAAAATGTGACCGAATATCTCAGACTGCCTTGGACAGATTCTCAAGTGGACATCTAAAATGTTTATAGTTTGAACGTGGTACAAAAAATGTATCCCACTTGTAAAAAATGCTGTGAACGTCCAGCCTCACCGAAACATATTCTGGATTGCGTCGGACTTTCCCGGGAGAATTTATCCTCAAACCCCTTGCTAGTGATTGACTTTCTTACTGTCAACAATTTAATGGAGTTGATCTGACAAATGTCAGATCTTTAAAGAGGATAAGCCAACAACAATTAGAAATGTTTGACCTAAAATCATATTTTTTCAAACTTCGCTTAGATCAAACTGTTCAAAAATACATTTATGATTACTATGATTGCAACTTTAATCCAACTTTTTAATTTAAAGTGGTATTAATTTGTGGTAATAGTGAAGTTACTAGTCAATATTAAGTAATAAAAGTCAATTCAATTTACTTTCATCCGATTCCACTCACATAAACCAAAAATAATTGATTGGTACTTTTCCATTTCGCCGGCGCAGGCGATAAAGTCGCCAAAAATGATATAACCATCGCTAGTGGAAAAATCTCCGCTGGTAACCTTTTACTGCTACGTTTCCAAAACATGTGACGGCCTTTTACTGTCAACGACTTTATTTCGACTCTTCTTTTTTTTCCATTTCATAATTTTATGCTATGTTGCTATATATGCAAATTTAATAATTTCAGAAAATCTCCCTAGAAAAAATCGGATTTTAAAAATATATCTTAAAAAATAATAATCATAACAAATTCACATAAAAAATATTTAAAAAGAAATAATAATATTTTTTGAAATATGCATCACTCGATAAATTGTAATCTAATATAATAAGTAAATAAATTGAGGCTCTGGCACACATCATTCCACGCATAGTGTGAATACGAGAACAACAATTAAATAAATATATTAAAAATTTTTTATGCAAAACAACATTATTTAAAAATTTCTATGTGTATATTGTATTTTTATGTATCTACAATTGTCGCCAATTGGCGACTTCATTTTCGCTTGGCGAGATTTGCGAAGGCGAAATGGAAAAGTACCAATTGATTTTTGTTAGAGTATTTTCTGAAATAATCTTTATTCATATTCGATCGTCAAAAAATATTCATCATTTATTTATATCGAGTAAAACAAAAATTTCGTCTTTAATTACATCGAAGAGTTAAAAAAAACTTTTAAGAAATCAGAAAAATACGGTATTTAAATTTTTTTCATTAAGAATATTCCTGTCTAAAATAATCTATAAAAACATGAACCAGTTTGCATCAGTCAACAGAAAATATGATTTTTCTTTACTTGTTTAATATTCAAGAGATTTACATATCAGATTGTTAAAAATGTCATATCTAATTGCATCGGATTGTTAAAAATTCTCCCTCACTGACATAAATCTGAAAGTTCAACTTCACTTCTATCAGATAAATTATCTTTTTTTTTCTATTATTTACCAAAATAAAAATATATAATTTTATAATACGCCAGTGAATTTTTTAAGGACATTAGATTACGAGTCTTGCTATCATTAAACTTAATACACATTTAGATTATAAACCTCTACTTTTTAAAACTATGCTGGCACAAATCGCATATAATCATTTTAAGAGAATAATAACATAGAGAATACTAACTTTCAGACTTTTACCCTTGGTTGCTCCAGGTACTCTGTACCAACAGAAGCTGCTTTTACACCCCATTTTTCAGACAGTACCAGTCTTCCAGTGGGTGCCATCTCATGTTAATGTGTATGGGAACGAAGTTGCAGATCAGTTGGCCAAGGATGGAAGCCTACAGAATATCATCATTGGAGACTGCTTGTCGTCCTCAGAGCTGACCTCTAGAGTTAGGATGGCTACCAATGCTACTTTTAGGGATACCATTCCTACCCACGAATGGCACACATGCAAACATCCTGGTTCCGCACTAGTGGGTAAACACAAGAGATGCAGCCAAACGGCTTTGACAAGACTGCGAAGTGGCCATCTGCTTACTCAAAGACACGTTTCTGGTACCAAGGTCTACCCTCTCTGTCCCAAATGTTGAGTGGTTCAGGCCTCCCCATCTCATATTTTTCAGTGCATTGGGTGTAAGAGAAGTGGCATGGAGTTGAGACCGGAGGTGGTGCTTGAGAGACTGACTATTTTTGGATTCATGGGGCTGGTGAGATGGAACTGTCACGCCAATCGAGGATAAGCAACGACAACAACAACAAGAGAATAATTGCGGGTTTGATACCTACATTTATTCTATTAAAATCCTGGATATGTGTGATTTGGCAACTTATCTCCTCTGTTTATGTCTCATAATAAGCTCATAATAGGACATAGAAAAAATATTTTCTTAATTGATTTCCTGGGGGAATTTTGATGCTCAATTAACTTCAAGAAGGCCGAATTGAAGAACCGTAATATTAGTTTCTTCAACTTAAAGGCCGCACACTGAGGGAGCATGTCTCCAACCCGCACCTGTTGCTTCCCGATAATGCTGCTACACGCTGGTGACATGTCGAAAACTACCACAAACTGAAGCCATGGAAGCTAGATCTTATGCATGCGCAGTACATAGGAGCGGATATTGTTCACATTTCTACTCTTCTGTTCTTGCGTTTACATCTGTGTTTCGTTGTCTTCTGTGTTTGCCTGAGAACTTGTGTGGCCTCTAAATCGTTGACATTGTTATTAAATATTAGAAGTTTGAAGAGAAAAGAAAAAATCCCAAAGGATATACTTTATTACAAAATGATACTGACATGACTTTTATATTTTAAACACAAAATATAATTCCACTTTGTCTCGCATTTGAAAAATAAAATTATCTCAATAGGCAAGGTATAAAACTTAAGAAAGTGTGAGATTGTTATTTCAAAACAGAACTGATTTCTAATGAATATTCATTCTAATGAATATTCACTGTACTTTCAAAACAAAGGCAAATTCTTCCAATTTATTAATTAACATAACGCTAAATTTACCCTATTTTATTCAAGGTTATGTCTCTGACTAAAGTGGCATTAAATACACAAATACATTTTTTTAAAATAAAAAATAGGTAAATTTGCTAAGGCGATAAATTTATTGTTTGAGTTAAACTAATAATTGAAACTAAAGTTTCATTTTTTATGTAACATTAATTATAAAAGAAAAATTAAAGAAGATGTACTTTTGTTGTGAATAAGATCGTAATAATCTCTTGCTGGGGCATGTTCATTTTATACATACATACATACATATATATATATATATATATATATATATATATATATATATATATATATATATATATATATATATATATATATATATATATATATATATATATATACTTTTAAAACTAAATCATATGTATTAAACACTAATTGGAGAACATTTTTAAATACGTTTTTTGAAGGAGCAAAAAATGTTTTCTTTATAATAAACTACAAATATATTTACTCAAAATAATAAAATTAGTTTTAAAAATAAATTGGAAAAATTATTAAAATCAAATAATCAAACCTATACAAGTGCAAAATAAAGTTAATAGAAATTTACTTTTGAAGAAATCAAATCGAACACATAGAAATACACATGCAAGCGATAAAAATAGCGCAAGTCACAAATGGGCGACACTTGTCGCTTAAGTGACGCTGACTCGTTCGCGATAATTATTGCTCCAATGTGTGTGCGCAGCACAGGAAAACCAGTTTTTACCGAGTGATGTCGTACTGCCTGTCAGCTGTCGCCTCAGTGTGCGGCTTGCCTAAGGATTGAACACGAGGGCTGAATAGACTGGGATTAACAGCATCGACAGTTGAGGTCGGACCCATGAACTGTTGTACAGGCGGTTCATGACTCTGCTATCCCAGTCGATAGAGTCGTTTTTAGAGCTGGAGTGAAAAAAATGACAGCCACATAAAAGTGCTTTGCTATTTTTTTAAAAAAAAATAAATATTGTAAGAGTCATTGGTTTTGTCATATAAATAAACTTTGTTAAATGCTTAGATAGTGCTTAGGTAATTATAACTTTGTCGCTCGGCAAGGCAGATAATGATAAACTAACGCGAGAAAATAAATGATTTCTTACAATGTATACAAGCGTTGTCGTTACTATGGTAACTTCTTGTTTTAGCTATGAATTCAGTCAAGAAATGATGCATGAAAGCATTATTGTCATCATTAAGACAAACTGCAAAAGGAAGGAGGGAATGTCCATTTGTTAACCAATTATGTGTCGGCGGTGTTCAACAATCGATCAGTGAATATCAACCAAGCTTAATGCTCATTTTCCGTGAAATATCGACTTCCTAACTGTAATGGCGTAGGCAATCAAAAAATACATAACATATTTTGAAAAGTAGTATTTGCAAATTGGGATGGAATGGTTTCATTTTATGGATTTTTGATTTTAGAATGCCATGCATTGTCCTAGGAAGGACAGAGAATAAATATTTTATAAAAATTATATAAATTATATATAATTCAAATTCTTTTGGATTGTTCAGTTCAAACACGTTGAGAACCAGCTTAATTTGAAGAATTAACAAAATATGTCACACAAAATTTTATTTTAAATTTCTTTTTATTTTTAAAGTTAATATAGCTTGCTCTCTCTTTACTGTAAATTTAAATTATAATTTCCTACATATAGGAAAAAATATACTTAAATTTTTTAAAAAAAATAATTATTTTTTTTAAATAGAATGTTTTAAAAACAAGACGATACAAAAACTAAGGTTATGAAGTTTATTCTATTAGCATTTCTAACTATGAAAATAAAATTCTATACATCAGTCACAAGGGAAATTAAAACTAATCCAACTTGGCAATTAAAGTTCTTACAATCAAGAAAACGATTGAATCGTAATTTGAAATACCAAATGAAATAAATAGAATCATAATATGTCACTTTACATTTAAAAATACACGTAAAAAAGTGAAGACATTTTCTTGAATTTTATATGAATTCTTAGGGGTTAATTTGAAATATAGTTTCAACTAAAATGTATATACAACTTATACTGAAATAATATATATATATATATATATATATATATATATATATATATATATATATATATATATATATATATATATATATATATATATATATATATATATACACACACACACTTCTAGTCAACTTTTTCATGAGTTATGTCGATAGATATTGTGATTTAGCTACAAATGCATTAAATGTAAACTTGGTTTATATTTAGAAAAGTATAGTTTTAAATTTATTGCTACGTTTTCCGTAATAATATATTTATATCTTTAAACCGGGACGATATAAAAATCATATATTAAATAAGCGAAATGAATTGGCGCCAAGTTATTTTGGTTTTGGCGACATGAAAATTCAAGCCATCAGACGAAAATAGCGCTGAATACATAGTGACGACATACAAAACAAACATTTCAACCTCGTTCAATTAAGAATTTAATTTCGCTTACGTCGAGAGAATTCCAGCATTAAATTAACCAAGTAAATATGCAGGAATTCCGCAACAGAGAATCCAAATTAATATTTTTTTTTAAAAAAAAGACATGTTTTGCAGCTTAGAAAAAAATGATGATACTTCTTCTACATGGTCATCAACAATATTACCGAAATAAAAATAGCAAATAAATAGCTGAAATAAATTTGTTTGCTGCAAAATATATTTAATTGAATAGCAGAACAGAAAAAAATATGACCGTAAAATTTTGAGATTACTCCGATTATGTGGAAGTATTCTCTGAGAAATGGGATATTAATCAGAAATAAAGCTCTCGTCTCTTTTGTTTCAAGGTAATGGAATAGTTTGGTTTTGGGAAAGGCCTTCTCACTATCGAGAAGTTGACAATTCAATACGCATTAAACAGAATATCAATAGTATTCGTTAACGGTGGCTGGACCACGTGTTGCCGCAATGTCCTTCAAGTGAACTGATGCCTCTCGGAGTGGTAAGACAAGTTTAGGGGTATTCTGCTGGGTCCTTGCTTCTTAATTATGATAACCCACCCACTTTAAGGCATTTTACGACGACGAATTTGCTATTTACTCCATTATACAAGGTGAAATCAAATTTAGTGGCATTATAACTAGTTTTGCATTTGAAATGAATAAATAAATTATATCAATAATAGGAAATAACAATTTGTTTCTATAAAAATATAAGTTATCTACTTCGTTTATCCCTTCATATTTTTTAAAAAATAAGAGATTCAAATTTAGATCATCCAGATTCTTTTTTTTAGCCGAAAATGATGGATGTGATAATTTAGCAAGAACTATTTCAATTGAGTGATCACCCCGAGTTATTACACAAGCTCACGTATATATTTTATTTTAGCAATTACTAGTTTTAAATTTGCCGACCGATTGGCTGAGTGGTAAGCCTTCCTGACTCTTGTGCTGTGGGTCCCGGGTTCGAATCCCGGTTCGGGCATGGATGTTTCTTTTCTCTCTGTCCTTTCTTTTGTGATGATGTATGAATGTGGCCCGCCCTATAAACGGGTTTGTGGTGGTATGGCGCGGGTAACGCTACTCGCCTCCGTGACTTGGTTCACAGGTGCCCGCTGGGTAACGACACATGAGTAGCAGTCTCTGGCCTTGTAGTGGCATAGGGTTAAACCCTCTTGTGCCCACCATTGGAAAAAAAAGGTTTTAAATTTATGATTAAACTTATTGTAACCATCCCGATACAAAATTGGAATAGAGAAAAGTCTATTTAATTGAAAGTAATGATTTTTCCGTTTTTTCTCTCAAATTTTCAAAAAAGCAATAATTAGATTTTGCAATATTCGGCGATACTAGTGGACAGAATAAAATGTAAGTTCAGAGGTCCGTAATGTTTTAATTATCCAACTAACAGTCCAAAGCCACACAGAAGTTTCTGATTTTCTCAATCATTTTGCGTTTGTCAGGAAAGGTTTCGTTGAATCACATTAAGTTTATTATTACATGGAACTTAACTCACATAGTATCAAACTAGCTGTAAAAAAATAAGTCGCCTCGCCTTTTTTCCCTTGAACATCAAGTTAAACTTCATAGAAGAGCTGTTATTCAAAATAGCGGATATTACCAGTTAATTATCTTATTTTCAAAGCTTTGATTTTCAGTTCAACACTTTGTGGGTTTAGTGCTATTCGGTGGCGTTTGTACTTTGAGACCATAAATTCGAATTCCTAGGACTTACTTCGCCTGGGCCTCGGCCTGCATGAAGATGAATTCCCACTTCCTGGAGAACATCTTCTGAAGTCGAGCCAGATTCTCCGCCTCGTAGTCGGCCAGCTCCAGCCTTGTCTTGTTCTGCATGGTACGTTTGCACAGGTAGACAGCTGAAGAAGAGGAATAATCAGTGGTCAATTCTCTCGCAGAATAAAAGACATAATAACACACACATATATGCGAATTCTGTTTCAAAATACAGTTTAAGCAACAAATTAAATGTTTAATAATCAAACAGAGTTAACATGATATTGATACATTTTGCAGAAAACGAAAACCATGAAGAAATGGGATCTTGAAATTGAAGTTGAGATTCATTTCATTAAAACATGTGGCATATGCATTTTGAAAAGGACAAAATCACAAGAATTGCCTAAATGCTTTTTTCCGCTAACAAAAAATGTGTACCAAATTAACTTCAAATCACATCGACAAAAAGCTCATCTGTTAATATATTTTTATTTAAGTTTAATGCTTCAAAATGCTTATTCTTTTTAATTTTCCCAAGAAAGGTAAGTTTTTGATTATGTTATTTTGAAAATACATGAGCGATATAACCAATTTTTTTTAAAAGCCAATAAAAGTACTTTATGATTATTTTTAAATATTTACCTTATAAACATTTATTTTTTAAAGAACTTTTTTACTCAAGACATTTATTTATATATATACCTAATTAAATATACAATATAAAAAATAAATAATAAAAATGGGAAAAAATCAGTTTTTATATAAAGATTTTATTGAGGGTTTTCTTTTAAAAGTCACTTAATTCAGAAAGTTGTAAAATCTTTTCTATACAAACTGACACTCAGTAAGGGATAAAGTTTACTGATGTATTGACGTTCTGATATAATGTAACAATTGAACGGCAAGTTCGGTGGTATTCCATGACAGATGCCTTCATCCATGGTCAAACTAAGATCTCCTGATTGGATGAACTGGTGGACCATGGAAGAAAGTTATATTCTTATAAACATAGTTCCCATAGAATCTTGTACCATGTGACCCAGGATTAGGATGCTGATAAGTAGCATGTTCGATAAACCTAATTTAAGAGCAATTGTTTATAGACAGTATAAAATATTGAGTTAAATAATAATCAGGCATTTATCAGAGTACCTATTATAACGATTAAAAGCGACTGTTCCATTAAGTATCCAAACATTTAACGCATACTATAGCAGTCTGCCACTCAGTTACCTATTCTAGATTATGCGCTATATTCTGAGACTTACTGCGAATATGCTATAGTCCTGATCATTGAGTGAAAAGACTTCAATCAACGAAATTGATCACTGAAGATGACATTCCCCTCATTAGACATTGATATCATCTCAGATGACGTTGCCCATAAAGACCACCTTAAAGTGAATCAAAGCTTGAATCTAGGATGACCAAGTAAGTGTTTTTCTACCTTTAGTAAGATTCTCTTGCAGTGGATCGCTTCACATGTAGCCAAAGCTAGTAATGAGACTTCAGACAACCTTATTAAAAATGTGGCAGATCTACTTTTATTTGCTTGGGCATCTGTCGCTTTTTCAGAACCGACTTATCAATCTGGGATGCTATACTGTCCCTTCTACTCCTCACTGGTACCACGGTAATCACTCTGGTTATTCTTAATTACTCGCGGGTAGCAGACTGTTATTTATCATATTGACTGTGGTCATCTGAGGTCCATAATATACAAAGAGTAAGGGCTTTCCCTACATGCGGAACATTTGTCAAGCCACACCTAGACAGCCTAAACCTAACTAGAAGCAGTCTCAATGAGGATCCGCTTCTCGCACTCAACATGCTCAGAGAAGCTTGAGTCATGGACTTAGTTTAACTTCGCTAAAAGAGTGACGACTGGAAAAGACAACATGCGCACGATGTACTGATTGGTTAAAGCATCACTCTCATTATCGGAAGATAGTGAGTTTGAGTCCTGACTTCTTCTTCTTCTTCTTAGAGTTTGAGTTGTATGTCATTGGGCACCTCTGCTTTTATCAGCATTTTGTACTGTTAACTCCAAACCCAATGTTTCTTTGTTCCAGTTGCTCGGGTCACCCACTTTATTAGTAAAGTCCGAGTCCTTTAATGGAGTCTAGGTGTAACTCTCTAGTATGGAGGATGCCTAAAGAAGTTAATCTAGGGAGGGCAAAGGCCTCGCATTCGTAAATGATATGCTTGGCCGTTTCCTCTTGCATGACATTTCTTGCAGATAGGGTCTTGCTGAAACAGTCCCATTTTATGGAGGTGTTTTCTGAAATAATAATGCCCAGTTATGAAGCCTACGATTAAACGTATCTTCTGACTAGAGCATCTTAGAATTTCAGAGGCAATCCTCGCTGATGATCCATAAATGATTCTGGTCAGAGAGTCAGTCATGCTAGTGATAGCTTCTTGACTTTCACCAGAAGAATATAGTTTGGAGGTCACTTCTACCTCCTGTGAAGGATTCATTGCTGCCTTTTCACTAGATTGCCTCTGAGTTCCCTTGTCTATTTCAGCAAGGTCTACTTCAGAGGCTTCACCTGAAAATGCAGAAAAGTTTGTTATTTCTTGTGTCTATTCAACCACAAGATAACAATTAATAAGCTCAGGTAAAATAACAGTCCACCCAGCATTGCCTGAGTTACTGGGCAAAGCAAAAAAGCTTTATAAGTTCGAAAGGCAACTAGGGGCTCCGTTAAGACACCATTACCGCGGTGCCAAATAGCCCTAGGCACGGGTCGCATAACACCAGGGTTTACGGGAGCTGCTTCGCGGCCTCTAATTCCATATTCAAGGCTATTCTGTCATTCCTACAGGACGTTTGGCGATCCACCACCAGCCGACGCGCTTGGTGAGTCCTGACTTAGCAAAAAATCTGTCATGTTTACTAAAGACAGCTGGGTCACGAGGAATAAGTCGTGGTCGCAATGTCCTAAACGTGAAATTAGACCTCTAGAGATGGCAAGTCAAGTATATTAGGGGATCTTCTGCATGATACCTGCTTCTAAATGACAAAGACTCCCATCCCGCTGCTTCTCTTAACTGGTAGAGTCAAACTCTAACAAAGGAACAGGTAAGCTGGTGCAATAATATCATGACCAAGTTAAATGATTTTTTGTCCCTGGATTCAATGTAATTAATAATTAGATTGAATATCCTCTATTTGACCTCATTTTCATGTCTACCTCAACAATGCCACTTGGAGTGAGGTGGCAGCATTTCGATTCCTGTATCCTTTCCTCCCATGTCATTGAGCTGTGCACTGTCTGACACATTGCTGCAAAGAACATGTACTCTCCAAACTCGATCAACATAGTTACAAATCAATTGGTTCGATATGAAAGGCTACACTTTTTAGAGTTAGGCAACTGTTTGCTGCACTATCGTGTACAGCTCAAATGCAGATCTGCATAAAATTGCCTGGATAAAAATAGTTATCCTCTAATTATTCGTGAATTCAACTACTGAGTGATTTAGATGCTACATGTTGAGTAATTTAAAAGTGCATTCCACGAATCCCTCTATGTTTTTGAGTGTAGCGCCACTTTTCCGATGTCATACCGAGCTTCCTATCTCTGACTAAATTAGTTTTGGCAGCAAATTTTTCTGCAACAGATTCTTTGCATCGATGCATAAAAATATATCATTGCATTTTAAATTTTTAATTATTATAAATACAAATGAATTATTCAGCCAAATACCATTAAATGTTGATTCAGAGAAGTTCCTTTGATATAATTATGCAAAACTATGGACACATTTGCTTGAAAGTAAATGTTTCTTGTTAACTATCAAACTATCACGCAATACCAATAAGTTTTGAAACTGAGGTACGCATGGTCATATTTTGAAATTTTATTTTGAAAGAGTTTTGAAAAAACATGTGAAGATTTAAATATCCCAAGAGGTAAAAACAAGTTGACTTCCACGAACATTAAAAATCTTAAGATGTTGAATCGTGGTAAAGCAGTGAGGTTTTCGCTTGAGAATCCCAGCACATTAAACATTTTGAGTTTAGTGATAATCACATGGAAGATCAAAGAATATCTATCTCACTTTTAATCTCGTTCCCAGAACTCTAATCCATGAATAACAATGTAAAAAAATAAATGACCACTTTCATGGCTCTCAGATAATGAAGCTTGTGGCTGCGACATTCTAAAGAAATTCAGCATTAGATAAATAAGAGATTCATTGAGTTCTTTTGGAAACCATAGTATAAAACGAATTTGCAGATGAATTTACTTAATTTTTATAGTTTTTAGTATTAATTTCAAAGTTTAATTCGATTTTATAAAATTATCATCTGCATTGGCACGACAGCTCTTTGTGGGCCTTGGCCTTCTTCAGAAGTTTCTGCCATTCCACCCTTTTTCAAGAAATCGACCTCCAGTTCTTGACTTTAAATATGTTGAAGTCTTCTTTTAGGCAGTCCTTCCATCTCTTTTTGGGTCTTCCTCTTGGTCTACTACAGAAAGGGGTGGTGTTGAAGACCTTTATTGGTGTTCTTTCTGTACTCATTCTTATGAGGTGGCCTGCCCATCTCATTCTAGATAGTTTTATCGATTTAGTGATGTCTACTTCTCCATATTTTGTACAGTTCAAAGTTTTTCGCCAGATGTTATTTTCCAGGACAGCACCAAAAATAGTTCTTAGGACCTTTCTCTCAAAAATCGCCATTGTTTTCTCTTCAATCATCGTCAAGGTCCATGTCTCTGAGGCGTAGGTTAGAACTGGTTTAATCAATGTCTTGTATAACATTATTTTTGTCCTTCTCCTGATTAGGAGAGATTTCAAAAGAGGTCTTAGACCAAAGAAACAACGGTTTGCGGCAATGATCCTCTTTCTGATTTCAGGAGTGATGATTTTATAAAATAGTACATTTTATTTATGAGTCTTTCGCATTCCTGATTCAAAATTCATTTTCTGAGTCACCAATATCTATGTGAAAAATTACTGAAATTCCTCGCGCTAAGATTTTATGTTAATTTATAATCACAATCCATTGGCTGGTGGTTTAGAATATTGCTAACAGCCTTATTTTTTAAACAATGGTGCTTTACACGAAAACACGTCATTTAGGTGCATTATTTTTCTTTATATTTAAACTTTTTTTTTTTAAAAAAATGTTCTTTAATCTCATCTTGATATGACAGTAATGATAAAAAAATGATCTCAGTAAATCATTACCTGAGAAATATAAGTTTAATGATTGGTATACGAGTGAAAAATTCTATCTCAGAAAAAATAAAATAAAAAGTGCTTATAGCAAAAGTGATTGCCAGGAAATGATTGTTGAGTTTTTTGTCGCGACAGTCTTAAGTTTCGTAACTTGAATTTCGATTTACATCTAAATTGGAAAGCTTTTCATAGAAACGATTCCTTTCTGTGTGTGTATAAAAAGAAGTAAATTTGTGGATGTAATCAGTCTGATGTAATTTTGTTGTTCTCTTCCTCCTTAATTATAATATTGTCCACTCAACTTTTTAATCCAGTAATTCATGCACATTTAAATTGTTTCAAGCTGTAATATAATCGCTTTTCGTGTTGTGATTTTGGCGTTGGAGGCTTTCTCGGCACATATCTTTGCTCTTTTGGTAGTTCAAATCGAGGAGCTTATTAGAGAAATTGGTACTTACGTATTATCGCAACCATGCCAACCTCCGGGATAAGTTGCCAAATTGGCAATTCCAATGTCGCACGCATCTAAAGCGCTGAATTGGCAACCATGTGCTTCTTTTCAAATTTCTCCGTTTGCTATCTTTCTCAGCCTAACCGTTCGTTGAAAATGGCAAGCTCGAATACTAAAATGCAAATCTGGGATGTACCGAATTCTGAAAAAGATGCCGTTACACTTTTACAGAAATACGAATTTGTATCTCGTTATTAGCAGCAGTAAGATTCATGTACTGCTGGTCCAAAGAATTATCAACAGTCAAATTTTGTGACGAAGAACTCAATTTAGCTGACAAAACAGTCATAGATTGGAGTAATTATATGAGTGAGATTTGTGTTTTCTACATGGAAAACAAAGAAAGAAAGAAAATAGATGGACCTGGCCGAATTTGGAAATAGATGAAAGCTTGTTCACGAAAAGGAAAAATAATTCGGGTCGAATATTGCCAGAGCAAAGGATTTTTGGTCGTCGGCTGTCGAGAGACCAAACAAGCATTTTTAACAGCCGTTCCTGATAGAACAGCAGCCACCCTTTTCCAGAAAATTGTCGAAAACATTGAGGAAGGGAGTACGCTTTATTCTGACAGTTGGAGAGCGTATCAGGCTGATTACTTGTCAATCGCTGGATTTAATCATTTAAGAGTCAATCACAAATATATTTTTGTCGACACCGAAACGGGTGTTCATACCCAAGCAATCGAAAGAATGTGGAGTTCCGCGAAATGGAGAAACATGAGACAACGGGGTACAGCAAGACACGATTTTGAGTCCCACTTGGCAGAATTCATATGGCGACAAGACCAAGAAAAGGATAAAAAAATGTTTTCGATTCTATTCTAAAAAGCATTTCGCAGTATTTTCCACCAAAACGTAATTGATGTGTTGTCAAATAAAGGGAAGAATTATATACAGATAAAAATTACTTATTATATTTTTTCATATATTATTATTTTCTTTCATACTGTTTCTATCACATTGTACTTTTCAACTACGCGCTCCATGTCCCGTCATTGTATTCCGTTTTTAGAATTGGCCCGATCTTATAAAATGTCGCCAATAAGGTTGCGATAATACGTAAGTACCGAGAAATTTTATTACTAGAGTCGCAATCTTAATGATTGTTTCATAATGGAGAATATGGAAAAATCTAATTCCCCTTTCGTTTCATTAGAAAATTTTCAAGTATAAATTAGGGTATTTTCCGAATAACTAAATATTTGTTTTTGTTTATTGAGGTTATTTGTTGTTTATCTATGTACTGAGAATAAGCTTACTGTAACTAGCATTGTTTTAAAATATTTAATATTTCATTTTCGAATTTTATCATGGAAATGAAATTTTCTTGAGTAAGACAATTCACGCTAACTTAAAATTTTTTTAAACTGTTTTAAATTATTCGAAAGGAAAGATTATTTTGAAAAATTTTAAATGGAAACAAATTTATTGAAATCGAAATGGTAGCTTAGTTTTATTAGTTATAGTTAGCGGATAAAAAGATTGTATAAACCGAAAACTCTCTGAAAATAGGATTTTTTAATTGAATATTGAATGTTTTTCTGCTCTTCAAGTTTTATAATATACAGTACAACATCTACTTTTGTTTGTTTATACTTTCTTTTTTAATTATATGTTAAATTTTATGTGTGTATCCCTATTCAAACTTGATAAATATTAATGACATAAGATTACTTAAAAATGCTTTACTTGTTGCCAACTAGAGTTGTCGCAAAATATTAAATATTTGTTTCGCTTTTCTCATTTTTTGTAGTGTCATCATAGGTTTCCAATATTGTGTGTGTGTGTGTTAAATGACAATCCAATTTAAATCCTACTAAAATAGATAATATTGTGAATAAATGTAAATTCAATTTATGAAATGGATGGAATTCTTACCATAATCCGTGTTTTCGGGCTCCCAGCAGTTGGACGGCCAAAAGTAAGGCGTCTGAAACATTTAGAATAATATATAGTGTCACATAAAGCTGAAAATTTAGAGAAAATATTCTGATGAAAAGGTACAGAGGGTATTAATACATTTTCAGAACGATTTTGGGGCCTTTTAATTAATGTTTAAAATGTAAAGACTATTTTTTTAAATGTTCGATCTGATAGCTTTTTTTCTGGACTATAAGTCTGCATCGTGATTTCCATGGTAGAAGAGCTTTCGTAAAATTTACAGGGGTGTATTGCTTTCCATTCCTCTTCTACTACTTTCCAGAGTCCATATATCGTGGTGGGTTTGCGTTTAGAAAGAGCTCTTTTTAACAGACCAAAAGTACAATAGTCCATAGGTGAAACATCAGGGGACTTCACAGGAATATGTTGAATAGGGATATTTGCAATACCTATATTTGTCTTCATTTTTTCAAGGAATGCAATGGTAATTTTTGAAGTATGACTTGTAGCTTTGTCTTGATGAAATTTCACTCTTTGAAAGTCTGAGATAAAGAAGTGGAATTTCTTCTGTAAATATTGGACGTAAAATCTTCTCCTGATAGTATGATGAGTTGGTTTTAACATTTTTTCTACTCTTTTTATTTTTAATTTTCCATTGTAAGATAAATTTGCGACTATCATAAACCCCTTACTGAAACTTTCTTTACATTGACGGAACCAGATTTTTACATTCTTTTCTCCTCGTTTCCTATAGTAAATAGACTTTTTTTTTGTTGCAGTCATTTAGGTAAACCCATGCTTCATCAAGGGTCACAATGTATTTCCATTTATCTCCTGCTAAATGGTTTTCATACAGGATTCTACAAAATGTTTTGCGTTGAGCCGCATGTCTCGGCAAAAGCTGGTGAACATTATGTTCTTTAGCTTTTTTAAATTGTAAATCTTGATTTATTATTTTATTTATTGTTGATACAGATGGATCTAAAGATTTTGCAATTGATTTCTGTGTTGATGGATTTTCTCTTGTTATCAGCGATTTCACTTTAAGAACATTTGAAACAGTACGTACTTTTTCGGATTTTCGTTTGGAGTCTTTTTTCCATGTAGAAATAATGATGGACGGTTTTTATTTGTCCGATTAATAATGTTGCTTATTTTGAACTTCAAAATTTTAATACCATGCATTTCACATCGTTTTTATATCCTGGAATAAGAATATTTCTCTTCGGAAAGCGCAAAAACATATCCTTCAATCCACAGCTTGTTTACATGCGACATTTTGAAAGAAGAATGAATTTAAAAGTAGCAGACGATATTTCTCATTTCAAATAATAAGCTGTTGCCAAAAATGTTTATTTCAAAACATCTACTTTTTTAAAATTCTTAATCGATTTCATTCTAAAAATGTGTTAATACCCTCTGTAATTTGATTGAAAACATATCAATTAAAACATGATGTTGGTTTTCGAATTATGTTCGCAAAAATATCTCACAAAATTTAACCAAATTAGATTAAGATTCAGAGAATTAATTACCAAAAGTATATAATTACGTTGCAATAAGTAATCCATCTAATGAAGGTATAATTATGTTCATTAGTTTAGGGACAGAAATGGAGATTTATTTTTTTTTTTACACCGTGATAATTTCTGTAGAGAATGTCACAAAGACAGTCATTAAAACTCCACATATAAACAAATACTTAATTTTAATGAATATCTCTTGAATTCCCTACAGAGATTTTACTTCAGAATGAAGCTATAATCTTTCTCTACATTGAAAATTTTTGAACTTAAAATGAGTACTAAACATAATTTTATTTTAATTTCATGCAATCTTGGTTGAATATAGACATTCAATACTCTTATGTTAAAAATTGAGACCTTTTACTTATATTTGTAAAGTTGAGTAAATATTGACAAAATATAGGTCATATTTTTATCAGAATCTTATTATCGTATAAAATGAATAAAAGTAAAAACCAAGAAAGTTTGATGATACATATTTTAGATGTATATTATAGAATAATTTGTTCCTTTCTCTGTCAAAATTGAGCAGTTTTAATGCATGGCGTGTCAATGGTCTTTTATTTATTAACCCTTTGCCAGTGTCGCCCGAATTCAGTTCGGGCAATTACTGCGTGCAGTATTTGCGATGCCCGAACTCAGTTCGGGCAGAAGAAAAATTAACGTTTCTATTTTGTGAAATCTGAGCTGAGTTCGTTTCTACTTGAGGATACTTAATTCCCTATTTTCCTAATAAAGGACACAAGTGGTCCTAAATTTTTACCAATTCCAACTTTGGTTCTGAAGGTAGTCCATGACTACAACAACACTATGGGAGGTGATGTTAAAGTCGATCAACATCTTACAGACTTCCCGATTGCTAGAAAAGGAGGTAAAAAATATTATTAGAAAGTATTTTTCCATCTCCTTCACCAGGCATTATATAAAAAACTCCTTTATTTTACATTCTTCAGCAGGAGTTGCGAAAAATATGAACCTCAGAAAATCAATTGTTGAACTAAATAAACCAAATGTTCAACTACCAGGACCATTGCGTCCTAGTGTAAGGTTACTGCGCCTCACGGGTCGACACTTTCTAGAATACATCCCATCAATGGGGAAAAATCTACTCCAACCAGGCAGTGTTTTATATGCTGTCGTAAAACTGATGAACAAGGGTAGAGAATAAGGCATGAGACAAGAGTTTATTGTAAAAAGTGCAATATATAGGCTTTTCAGCAGTACCTTGTTTTGGGGTATACTATATTGTAAAAGGTTTGTAAAATTCATGTATTGAAAATCATATTGTTATGTTTTTATATTATACTAGTTATATTTAGCTTCAAAATTTCGCTTAATTTGCCCAATACGAATAACATGTATGTGTAATCAATGCTTTATGTGTATGTAAAAATTATAAATATAGTAGTTATTGTATTTAAAACTTTATTTTCTTTAATAAAAGAGCATTTTCTAACTCTTAAAGTAATATAAAGAATAAAAGTAAACAATCAAATAAATTTTCCATTTTTGGTCCATTTTTCTGAAATATATGTAAAAGTTAAGGGGTTAAAAAAAGTTGACCAACTTTGCTACTTCCCTCTTTTTTAAATCAATATATATTTCACATTGGAATATCCTTTATATAGACGATCCTCTTCAAAAGAAATTCGGTGCTTATGATCCCAAAGAAACAGCAGTTATTTTACGGAGAAGCGAAAATTAGATAAAATGATTTTAATGGTTGAATATTTTATTTTGAATCTAATATATACCAATCTTTTGTGCAAAAATTAATTATACAGTTATAATTGGTATACCGGCTAAATGCTAATCAAAGCTAAAGCTAGTTGGTGCAAAAGATAGCTTAGTCATAATTTTGTCGGTTAAAAGAAGCATTACGGTCACACACCACCAAGGGCAGAAAAAAGATAAAACAGAAAATTCAATTTTGTTTCATTGCAAAAAAGGCACTATTATATTGTATTTACGCAATCGATCACCGAAGCGATTGCTAAACTTTTTCCGCCAGAAATAAACATTGACGTTTTAATAAGTTTTGTCAATAAGTAATAATTATTTAGTTTATAAAATGTAAACATAAAATTGTTTTATTTTTTTAGTAATTTCTAAAAAATTAAACCCTTTTAAACTATACATGATACATCCAAATGGAATATTTACGACAGTCATTTACGATTTTTTTTTTCTTTCTTGTTACGGAGATTATCGTACGGGGGGGGGTATAATAGAAGGGTACCAGTAATTCTTTTAAATTATTCTTCTGATAATTTTGGTGATTGGTGATTTTGATAAATTGGTGATAATTTTGGTGTTTTTGTCTGTAATTAAGCAAGAAATAATTAAAAAAAAACTTTCGGTACTTTCCCATTTCGCTGGCTTAAATATCGCCAAAGTGTCATTTTTGGAAACAAAATAAAAAATGCAATCATTATATTAACAATTAGTAGTTTTTATTTGTAACATATTTTATTTTGGCATAAGCATTTTAACATTGTTTAAAAATTTTGGAAAAACGTGAAGGTCGTTGCTTTTAATGTCACATCTGGCCTGACTGCATCAGACCAATTCTGGGAAACCGTTGGCCTTCAATGCAATCCGATGCAAAGAGTTATGGATGTCCTCCCAGTCCAGCGCGGGACTTGCTGAGATGATGCCTGTTCTTGGCGGCATTTAGACCCCATATGACATTTGAAGTGCCCACTGGACAGAAAAATGTGAAGGTAAAAGATTGTGTAATATTTAATATTTAGCTTATGTTGGTACAACCAATTAATAAATAATTGGCTATGTGGAAATAATTTGTTTTTGATTATTATTGATATTGATTCATATCTTTGTCATTCAATGTACTAAATGCATTTACAGGAATTTTTAAACCGAAAACCTTAAAATATATTTATATTTATTTTTTTTCTGTGTTAACATAGAGAAAACAGAAAAAAAAACTGCATTTTCTGCGACAGAGTAGTATTTTTGAAAGCAAAGTCGAAAGTAAATGATTGGTAGTTTTGTTCGACAGGTATTTTTGAATATCATAGTACACGGTGTACTGAAATTTTTTTTTGCTGTCTTATGAATTTTGAATTATGTTGTGTTATGATTAAATTTTGCTATTCTTTTTTTATTCGGGTCTACATTTTCATGTGAACAATCATTTTCAAGCATGAATAATTAAGAAATTGGCTTATCGATGAGAATTTGGAATCGTGCCTCAACTACACCATATACAAACTTGAATTACCCTTATTTTCCAAGAAAATGCAAGGCCAGTGTTCACATTAATGGAGTATTTGTAGTTATTTTTAAGAATACCTTCTATATTATTTTACTAGCAATATTTTTAAGTATGATGTCAAGTTTTTATTTAATTTATACTATTGCTAAAACTAAGACTTGTTTAGCACAGTTAAGTTTGAGAGTGTACTTTTGATGCTAATTAACTCCGTAATAATGTCTCCTACTAAAGCAAAGCTTATGTTAAAAAAATGGCTCGTTGAATAAATTTCCATTGTAAATTATCTAGATTTGGCTCTTTTGAATGACAAGGATGACGACCAGTGGGCTAGGCAAGACATTTTTCAACGAAATTAATAAATGGCCCTTTTTAATTCAACCTTTATAACTAATAAAAACTAAACATTTATAATATTTTAAGATGCCAATATTTCCTTTATTTAATAGTAAGAAAATAACTTTTTTTAAATCTTTTAGGAAACCTTAAAGTGTTTAGAATAAATTGATGAATCTATCTGATTGTAATTTAAAATTACGCGTGGATATGGATTAAAATCTGTTTAGATTTCACATCTTCCTACACTTTATACTTCACTACTTTGAACTTTCAAAAAGCTATGCAAATAAATAAATAAATAATAAAACTATCATGTACTAGAAAAATAGACTAAATATTTTGCGTAATGCTCGACTTCATAATTCATTTATGTAACTCCAAAAATAAGATTTATCCGAAAGGTCAGAATATTATAAGATTGATGATATTGATATAATTATTAGTAATGAATAATATTTAATTTACGACGAATATTGTGATGCAACCAATAAGCAGCACTATAATCCTATACCAAAAATTTAAAACATTATTATTATTTCGTAATACGTAAAATAATATTTAAAATTACAAAATTTATATACATTTTAAAAATTATTAGCCTTAATAGTTATGAATGATAATTATGCTAGTCATAAATTGCTAAAAATAGTAGGCATTAATGACTGTTTATCAAAATTTTTTAAAAGGAGGCTGATTTTGTGATATTATATGAGATTAGATTCACATTATAATTAATGAATTCAGTGACAAGTTACACCTTATTATATACTTAAAAATTACATAAGATAATTTTTGGTTAATATTTGAAAAACAATGACATCAACAAAATTCTGATTTAAAAACGTCTAAGCTGCATATTACATTAAACTGTTCCGAAGTTTGTTTATTTATAATATTAATCAGCATAAATATAGAAAAAGAAAAATACAACTCTAATATTTAAATTTGTGAATTGTAACAACAGAAATGAACTATTTATTATATATAGATTTACTTTTCTGAATTCACTGCATATTGCATTTTAAAGAATTATTAAATACAGTAAACCTCCCTATAACACAATATATTAGTTCCGAATTATAGGAAAACGCGTTGTACGCGAGTATTCTGGTAAAACCCGTTTGTATGACCCCATATGACGCGAAATGTACCGACATCTTTTTTTTTAGCAGAATGTTTAAAGGTCAATAATGTAATATAATTAAATTTTATGAGAAGACACAATATGCAAACATATGCGAAATTGATTGTGAACTGTACAAATTATTATACATTTCACAGGTGTTATATTGTTGTTGTTACTTATGACACTTGGACAAGCCAAGCTCGCTATGCCTTGACAATGCGAATTTAAGTCAATAGAGAGCCTTCTTTCGTTTAAATCAGAGCACCATGAAGGTGAAAATACGTCTTTGCACTTTTTTTAATCCTCCGATAGATGGCACCACCAGAGAATCCACTCCCTCCATTTTGACATTGATCTGAAGGGGGAGGAAATTTTCTCCAGACCATTGCACCCATGGTAACAGCTGAACGACCGAACACAGAACTTTCGATTCCATAGATTTAACGAGCACGTTTATTGCATGTACTTGGTGGGTCTTTAGCGGTATTGGGAATCGAACCCCATCTTTCCGGATGGAAGGCCGATGCCCTAACCACTAGGCTACCAAGGCCCTACAGAAATTTAACGTGGGGAATCAACGCGTTATGTGGGGGTAAGCACGTGTTATACGAAAGACATAAAATTGCGCGATATAGTAACGCACTATAAGAATTCCGTGTTATAGGGGTGATTACTGTACATGTAAACAATAACTCATTTGGTTTACAAAGTTTGTTGTCATAATTTTTTTTCACTGGACTAGTAAAAATGGCGACCTTGCTAAAAGTGGATTCCGAACCTTCATAAACATCCCTAGGTGGGATTCAAACCGACGATCCATTGAACTGACAGAATGGCCATCCGAGGTTTAGCTGATGATGGATCAACAGTTTATAGTTTTTTTTTTTATCAGCAATAACTTCATTGTTGCTGAAAAAATTTCCACTTAGATACACCTTAGTGAGACTGAAAAAGTTTCTACTTTAGGATGCTTTTATTATTCAAACAGCGTCTTCTTAGAAATGCTTGGATAGCTGATAGAGTTTCTACTTAGAGATTGCTTTTTGATTTAAAATCTTCATCGTGCGTTTTATAATTGGCTAAGCTTCTTCCTTAAAGCTGCGTTCACGACTGAAGATATTTCTCTTTAGATATCCTGGAATGAGAGGTTTTTTTTTTCCTCAGAGATGCTTTTTATGGTTAAAAAATATCATCTCAAATGAATTTACGACTGGAATAGTTTCTTCGTAGGGAAGACATAATAAAACTATGAAGTTTTTTTCACAAAGATAAATTTTACGACTTACATTTTGATATTTATAAAATTCAGCGTCACTTGGAAAATAAAACAATCGATTGCCAAGTCTTTGGTCTTCATCTTAACAATTAATGAGTTGGATTTTTGTCTAGAAAATGATTTTTTATAGTTGTGTTCGAAATTTATTTAAAACAGCAGGCTTCACACACACAATCAAATAAGATCTAGTGTACAAAAAGGAGCTGTGTGGCATGGCAAATCAACTAAACCTAATATATAACGTACATAAGTTATGCTTTAAACAGGAATTATTTAAGTTATTTTAACATTTTGTAAAAATATATATTAGGAAAATTAAACCTTTATTTCTTAAGTTTTTATTTTGAGTTTGTTAATTTTGAATGCTGATTATGCATTAAGGCCAACTACAATTGTAGTGTTTTTAAAAATTTACGAGCCGATTTGATTTAATCAAATGAGAGAATCTGTCAAATTATATATAAAACCTAAAATATATTTTAAGAACTAAATTCTACCAGAAAAGTTATTAAGTTAATCTCATCTCGCTTATATAAATCTTAAGAGCGATACACTTTCCTAAATGTGTTTTTCCCTCAAATATTTCAATGTTCTTTAAAATGATTTTTGAAAGAATTCATGACGAATGATTTTTCTTTATAAAAACTGTATATAACTTCATTTATAGATAATTTATTTTAATAATTCTACTTTTTATCACAAACTATATTTTCAATAACAATGTTAGAGGATTTTAAAGTTTTCCTTTTCTCAACTTAGTATAGGTATTCTTAACAAATCACTTGATGTATCCTTCTTCACTTTTTTTGAGATTAAATAAAATAACAATTTTCTTATTTCAGATGAAATGCAAATGTGGAATATTTGTTGGATTCAGCTTCAGATACAATATTAATAGAATTGTAAACTCTATATTATCCATTAAAAAAACCTTAGTTAAATCGTGCCAAAACAGAATACTCTAATTTCACTTATGATTAATAGAGTAAATATTCTTTCAAGAACTTTTCCAATGAATATTTTTGAATCAATTGTTTTTCTGCAACAAAAGAGTCTTCTATTTGCTCATTCGAAGCACATAGTTTTTCAGGAGAACTGCCAGTTGGTTCCCTGCTATTATGTCAGTTTGGGATCCACTTAAAATTCTAAGTCCTGGTTTGATTGGTTTGATCCAACGCTCAATGGTAAATTTTTTGGCACAAGGGTTGTTTAAATTGGGCCTTACATTTTTAAATGGGCCAACCGATGGCTGAGAGGTTAGCGTTCCTGACTTCTGAGCTGTTGGTCCCGGATTCGAATCCGGGTTCGGGCATGGATGTTTCTTTCCTTCTCTGTTCTCTGTGTGTTTCTTTGTCCATTCTTCTGTGATGAGGTATGAATGTGGCCCACCCTATAAACGGGTTTGTGGTGGTATGGCGCGGGCAACGCTACTCACCTCCGTGACTTGGTTCACAGGTGCTCGCTGGGTAACGACTAATGAGTAGTAATTTCTGGTCTTGTTGTGGCATAGGGTTCGTCACCCAAGCGTGCCCACCGTTGGAAAAAATTTTTTTTAATGGGTTCCAAACCACTAACAGCACCAAATTCCGATTCCAACCCACGAACTGTTGAAGTCCTGGTTCGAATGAAATCTGATGTGCAAAAAACAACCATAAAGTAATAAGTAAACAAAATACCGAAATATTTCCAAGTTTACTGATGTTAGTCACTGAAGAAGTATATACGTTAATGGTTTATGGTACAGATACTCATCCTGTCGTACCTTCTCTGAGAATCCGATATCATCTAATACATTAAAATTCAAATAATTAAATGAATTGGTCATATTATAAGAATGAATAAAGAGCGTTTAACATACAAAGTATTCTTGGCCATATTGTCTGGAACAAGAGCGAGGGACCGATTCAATCTTAATATGGGTTGATTACCTAAAAAGGAACCTCAATATTCCAAGAAGGATCCATTGGAAGACCATAGTCAAAAACAGAGAAAATTCTCAAGAAGATCCACTCAGGGCTGACATGCCGCTGAGTAAAAAAGGAATCCCTGAAGAAAAGTTTTTCATTTATATTTTGTATAATATTGATTATAAGAATGATAAACGGATAGTGTAGAAAAATTGGCTTTAATGTAGATTTCACCATTTGAAATCCAATGATTTTCTTCTTTTTCATTCATAGTATAATTTTCTAGCTATAATATTTAATGGAAGGTTTTTGTTCTTTATTAGTTTTTTTATAAATATGTTTAAATTTAATTCATTTTATATACACTTTATTTGTTAATCTTTTATGTGCACATCTTTCATTCTTTTATACATTTTATTCGTTCATATTTTTCAAGAGTATTTCTTTACATTCATATTTTCTCGAAATCTTAAGTCCAATTTAATATTATAGTATCTCTCAAGAAAATTAGAGTTGATTTAGTATTGTTAAATTTCGCTTTGACATCATGGCTTCATCACTGACATAGATGTATGTATCGTAATACGTATCATGACGTCATATGATACAAACTGTATCATATATCTTTATCAGATATGACGATACATATCCTTGAGACTCCATTGTTTGAAGGCGTTTGGGCTCATGGACCTGGTTTGATGTTGCTGTCAACTAGAGGGATAAGCCGCAACAACTCGATACATATTGTACTGTATTATTAAGATAAAAGTGTACATTACAGTTACGTTTGCATTGTTAACAGTACTGAATGCATCATAAGAAATACTTATGTTCTCCAAAGTACTTTAGTTAAATGTTTTTTTTTTTGCTTTGCCCCTTATGTCACTTTCAGATTTAAAAACAGCCTAAAAATAAGTAAACAAAATGTGTAATGATTTAAGAAGTTCTTCCACGCGCAAACGGTGCTCAGCAGAAGGGTGGACGTACCTGGAATCTGTAGAAGGTTCCATCCGCCTTGACCGTGAGGACGTGGTCATCGATGGGGAAGAAGTAGCCATGAGCAGACATCAGGTGACCCAGGTGCAGCGCTTCAGCTGAAAAGAGCAAAAATAATCGAGTCAAAATCTGTACACGAGTAAAAGGAAGACAACGAATGTTAAGAATACGAAGCAAAACCTTTCAGCACACGTGTAAAATCTCATTCATCAGGAAAATTGGCGGAAATTCCATCCATTTGTCGCCAAAACATTTCATATTGTTCTTTAATCATATTTAGTGTAAGAATTAAAATAAAAAAGTTAATTAAAAAAAGTTGAAATTAATTTTTTAGAATATATGATTATTTGTAGTATGGTTTAGTTGAAAAAATATCTAAAATTTATATATGCATAGAATTTAAATGACTTTTCTGTATACATGCGTAGTATATTTGTCTTGCATATTTTTAAATAGAACTACGGTACATTAATTTATATAAATGAGATAAAAATACTTTTCATAAATATTTAACTAAAAAAATCCTCTATTGTTAAAGGTGAAATATTTCTCATCTAAATATAAAATGAATTTTCGAAACATTTGTTAAACTTTGATAAAAATGTATCTGAAATTTATTACCTATGTATGCCCCTGGTGCATATAAACACACATTTTCTTAACGTAATTTAAGCCTTTTTTTATAAAATATTTGAAAAGTCACTGAGTTATCTAAACTGCGAAAATGTTTAAATAATACTGTAAATGAATGAACCCTGAGCCTGTTATTAGAGTCAGTAAGTGTTAGCAACAAATGTGTGAGGTATGTTTGTTAGTACTTTTTTAAGAGGAAAAAAAAGGAATTGCTTAAAGTAGATTCCTAGTGAAAGTGAGGATCGAACATATGAACTGTTTAACGGAAGGCCTAACCATTCATTTGCCAGCGCGGCCTACAATTATCATTGCAATTATTAATTGAGAACTCTATTAATGAATAAAATTTTGAAAAATTTAAATTGTACTTGAAAAATTTGGCACAGGCGCCGTATAATCCATGCGCCAAATTCTGAGATTGGCGATTTTTTGGCAGATTTTCTTATGTATCTGGCAACCTTTTTTTGTTACGTCATACATATGGAGACCTATAAGAATTATGCAGAAAATTCTATTTTGGTAACCCTAGTATTTACGCAATCGCGCACGTCACGATACGTCATCTTGGCAACATTTCTTCATCGCCAAAAAAATTCAGAAATTGGAATCATGGATTATACGGCACCTGTGCTAAAAATTTAAATGACTAGGATTAACTGCCGTAGAACGTAAGGTGGAATTCCACTTTGAGAGGCAGTAAAGAGGAAAGTAGAAACGTATCAAGCAAGAGCAACTCCGAATGTTCGATGCAGATTCTGTTACGTTCACGAGGGGTTAAATTCGATACCTATCAGGCACCCTAAATGTACAGTGTTCTTTGTGCTCGTCAAAGTGTTGCTGTATTATCGGGGCTTACCAGTGCATCCTATGTGCAGATTGTCAAAAGTTATCAAAAGACTACTAAGATTATCAAAAGTTTAGTATATGCAAATATTCACTGAAAAAAAAACAGTGTTTTGCTGTTAGTTTTTACCAGGGACAACCATCACAGTGAACGTCGGGTTTTAAAAACGACACAATCTCATCGTTTTAAGTATTATCTTGATGGATCAGATTTACTGTACGGTCACCCTTGGCGCGTTTTTTTGGCGTCTAATTTGGCGAACATTTTTAATGAAAACCTGGCAAACTAGTATTTTGGCAACCCTATTTGTCATTAATTTCTCATGAATATTTACCGATTAAAATACATTAATATAAAATTTAATCAAAAACATTTTATAGATAGTTTAACATATCAACTTTATTATTTTACCATTAATGTTTGAAATCTATAAATATGCGTTTTTTGTTAATTTTGTAAAATTAATTGAGCATATTGTTAGATAACAACAATGTATGAAGTATTTTTTACTATTTCAGCCGTGTTCCTTCCGCCGTTTCCCCCGATCGGAAATTCGTCTTACGGTCGTCCTTGGCGACTTTGTGAAAATTTCTCCAAGGGTGACCGTACGGTAAAATTTTACCCTCTTGATAATATGAGCAGAAGATTTTTGTGAATTCTTGTAGGATACGAGGAATTAGCAATAATACACTTGCGGTGAAACAAAAGGGAATGGACAAGAAGAACGAAGATTGCACGAATAGCTGTTTTACATCGTCACATTTAGAGTCATCCATTCTTTTCCTGTGTTGATCGACAATCGCGAGAAATAGATTCGTTTACTATCTCAAACAGCAATGCAGAGCATTCGCGAAAGTCAAAAATGGAAGGGTGAGTTTTGACTGGATTTGAAGCAGCTCTTTTTACAGTTACGAAAGATGTGGCTTACGGAATGGGTATTTCTCGGTCAGAGGCGTATTTTACACGAAGAAAGTACGTGATTTTACAACTTACAAAAAAGCATTATTTGCGTACAGTTGATTATCCCTGCCAGAGAGACTTTATGCAACTGACCCTGGGGATGAAAAATCACGATTGCCTGAATTAGAGATATTTAGTGATAAGAAAACATTTTCTGAAAAGGAGTTTCCACGTGCACAATCAATAAGTTTCGCCTGACTTCAAGCCTCACTGCGAAACTCCTCGTATAATTAATTACCTGACAAGCTTTTACATCATGTTAGAGTTGTTAGACTGTCTGACCTGCGCTATATAACGTATTTTCATTCAACCAGGGTTCCAAAGTTATTGAAGGTTATTTCACTTCCCATTTAGAGACACGTGTTTTATGCACGATTGAATCCCAACACATTTTTTCAATCACAGTTCTTAACTTTGATGCCATATATCCCGAACAATAAATCGGATGGGATGGACTTGTGACTTAGCCTTACGTTTCACAGGACCTCAAATTACAGGACTTTTCCACGGCACACTAGTGCACGAGATGTATGTTGGACTCAGTTAAAGAATTCGTGGAGAACCTCGTGTGGCCATGGATAAAACTAACTTCACATTAGGAATTTTCGAGAGAGTGCTTCGGCAACTCCTTTGCTCAACGTAAAGTAGCTAAGCTGCACTGAATACGACCACATCGTGTTACTCGGTGGAAAAAGGAATTATCCTTATCTTAAAAACACGATTGTGTAAAGAAAAATGATTTAAAAAGTTATAAAGCATCTTAAATTTAATGAAGATATTGATGAAAAGAATAGAATAGTTAAAACAAACATTTCTTCACAATTTCCAACATTATGATGTGAGAAATATCATAAAAAAACTATATAATGCGTATTTTTAAAATAAATGAAAATTGCTTTAAAAATATAAATAACAATATACCTTTACTTGAAATGGTCAAACTTCTCACCGCCAGTTGCAATGCACGCTTGGATCCATTTTTGAATGTCACATTGATACACAGAACGTAATACTTTGGTACCGGAATTCTTAATGCGTCATTCAATGACTTGCAATATTTGTAAAGGATTCGCATACACCTGGAGTCAGATCGGGTTAAAGAGGAGGCGAATCTTTCATATATATGGTACCCAATTATTTGGTTACCGAATTCTTTGATGAAATACTGGAAGAAGCCTTGTGAGAAGATGTGGTGTCATGTTGAAATCACAGATTCCTAAGATTTAATAATGGCATGTTCTCAGCAGAGTCGGATATTACGCTCTTTAACAATTGCAAATATTGCTCACTCGTTAACTTGCCACCGTGAAATATTGGTCTGATCAACTTGTTATTATAAAAAGCACACCAAATATTGATAGAAAAATCCATTTGAAGTTGAACCTAGATAACGCATATAGGACGTGCAAGCTCACAATAATGGATGCTTTGCTTACTTACATGTGATTTCGTGAAAAGCGTACCTTATATGATCACACTACATCTGTTAAAACTGACGGGAGTTCTATCTGATTCGAGGTGAATTGCACTATGCATAGTGTCACTCAGCATCTCCATCCTGTAAAACTAGTTTAAGTATAGGTTGGTAAGGATATGCACCTGATCCACACTTAGGATTTTCCAAACTTTACTTTTGGAGAGACCATACTATCGAATGCTCTGTCTTGTGCTGAATTTCGGACATGTAAGAACGTATGGCAATTCTTCATCCAGTTTAACTTCCAGATTTGCCTCAGATGATCTATCAGATCAAGCTCAATTAGTTGCGTTCATTTTCTTCCTTAAGCGTTTAACAACAGATAGGCAGGTTTGGTGACAAGATTGCGGGCTGCAGGTGCTAATGATCATGCATTCCATTTACATTTACTGCTCAGTAAAATCATCACACAAGACTGAGTTTTAAAAAAATGTTCCAAGACCAAGAGCATCAACATACAATAGCCCCAAATAAATGGTTTTTTCACAGCTGTTTTTAGGTGACGAAATAGGACACATTTCTAACTTTTATTTCTATACTTCAAGGAATTCTAATACCAAGCATAAGTTGAGTTGAGTTGAGTCTTGACGCGACGTTTTACTTCACATGCTGTAACTGTCTATAAAGACAGTACAAAAATGCAACTTTTGGGATTTGATCCCCGGTCCTTTTCCTTTGGAATCAGAAACGATACTCCTGTGCTTGCCCAAAATTTTAATTATATCTTTCCTGAAAGTTTTCTGGTGTGAGAATAACACCAAAAAAGTATTTTAACCGTTCTATTCTTGTCATTAACGTCCACAAGGTGTATTTTCATGTAAAATCGATAATGCTCAATATTGTTGTTGCCGTGTGCCAGCTAGGCTGGCAATATGAGGTGTGCTGCTCCACTTTTTCAACTGAACCCTATTTTGGTGTGGAGTCCGACTTCTTCAGTACACACATGCCATAGGGACCCGTTTATAGGGTAGGAAACCATTTACAACATATTCATACACAGAAAGGACAAAGACAGGATAGATAGAGAGAGATAGTACATCCATGCCCGAACTGGGATTCAAACCCAGGACCTCCCTATCCGTAGTCGGGGACTCTGACCACTAGACAGGGTGGGCGGCCATAATGCTCAATTAAATCTGTAAATCACTTATCCTCTCACTTTCAGTCTTCGAAATAGGAATGATATCGCAGTTTTCTTCCAGGTGGAGCCCTAGGAGGTTTTATTCAATAGCGTATGGCTATTTTACTATTTTATACTTTAATATTTTCTATTTTATAATATATAGTCTTTTATATTTCGGGCAGTGTCATCCATGATCCTCTTCACGTAATAAAGACAGGTTTCTGAAAATGGAATGCAATTTCCCTTTCAAGTTTGCTTCTCACAAAAGATCTCATTAATATTTCGAATAAATGCCATTTAGCTGCACAATTAATGGAATTAAAATCTATTAAATCCTGATGAACTGTGATGTTGAGTCCCTTGTGTTAGCATCATAATATTTGCATTTGGGAGAAGATAACTGCACTGAAAACTCGGAGCCATCCTGAAGGCAAAGAAAAGCATCAAAATGAGATTTTAAATAAATATTTGCCTCCGTTTTGGCAGCGCTTGTGTTGTTAGCTCCAGGGCTTGTTGATGCCAGACGCTAAATACTTATATCGATTGGATTTCGAAGAGAAAATAGGCGCTTCACGTAAACAGGAGAGGAAAATTTCAGATGGAGCATTAAAATGGAGTATTTTTATATCGTTATTACTCGCCGACATTGAAAACTTCAATAACTTTGGGTAAATAATTTGAAAAGGTTGCTTATATTTTCACTAGATCTTAAAAATAAATATTTGCTATAACATAAAATTGCTTTCCTGCTGGCCAAAGTTTAATAACACATTTACTTGATTTCAATTAATACAGATCACAATTAGATATTCTTAATTTAATCATCATGAATAAATTTAACCATTCTAATTAGCATGATAAATTATAAGAACATAACAGCCCTATGCTGATCCCATTATCGCAAATTAGAAAAAAAGAATTGAATTGCTACTTGATTCATAATTTTTTCTCAGTTTTAGTTTTGGAAACAATAGTGTTTAGATTTCAATTTTAATTTGTGGGTAGATGTTCGGTTTTACGTTGGGACTGGCATAATCTAAACTTTGCAAAACATAAAAATATGTATTAGATTCTAATAGTGTCATTTTTATGCTTTCACTTTACAAATGAAACAAGAGCCCCAGTGGCTTCATACCGTTTCCTGTTAAGATCAGCAACGTGAAGCATCATTTGCCTCGGGCAGTGATTGGGGGGCTGACCCCATACCCTCACTCACTGAGTTGGTGGAGCTTCGTGGGTTGATTTGTCCACCTTCATCAGTGACGTCTAATGTCCTTTCACTCATCTGACGTGGGTGGGGAGAGGAGGGTGCCAGCTCAGGTGTGACACCATCACCTTACTGTGGTTCAAAACAACGTGGCACTTGCTGATTGGTGAATATTACAAACCCATTAAGATACAATTTGGGATTAGTGAGCACCGTAAAGTATGTCTAAGTGAAACACTATTAGAAAAATTATTTAATAAGCGATAAATAAAAAACACAAACTCAAATGGTATTAATAGTTTAAAATAACTGTTGACGTATTTTGATTTCATTGATGAAAAATTCGTCCAAAGTAATCACATTTTCTTATATTCCATCTATGGTTCCGAAAATATATTTTTCCAATTTTTCGGCGCAAGAAAACATTTTACAGTTACTTTTCGCACAAATGTAATTCAACCTTGTGAGGCACTCATCTGCCCGTTTTATAGACAATCATTTTCTTTTTGTTTGATATCCGAAAACCCTCAGACCTCGACAGTTCTTGTGTTCAGAGAGTCCTGAAATAAAGTTTCAGACAGATGTGGGCTTTTTTTCCAGAGTTCAAGACTTGTCTAAATTCAAATAGTCAGGTAAATGTTTTTTGCTTTCTTCAACTACAATGGTTTCTTCTACAAGTCAAAGGGAATTGGATATCATTTTTTTGCGACATCATTCCAAGCCTAAATTAACAAATGCATTGCATCTGGAATATTAATTTGGTAAGAATATCTGTTTTCTAATTTGCCCATTAATCATTATAGTCTGAAATGATCCTTAAATAACATTTTATTCGTTTTCAGTTACATAATTCTACTCCATGACAGACATGAATATTTGCAAATGGCTTACAATTTTTTCTAAAGTTCAATTGATTATAACAAGTTACCTTCGTCAGTAGAGAATTTCATAGAAGCCGTTTCAAGCCATGGATAATTTTACACGTACAGAAATTCTATTTATCCGTTTCATGAGCTGAAGATAAGTTTCTAGAAATGATTGCAGCAGTGTATAGATAGAAATCAAATCACAGACCTTGCAGCTTAATGCCAAATTTAAAAGATGAACTGGACACATTAAAACATCAGCAGAATCAGAAAACCTTTGCACAAATAAACGTTTTCATCCATCTAGGTGCATATTTTTAACCATATTTTCTTTATCTTTCGATATTTTTCTTAGATTCTGATTCATTCCAAAGAACATTATCACATAAACGTATTTTCTAAATTAAATTAAGATTGATGAGTTACAATTTTCTGTAAGAGTGTTAGCCGTTTTGTATAAATTTCACTCTAATTTGTCAGAAAATAACCAATTTCACAAAATGTATGCTATGTGTAATTACAATTTTGACAATATTTTTATGTTTTTACATCACAATTTATCTGAAGACATGATAAAAGAGAATGAAAATTAACTTTTAAGAAAAAGTTTGTTAGAAAGACGGTGAGTCTCTTAAGCTGTGTTTCATAATTTCTAAAGAAATTGTCGCAGAGCCACAGATAGCAGAATTTGTGCCAGGGGCAAAAGCTCTTAAGGGCCCCCCCCCTCTGCTTCATAACAACTTTTCTATTCGATTTGGCAAACGATTCTATTCGATTGAACGCAAAATAAACTTTATATTAAATATGAGGACCACTCTCTTGTGGGGGTCGGGGACAACTGCCCCGTATGCCCCTGTATTAGTTAGACTCTGAATAGTGGGATGGCAACAAATCGCAATAATTTAGCCTCAACAGACACAAAAGGAAATTATTCCAGAAAAGTGATTCCGATCTTATTTTTAAACATAAATCTTTGATTTCGTTGTTCGGCTGTTGCCTCATCTACGAAAAAAAAAAAAAAAAAAAAAACTTTTTTGAACAGAAAAGTAAAGATAATTTGTTGTTGTTGTTTGTGGTTTACTAATGATACTTGGAGAAACCAAGCTCGCTATGCTATGGGAATTAAGTCGATTGGGAGCGTCTTTCGTTTGAATCAGAGCACCATGAAGGTGAAAGTACGACTTTGCTCTACACACATGCCATAGAGACCCGTTTATAGGGAAGGCAACCATTCACACCTCATTCATACAAGGAAAGGACAAAGACAGGATAGATAGAGAGAGAAAAAGTACATCTATGCCCGAACCGGGATTCGAACCCAGGACCTCCTTATCCGTAATCAGGCACGCTGACCACTATCTAGACAAGTTGGTCGGCATAATTTGATGTAATGTATAATATCGAATATAAATGAAACTGTGTTTTATTTCTCAGTGGTAGGATTCCATTTTATTGTTTTTTCAAATTAATTTACTTTTTAAAACTTTTTTTAATAACGCTTTACTCTAAAGCATAAAGATTTGTTTATCATCAAAAATTATTTAATTTAATTAATAAACATTCATTTATTTTTAACATTAACATTTTGTGTTTATCCTCTACTTTAACAATTTAAAATAAATAAGTTTTTTTTTAAAAAATAAATAGTTATACTTAGTTTCATTAAATTGGTAATTTTTTTTCCTTGATTAATAATTTCTTACTGTAGCATCAATTATCTTTTTTTCTGCATTCAAAACGGCTTTATCAAACATTTTTCGGCCGAAGATTTTTTCCCCTCAAAATACAAATAAAAGTAAACACCTAAAGTATTTCATCGAGGGAATATCGACTTTTTTTTTTCTTTGGAAGGAAAACTCTATGGTAGTTCAATCCATTTTTTACTAGGATTAGGATGAAAAAATGTTTATGAATGGGAATTATATTCATGAGAAATAAAATGTTTTCAGTGCTTATATACTTGTTTTAATGAATTATGAAGTGAATATTCTAATTTATATCATTGTAAACTGGATTCCCTAATTTATATCATTATAAACTGAATATACACTATTATTATAAATATTATTATTATTATTATTATAAACTGAATCTCACTAAAAGCTGAAACATCATTAACTGAATGCTTCAATTTATGGTATTATATAAAAAAAGGAATTATATGATTTTTAAGTTGATAATATCAAATGTTTTATTCCAATTTTTTAAATTTCATTTTATATACGTCTTCATTTCTTTATTTTATATAAGACTATTCACGTACCATATTCAAGAACTTATTCAATGTTCATGCGGGCATTTTGTGAACATCATAACTGAAAACAATACTTTTAATTTAATAATAGATAAAAAAATTAAAAAAATACACATGATAACTTTATAGTAAATATAGCTGCAGAAATAAATTATATATATTTTACACACGTTTTTCATTAGTACTTGAAAAATATTAAGGAAAAATTTTAAGTTTATTTAATCTCTAGGTTAAATCAATATCTCTAGGTTAATAATCTTATAAAAATCACAATTTATATTATTTTAAATGCAATATTTCAATTAAATTAATATTTTTACACAGCTATATATTGTAAAATTTATCATCGTTAACAACCCTGATCACGCATCTCCTCGTTAAGGAACTTATAATGTCTTTTTAAATAATCTATTGTCTGTCTACCTAAATAATAACAAGGGTTAATAATTAGTTCCTTAATAATCTTTTTTTTTCAAATGGTGGGCACAAGAGGGATGAAACCTATGCCACAATAAGGCCAGACAGTACTACTCATTTGTCGTTACCCAGCGGGCCCCTGTGAACCAAGTCACGGAGGCGAGTAGCGTTATCCGCGCCATACCACCACAAACACGTTTATAGGATGGACCACATTCATACAACATCACAGAAGAAAGGACAGAGAAACACAGAGAGAACAGAGAAGGAAAGAAACATCCATGCCCGAACCAGGATTCAAACCCGGGACCAACAGCTTAGGAAACAGAAACGCTAACCACTCAGCCAAGCGGTCAGCTGCTTAATAATCTAACAATCTTTGCTACTAATCTAACAATATAAGATCTTCACACATTAGTGTTATTTAGACCAATAATTTAGCGTGAAATATTTTTCAAATGAAGCTTTTTCGTAAATAATTAATAATTTTTTTTTAAATTGTTAATTCCTTAATATAAATTATAATTAATTTTATTTAAAGTAATATTTTTTTGTTCATTACAATTTTTTATAATACGTTTATAAAATATTGAAACTTAATTAAGTTTTATATCAATTTCATAAAAGTGTTACGCAATAAAACAATTTTTGTTTTATTAAATATTTTGAATTACTATTCATAGTTGAATTAAGAAGGCAAGGATTGCAAGAAATATCTAAAAAAATCATATAAGCAGTTAAATAGTAAGCCAAATGTTTCATTTATTCTCCCTTTTTCCATCTTTTTTAGAAACTCGAGGTTTATCTCACAATTCTTTTGTCTGGGATCATTACTTTTCCGCGCCTCGCTTTCTGCAGAATAAACCGTTACCAAAGCCTTCATGTTCCGAAGTAAGGTGTAAAATGGCGCCGACAGTTGGCTTGTTCTCATGAACTCTTTACAGCATTCGGCTCAGGGTGAATGATATCCGTTACGATAATAGTTCGTTTATGCTGTAAACTGTTGATCCGCTGGTAGACCACGTTCATTAGACAAGTTCTGATAATTAGCTAAGTCGGATTGTTGCGTTACTTAGCTGAAGGAGAAGCTAACGCAAAAGAAACTTAACCAATCAAGATTATTCCAACAGTTCTATTCTATCCATCTTATGTTGCACAAATATTCTATCTTAGTGTATTTTCGCGCGCGAGGAGATAAAACCAACAAAACGCTTAGAAGATGCTGCAATTATTGAAAGGTGTCACTCTAGAACATGGGTTCCCAAGCTTTTTTTTCTCGTGGACCACTTTTAAAGTTTTACTGTTTTCGTTGCTGCTGATTTTCTACTATATTCTCAAAACTCCTAAAAAATATCACCCTAAATTGGGGGTGTTAAGAAAAAAAAAGAAGCACATTTTCTTGTGTCCTATTTATTAAAATAATACTTGTAATTATACAAAATTATAAGCATTATTACAAACAATCAACTGAAAAAAATCAACAATGAACTCTGAAATGTAAATCAACAATAAAAGATAGTTATACTTTTAGTGAGACTGCACACGGGCGGCACTTTGCAAGTCTCGACATGTGGTGTACACTCTATTGTTCTATTCAATTCTGTGTTTGAACTGAATCTCGCATATTTTTGAGCGCCTACCAAGTGAATGATGCTGCCTGCCTACGTTGATAGGTAAATCCAAGCCAAATTTTTTGCTCTTTATTATGAAAAACCAGAAAATTTTTGTGGACCCCCACTAACAACATGTGAGTCCTTGTTTTCTTTTCACATCTGTGGACCCCATGTGGTCTCCTATGGACCCCCAGGGGTCCATCAGGACCACTTTGGGAACCTATGCTCTAGAAAATCGACACCAGACTTTTTACCCTTCTTCAGTTTTTTAAGGTTTACTTAATTCAAATTATATATATATATATATATATATATATATATATATATATATATATATATATTAAAATTCATTGTGTTATTTTTGTTTTGCTAAAAAGAACTTTAAAAGTTCATTGTATTTTTTGTAATTTGTTTAGATTGGGCATATTTTTAGAACGCTTCTTTTGAAGTTTAAGAAACTTATGATACAAAGTTCTGCACACACACAATCACTGCAAAAACACACATACAAAGGCAAAAAAATAATGTAATTCAGAAGACATTTTAATAAATCTCTTAATATGTTACTTCAGAAATATTTTAACAAACTATAATTCGCTAGTAAAATCTGCTGAGATATTCCGTTTAAAATTTAAATACTCAAGGTACATTTATATTATAATTTATTTATATCTACATTCGTTAAAGAAAACCGTCCTTTGAAAGATTCGATTACCTTAGGTCCACATTAGTTAAATTTCTTGGAATTTTATTTATCTCTATTATCGAAAAAAACTTCTAAATTTTTAAGTTCATAAAATCTCAAAGCTTTTCTAGAAGAAGGATAAATGTTCACAACAGAAAGTGTTCAATTTGTTCATATTATTTTTATTCTCTTCTTAAATATATATTAGAAAAATATCGAAGCAAAATTTATGAATCCGTAATAGTTAAAACAAAAAAAGTTTTACGCTAAAAGCTTTAATTTACAAATCGTGTGAAAATTGTTTGAGAATTTTCTTGTAATTTCTTGAGAATCTATTTTAGAAAGATTAGTATAAGGAATTGGAGATTTACTTATTCCCAAAACGGAAACTTATTCTTAAGTTTATAGAGACTGGCAACGTAAAAATCAGCTGCTTTTAGCGCAGATTTTTAAATTCGCCATCTTTTATGGAACCTAAAAAAACTTTTACATTCCATTTTATGCGATTTTCGGAAAATCGCAAATAACAAATATAAAGTTATGTTGAAGAGACTTTCGAGTCACGATTTTTATTACTTTCAATAAGTTTTGATGCGGAAGCAATTAGTGTCGGAATGAAGTCAGTAATTTGATTACAACGCACAATCTAAGCAAGTTACAAATAGCTTAAAGGTCTCTCCATAGCAAGAATCTAAATGAGATGAAAATTAAACAGAATTACTTTTAAATAATCCCGCTTGCATTCAATTTTAATCTTCCATTTAAAAATGAACAGGGTTTACGAATTCCTAACAAGTTTTTGCCCCAGTGTGTTTCCCTGTACCTATCCTTAAGTTGGTATCTAGCAGCTAGATAGAAGCAGCCGTGTAGAGTTTTCTTGATTTTGAAGCAGGGATCAAGCAGAGGACTCCAATACTTGGTCTGTCATATTTAGAGATATCATTTCGCTTGGAGGACATCGCGACAACGCCCAGATTTAACCCCTTGCTAGTGTCGCCCGAATTCAGTTCGGGCAATTACTGCGTGCAGTATTTGTGATGCCCGAACTCAGTTCGGGCAGAAGAAAAATGAACGTTTCTATGTTGTGAAGTCCGAGCTGAGTTTGTTTCTACTTTAGGATACTTATATTCCCTATTTTCCTAATAAATGACACAAGTGGTCCTAGTTTTTTACCAATTCCAATTTTGGTTCTGAAGGTAGTCCATGACTACAACAACACTATGGGAGGTGATGTTTAAGTCGATCAACATCTTACAGACTTCCCGATTGCATGAAAAGGAGGTAAAAAAATATTACTAGAAAATATTTTCCCATCTCCTACACCAGGCGTTATATAAATAACTCCTTTATTTTGCATACTTCAGCAGGAGGTGCGAAAAATATGAACTTCAGAAAATCAATTGTTGAACTAAATAAACCAAATGTTCAACTACCAGGACCAGGGCGTCCTAGTGTAAGCTTACTGCGCCTCACAGGTCGACACTTTCCAGAACACATCCCATCAATTGGGAAAAAATCTACTCCAACCAGGCAGTGTTTTATATGCTGTCGTAAAACCGATGAACAAGGGAAGAGAATAAGGCATGAGGCAAGAGTTCATTGTAAAAAGTGCGATACATAGGCTTTTGAGCAGTACCTTGTTTTTGGATATACCATACTGTAAAAGATTTATAAAATTTATGTATTAAAAATCATATTGTTGTGTTTTTATATTATACTAGTTATATTTAGCTTCAATATTTCGTTTAATTTGCTCAATACGAATAACATGCATGTGTAACCAATGTTTTATGTGTATGTAAATGTAATAAACATAGTAGTTATTGTATTTATAAAACTTTATTTTTGTAATAAAAAAAGCTTTCGAACTCTTATAATAATATAAAGAATAAAATTAAACAGTCAAAAAAATTGTCCATTTTTGGTCCATTTTTCTGAAATATATGTCACAATTAAGGGGTTAATGTGACCCAGCCACCTTTAGCAAACACGAAGGATCTTCGGTTAAGTGGGGATTCAAACTTGCTATCTTCCAATAATAAGAATGACGCCCTAATCAATCAGGCTCTTGGCCTTATAAGCTGACTTACATTGACAAGGAAATTTTTGAGAAATGGTGGAAAGAAAATCTAAAAAATCTCAGCTTAAGTGGTTCAAAATATGTTGTTGAAGCAGCATGCTTACTTATGCCAAGAGTTGGGCTCTACCCATTGGATAGAAGAAGCCGGGTGAGAGTCCTCGCAGTTTAGAAGCTGGAATCAAGCAGAAGACCCTCTAATATTTGACCGGATACTCCCACAGTTATCAGTTTACTTAGAGGACATTGCGGTCAAGACTTATTTAATGTGCCCTAACCTCCTCTAGAGAATGCGACTGATATTTGGTTAAGTTTGGAACTCACAACATTCTAATGAAGAAAAGAAGTGTTAATCAAACAGGCCACAGAAAATCTGTGCGTGATATCGTACATACTATGGATACTAGATTTATTTCCAAGAATTCGTAATAAAAAAAAATATTTATCATAATTTAAATCGTTGACCGATTTAAACTAGCGATAAATTGAATATTTTGTATTGTCTTTTTCATTTTGCTTTTTTTTCTGTTCTAATGTCAATAAACAATGGAAACGGTTTCTCAAACCGATGCTTTAGTCTTTATATAAGAAAATCGTTTTATTAACAAAATGAACTTTGATCATATTTTCAGACATTTGATGGTGAATATCACGTTCCTTGGTACCACTCGAAGGATTAGATTCGAAGGCAGGGATTAAATTCGTCTACAAGTGGAATAGACGACGCCATCTTAATAGGATGCGTGACGTAGAAGAAACATTATCTGATGTCATGGATATTTTAAACCAATGAGAATCGTTATAAAGTTGCGTACTTAGGACCTCAACTGTAAAGAAAGAAACAACCAATTTATGGTTAAAAAAACAGCAATAGGCTGGTCGTTTCCTCGTGATCCTATATAGATAAACGTCTCTCGTGACTTTAAGAAACTGCTTCGCTAATCGCACAACCACTGGCCAGCAGTGACACGAATTTTGCACTTGATAAGCCACTTCGATATTTGAGTGCATTGATGTTTCACATCTCTGTCTAATCAATGTAAAAATTTTCCTTGTTATTGAAGACGTGGAATACATTAGAGATTTACTCGCATTAAAAGTAGATAATTATTCATTTAGATCAAATGGTAAGAACAACATCTGTGCTACCTTCCTCACAATTTCATTGCCGGAAATCTAATTACTTGTGCAGAGGCTCTGTCAGCGTATCTTTCGCTTTCTCCAATGATCGATCGGTCAGTTCTAGTTAAATTAGACCTCTGGCGTTACAAGAAATGGAGCTGATGCCATCTTGTATTGTTGTTGTTGCATTTCCCCTTTGGCCAGAAACGCTTGACCAGGTTCATAACTTTTAAAAGCCCCAAAAAATCTAGTACCATCAAAGGATCGTCGTATAAATCTTGCTTGCACGCAAGGATGTGTTCTGGCGTACCTTGGTCAGCTAAACAGTTGGAACAGGTCTCGAAAACTTTGGAGTCTTCAGAAAATTTCAATGATCTGAGGTGACCTCTTCGAAAGTTGGCGAGAGCAGTTTGTTCCTGTCTTTTAAAGCTTTGAACTTCCCGGACGAGAACACTGATAGAATTGGTGCTCTGTAGGGACAATCCATGTAGTTTTTTAATCCTGCTTTTTACTCTTTAAAAGATTAAAAAAGGTGGGAGGTGCCAACGTGTCTGGGGCCTCACGAGCTCCCGCCTTGGATAAGGTGTCTGCAGTTTCATTTCCCTCAAGCTACTCAGCTCATTTGGCAACCTCTCAAGGAGTAACAAATATATCTCATGATTTTGTGAAAATAGCACTTTGGTTGGGATAACAAGGCATATTGTTTAAATATAAAATTGCTTTCCGTGGAATTTTCTTGCTGGAATAAATCTTGCTGGCACGCAAGGATGTGTTCTGGTGTACCTTGTTCAGCTAAGCAGGTGGAGCAGGTCTCGAAAATTGTGGAGTCTTCAGAAAATTTTAATGATCTGAGGTGACCCCTTTGAAAGCGGGCAAAAGTAGTTTGTTCCTGTCTTTTAAACCTCACGGACGAGAATACTCTGATACCATTGGTGTTCTGTAGACAATCCCTGGCAATCTGGAGGGCAATCTAGAAATTAACAATGCCAATTGTGTTCACCCAGTGAATGCTTAGCCAGGAAACTCTAAGTAACGAACCGAAATTAAATAACTCTCACAAACCCAAGCTTCTCACATTTCGAGAACATCTTTACTTAATTTAAAGGTTAATGTGCTCATTAGACAACAGTCTTTATCTGAATCGGGTATAAAACCCGCTATCAAAGAGAAGGATTCATATCGCAACTAGATATAAGGGGGAGCATTTTAAGTTAAATGTAAAGATTACACCGTTTGAATGCTTGCAAATTTGCATTGTACTTTAAATTGGTAAACATTTTCATTTATTATATAAATAAATATAGCTTTATTGTTAGTGAAATGATATGCTGAGTATACATTTAATATCTACTGTACTGGATATTGCATAATGAAAAAAAATGTCACAATTAAGACAGTTAGATTTAAAGCTATCAATAGAGGAGTTAATACTTCTGATAATGTTAAATCAAAATATAGATTTATTTTTATTATTCTGTAGAGAACATTTAAATTTGAACACAACTCTTATGTTTTAAATCATACACATACGAAAATATAATATTTCAAAAGTAGTTGTAAACGAGACAATCCTAACGAGTCAGTTGTTACGTTGTACGGTATTACACTGAAAGATCTGATAAAAAAAATAAACGCTTACTTTGATCTTCAACGTCAAGGTGTTTCATCATCCACGTGATCAAGTCGGAGCCTGAAAGAGGAGAAAAAAATCATGAGAAATTCTATAAGAAAATGTCTGTTCTATGTTTACTGAGGAATTAGGTTCAACATTACATTCGAGTTACAGAGTAAGCAGATTTAGTACTTAGCAATCAAATGTTTAGAAAATGTTGCCATCGATTCTAACTGTAATATCGTAAAAAATGATAATTTTGTTATGTATTTATTTGTTTTTATTTGTAACATCTGCTTCATATCCAGTATTAGAAGCAGCTGTCTCATCAGTGATAAATCTTTATCTGTGGTAAGTACAATTAAAAGTGTTAAACTTGACAAATTAGCTAATTATACTTTTCCAATGAGATTACCAACAACATTAATGTTACGCTTGATATTTTAAAATCTATTGAAAAAGATATTGCTTATGATAAAGGAAAAGATAATTTACTTAATTTACTAGTACATATCATTCATGAACTAAAAAATGCCTGTAAGAATAATAAAAATTTACTGGATTTTTTAATCAAAGAACAAATTTTATTATTACAATGCTTGAAGCATTATCGAAGATATTCTTCCGATTTTTTTAATCTTTTATACTTAGCCATATTCCAGATCGCCTCATTCTTATAAATTTTTATGTAATAGTTCTTTTATCATACTGCCTCATCCCATCATATTAAAACGTTTATTTATTAATTATGCAGCAAATCCCATAAATGAACAACGTTCTGATAATTTTTTTATATTAGATTAAGAATAAATCTATACATTTAAATGAAAATAATAAGACAATAGTTCTAATGGTGGATACAATTCATCTGAAAGCTGCTGTAAAATGTCAAGATGGTAATGTGATTGGTTTTGCTGCAAATTCAAATGATGTGGCTATCACTTCTTATGTCTTTATGCTTCAAAGCATTCAATCAGTGTATAAAGATGTGGTACATATATATCCTGTAAAGACTATTTTTAGAGATTTGTTGCACGTGTTCTTATTAAAATAATAGTTGGATTTGAAAATTTAAACTTTAAAATAATGTGTGTTAGTAGTGATGAGAAAATGCCATTAATAGAAAGGTAATGTGTTTTTTTTTTAGTCTAAACTAAAAAAAATCTCCCCCAAAATAAAAATTAATTATAATCATTCCGTTGATAATAACAGGCCTTTATTTTTTTGTTATTAATACCATACATTTACTTGAAAACATTAGAAATAATTGGCTTAACCAAAAAAATTCAGATAAAGCTTTTTCTTTTCCTAATTTTATAATTCAATTTCTGAGGGAAAATTAAATACAATTTTTAATACTTTAAAAAAATTGCATTAAATTGAATATACAAATACAGTTAGGTATTGTCACACGCTAACAACAGAATCTTTATGTCCTTCAAATTTGGAGAGACAGAATGTGTATTAAAATAAACATTGTTCTGAAGGACTAAAAGTTGCAGCTCCCATTTATGATTTATTAAATTATGAAAGAACAACAACATTTATCAAACAGATCTCAATTTGGGGGTACATTTTAAATGTGATCGGGAAAAAATCAACAGCCATTTACTAATTTACTATCAGATGTTATATTTTTGCAAAATTTTTCTTGGTGAAATGGAAATATTTTTCTTCAGACACAGGAAAATTAAGCTTTGAGGCTCATCTAGCATTGTTAATTATTGTGCAAGAATATTAAATATGAATTTCCTATTGGTTGGAAAGCTGCAAACCAATTCTCTCGAAAAACGATGTGGACTTTATAGGGAATTGGCTGGTGCTGAATAATAGCTGAAAAAGCCCGGTGGCTTAGTGGCAGTGTTTCATGCTCCCATGACACAGGTCCGAGGTTCGATCCTCGGGTTGGGCAAGGTTGACTCAGCCTTTCATCCCTTCAGTGGGTCGATTAACTGAGTACCAAGCATGCTTGGGAACTAAACACTGGGGGTCTTACGTTAGGCTGACCACCTAACTGGAACATATGCTCGCATCCCAGGGCCCTCGGTCATGAAAACATTTATGGGCACTGTAGGCCTTGGCCCACATGAGTTGTCGTGCCATGGAGCTTTAGTTTTTGAATAATAGCTGGTGTCTTGGGAACGTGAAACGCTGCCACTAAGATACTGGGTTTCATTGATATACCGATGAAAGTAACTTTTTTAGATATGACTGTACTTAAAATAAGAAGGGGTCTACAATTTTTTTATTTATATTCAAAAATAAATTTACACAATTTGCTTAAAATTTTTGATTTACAAGTTTTCCAAATCTGGTGTACTTTGTCGCAAATTTCTAAAAAATGCTTCCCTTTGATTTCTCCATATTTTTTTTACATAACTTGAAGATTTTGATTCCGCTCTAGCATACTCCGAAAATAAGAAACAGAATATAAATATTAAGTGTGTAAATTAAAATCACTTTTCGTAGTATTTAGGGAAATATATTTAAGAAATAAAATTTTTTTTATTACAAATATCTTGATTTGTCGTGATATTTTTTGTAATAAACTATATCTCTGCTTCTTTATACTTATTGGCATAACTTTTGTAAAAAACAAAATTTTTACTGAAATAAATTGGAAATTCAATGTTAAAATAATTGCAAGAAATTTCCATTATACATTATACTGCTATATAGGCTTTACTATGTAAACTTACTGATTAATATTGTTAATAATGTTATCATTTCGTTCAATGATAACAGAAATGCTTTGTTATTTGAGCTCCTCAATATCTGCCGGAGAATTTCGGCTATATTTCCTGAACATTAAAGAAAACGCAAGTAAAAAAATAATTAAAACTGTTGTGCTTTGTTATTGAATACTTACCCAGATTTATGAAACAGAAAATAAATGAAGAGTTCAAAGTTTAAATTCCTTGAGACTAAAATATAACACACATGGAAGCATCATTGTAGAAAAAACCTTGATGATGAAATTCATAATACTTTAATTTTAGATAGCAATGAAATAATAAATGTGATTTAAGTATAGTTATATGTAATAATGATTTAGAAAGCATAAAAATAATCTGTCCACAATACTAAACTAAATAGCTAGATATTGCACCCATGCTTGTTTAAAAAAATTAAAAGTGAAACATGTTACAGTTCTCTCATTAAAGAATATAATGAATTAATCGATGGTAGTCATATTTTATATAATTCAAAGTATGACTATTGAAGTTTCCTAACAATGAAACAGTAAAATTTTAAATACCAGCTATTGTGTAATTGTTAAACTATTGTCACATTGGTTTATGCAATGTAAAAATCAGAGGTAAATTCTAATTTGATGTAAGCAATTACAGAACATTTACTTAAGTTTATTATATAAACAAAATCATTTAAAAATTAATCAAGAATCAGGATTTGTTGATTTTTGAAAATGCGACTTTTATAGATGTCATTAATCTGGCAACATTTTCAAGTATCAGCAAGATTAGCCAAACCTTATAAATGACTCCCTTCATGTGGCTAACGTCACATGATAAGCATTCTTTTTTGTTTGTTTGATACGTCCGTCACATCGACTTTATTGAAATGGAATCTAATAGATTACAAATTGGTCCACGTTGATATTTATTTCACCATTTTGTTCATTTGTCTTCAATGTGTCACCATTTTGTATCCAATGTTGTCTATGATAAGATTTTAGTAAAACTAATATCTTAAAAGAGTCCAGAAAAGAAAAACTACGACTGATCAATTGCATACTATAAGGCAGAGTCTGGAATAAACCAAGGAGCATAACATTGACACTTACCACTTACTTATTGGCTTTAAAGCTACCTACGATAACACCAACCGAGAGAAACTACTTGAGACCATATTGGAGTTTAACATCCCAAAGAAGCTGATCAGCCTCACAAGAGTGACCACCATCCCCGAACTGCTAAGTTAAAATCTCTCTTCGAGTCTTTCTGAACCATTCTTCACTGAAAAAGGTCTTAGAGAAGATGATTCCCTCACTTGTTTACTCTTTAATATAGCTCTGGAAAAGGGCATTAGAGACTCTGGCATTAACACAAATGGCACAATATTGCAAAGAATATTTCAACTAGCAACTAGCTGCATATGAGACACAACAGATGGGATAACATCCGATATGGTGTTGGGTAAAATGCACTGTTGGTTTCACTAATAAAATGGGGTGAGCTTAAGCATTTAAGTTAAAGTGGCAATGTTTCGAAAACTTCGCAATTTGAAAACTGTTCGCGCGTTCTTAAAGAACCTAGTTACAACTCGAGGAAAAATAACATGCTATTTTATTGGCTAAGACAGTAATAATGATTGACAACTTTTAATCGCACTATAACTCAATTACATAAAAGAAACAGATTTATATAATTCATAAATACAGAGGAGAATAAAATTTAACGGCTTTCTCTTAGAAAATGCATTTTTTGTTCATAAGTTACCGTTGTTCAAATGTATAGATTAACGACGACACCACTGAAAATAAAACAATATTTTTTCTGTGAGGCATATGTCCCTAAACCTAGGTCAATTGAGTGAGAGTTTTCATTATTTTGAAGCGGCCTCCAGCATTTGTGTGTGATCTCTACAGATATTTCTTCACTCGGAAGATTTTGCGCCCTATTTACCGTTCTCCAGTCATCTTTGGTGAACATGGCGGATTTTCTGTCGAGTCTCGACTCATTACTTTTGGGTAATGACGAGTCCATAGAGCACGTGACTTGAAATAATTCTAAATTATTAGACTCTTGGAGTAGTACACAAACACGAAATGACTGAAATGAATCATCCATGATGCATCTGCTATGCATGCCTTGCATGAGTCAGAGGACTGCAAGATTTCTATCTAAGACGAGGAGTATGACAGACATTGTTAAATAACGTACTTCAAAGCAATAACGTTAGTCGCCTGGAGTAGAACACGAATGACTGAAATGAATCCCATGATGCATCTGCTATGGCGATTAAATGACAGAGTTGAGAAGTTATAGTCTTGCATGAGTCAGAGGACTTCTAGACTTTTTCCTGATGCGAAGAACATTTTAGACATTGTTAAATTACGTACTTCAAAGCAATAAAGTAAATCATTAGTCGCCTGGAGTAGAACACGAATGACTGAAATGAACCCCATGATGCATCTGCTATGGCGATTAAATGACAGAGTTGAGAAGTTATAGTCTTGCATGAGTCAGAGGACTTCTAGACTTTTTCCTGATGCGAAGAACATTTTAGACATTGTTAAATTACGTACTTCAAAACAATAAAGTAAATCATTAGTCGCCTGGAGTAGAACACGAATGACTGAAATGAACCCCATGATGCATCTGCTATGGCGATTAAATGACAGAGTTGAGAAGTTATAGTCTTGCATGAGTCAGAGGACTTCTAGACTTTTTCCTGATGCGAAGAACATTTTAGACATTGTTAAATTACGTACTTCAAAACAATAAAGTAAATCATTAGTCGCCTGGAGTAGAACACGAATGACTGAAATGAACCCCATGATGCATCTGCTATGGCGATTAAATGACAGAGTTGAGAAGTTATAGTCTTGCATGAGTCAGAGGACTTCTAGACTTTTTCCTGATGCGAAGAACATTTTAGACATTGTTAAATTACGTACTTCAAAACAATAAAGTAAATCATTAGTCGCCTGGAGTAGAACACGAATGACTGAAATGAACCCCATGATGCATCTGCTATGGCGATTAAATGACAGAGTTGAGAAGTTATAGTCTTGCATGAGTCAGAGGACTTCTAGACTTTTTCCTGATGCGAAGAACATTTTAGACATTGTTAAATTACGTACTTCAAAACAATAAAGTAAATCATTAGTCGCCTGGAGTAGAACACGAATGACTGAAATGAATCCCATGATGCATCTGCTATGGCGATTAAATGACAGAGTTGAGAAGCTATAGTCTTGCATGAATCAGAGGAGTGTTAGACTTCTGTCTGAGGCGAAGAAGATTTTAAACATTGTTAAATTACGTACTTTAAAGCAATAACGTAAAGGAATAGAGACAGAGTCTTTGAATCACTCAAACACAGTAATCATTAAAGTAATGTTCTAAGACATAATGTTCTTGAACGCGTCTCTTTTCATTTTGGGTTTACTTTCCACATATGATATCTGTTTTGATTCCCATCCTCGTGACCAGTAGTGCTAAATCAGGTCCATGAGTTCTTTCACCCAGAAGAAATCCAGTAATAGGGGGTCTTGAACCTGGTCTTGCCTGGTAAGTCTCAGACAATATAATATGTGATCTGGAGAGGCTTGTGCAGAAAACACCTAGTGAACATTTCGAAGTTTTTATTGTCTCTAACAAAAGTTATTGATGACAGGTGACCACTAATGACACGGGTAAGACCATTTTTATCTCGAAAATATGAAATCTCACTGTATGCATTGTGATTAATAAGAAAGCAATCTTTTTTTTTTTTATATAATCTTTTGATATAGATATAAATATTTTTTACATACTATTTAATTTGAAATTAAAAGAAATTTAAAGTTTTAAAAATGTAATACAACCTCTCTGGATTGCAAGAAAAGTTTTTTTAATAAGAAAAAAAGGTAATTGATAAAAATTATTTTAATGCTTTGAATTATTGAAGTACTTGAGTTTGGAAAAAGGACAATTAAAAATATTTGTTAAAATGGCATAAATTTTAAGCTTCATTGCAAAACAATGGTATCTTTGAAACTGAGGCAAAATATACCTCCCATACCCAAAAGAAATCATAACATATCCAGTGGGAATTAAATTATTATAGCCTTCTGCGAAAATATTCTCATCTACTTAGCTTTTCGGAAGTTCACATGTGAAAGGAAGTTATTTCTTCGGCGCAAATCTGAAAACTCATCGTCATATGACAAGGTATTTGTTCAAGAGTACCATATCAATTAAATTTCGCACACCATCGAAATCTTTATACATTGTGCATTACCATTACAGCGGCTTTGTTATGCAGTGACCCAGTTACTTGTATAATGTTAGATATTATACTAGCGGACAGTTCACAGACCGTGTAATATCTTAAGAATGTGGTAATGATCCCCATTTCCAACTAGGATATGACTCAATTTTCAACTCTTTTATTCCATTATAGGAACAAAGAATGTGCTTCCAGACAGTTTATAAGTCCCTCAGCATATTTTCATGTTTCCTGTTTTACCGCTATAAAATGTTTCTTGCATCACATACCTTTATTTTTGGTCGAATTTTGGTATCCACTTTGGTGGACTTCAGTAAGTAATGATCACAATGGAGTGGTGCTCAGAAATTTACAATGGTGTTGCTGTTGTATAGTGCCCGGCTATTAAGATGTCCACCTGTCAGCAATACAAGGAAAGGAAATGATGGTACCTTATATAGAGGGGCATTCAGTAGGTGTGCCATCGTAACCCCGAAAGTGGGTGCAAGGAATTTAGAAACAAGGACAAGGAACCACCCAATATATTGTCCTTTTATGGAGGGCATTGCGGACGCAGCATATCTAATGTGCCACCATTAGCGAATCCTCGACTGCGTGGGCGGAATTTTCTGCTTCTAAGTGACAAAGACATTTGCTGATCTGAAGGCTTTGCAGAACTTCAAACTTTGGTGCCTCTTTGTCTTTAATCTCAAGAATCATTACTCTGCGGTTCCATGAGCTTGTTTCTGTCGAACAAGTGGGATAAAAGAACATCAACTCTGGTTTGTATACCCCATAAAATATATAATCTAAATTATAAAAATAATTTTAATATCGTACTACGAGTGAGATATGTATTTAGAAATACTCTGTTAAATACAGATTGCGAACTCCGAAAATGACTCTTTGTGCAAATTAATAGGGAAAGAAAAAAGATTTAAAGTATCAAAGAGAGAGAACTATTACTAGTAGCAGAGAGAGGATAGTGATCCAACAAGCTCCTTAAAAATCAGAAAATAACAATCTTTATTCTTCTCGTAAATTAAAATTAAAATTTTGTATAAAATGACTCATATTATTAAAATAATTTTTGAATCAGTAATTAGAAATATTATCTCTCATAATTAATTTTAAAGATATGACTAAGAAATTAAAGAAGCAGAACAAAGTTTATTTAAAGAAAGTAATATTCACACAAAAAAAGGGAAAGAAAGTTTTAAAATTCTTTTGCAAACCTTTGATCACTGGAAGAAAATTAAATCATTTTGAAAGTTAAATGAACGTTCAAATCTATGGTTTTATGTTTTAGAAAGATGTAATAATTAATTTTTAAAATTTTTTTCTTTTATAGAAAATGAATACTATAAAAAAAACTCTTCTGAAAGTATTGTAAAAAGTCAATAAAATTACTTTTGTTTTGTTCTCTTCATTTTTTCCATTTTCTTGAACTATAAACTCGTTGTGTGAACTGACACGACTAATCCAATTAGACGATCCAAAATTTTGAAGAGCTTATCGATTTTTCTCTCCAGGAAATGCATTCGCGAATTTTGATTGGTGATTCCAAGATTTTCTCCGTTCGCAGTGATGAGATGTAAAAGACATCTTCCAAAATGTCTGGGTCTTGAAAATATAATTTTTCACGCTTTTGAAAGATTTTTGAATTGGATTGCATTGAGTAAGAGATTACCTGTGCCGCCAGGAATTTCTTAAGAATCCAGTATTGTATATACTAGAAATCCTATAAGCAATGCAATATCGTAACTAAAAATGTAAAAGTGTAAATATTTGTATGGATATCTTATATTTCTCGTTTATTATTTGCTTTAGTGTGCTATTAACTTTTAATTTATAAATTTATTGCCTAAATAACGCTTATTCTGTGAAAATAGCATCTTTCAGAGCATAGAAAAGTTTTAAAATCTAAGAAAACTTGGCAACATTTAGTAATATTTTTTATGAGTTAGCACCATTTTTGGCAACAAAACATAAGAAGTTAAAATTCCACAGTTGATAGTGTTAGGATATTAAAAAGTATCACTCTGTCTCTGCTTGTACCCTCTCTACATAATAGACCCTCTGGCTAGGGTAAATATGCGCCCTCTAGTGATCAAACGGTGCATATTCTGGTCAGAGGTCTCTCTGCCTTGCTTGAGAGTAGATGTGTTGACTCTCTAGTGTATCATTGGAAATGACCTTTAACGTTATTATTTTATTGTAATTACTCTGTGTTGTAATTGTCTGTTGTCATTAAACATGTCTGTTTGTGTGTAGCACTGCCTTCTCTCTACTTCATTTTATACCTAAAAGATAGGACCAATAATAGCCAAGTTAATATAGGCTTACTATTGAAATATTCTGGAAATGTCTCCAGATATTATAGGCTTATAAGCTGAAACAACTGATGGATAGAATTGTGAATAAAGTGTTTACTCAGAAGAAAATTAATCTTAATTTCTTGGTAATCACATCGTCACGGCGAAAATCATAACTAATTGATATCTAAATGTTTTTTATTGAAGTTTCACCAAGTATGTATCTAAATTAACAATTCTGTTTATTCTAACAAGATTTGTGAATAAAATTATTTACAAAAATGTCTTGGCCCACATCATGCTTAAAGTGAAATATAAATTTGCTAGAAAAATTGTCTCAGTATTTATAATCTTTTTTTTCTTCGTAGAACACCAGAATTTTTTTCCTTTCACACATTTTTCAAAACCTAAAAATACTGATTTTTCAGGAAAAAAATACGATGCAAAATTAAATTAGGATTGGAGTAGAAATTGATGACAGCATGTTTATCAGTTACATTGAAGCAATATTGAAGTGATTCTTAAATGAGAATTTTGTCTATTAAACTTCTATTCGTTCAATATTAACGGAAGAAAAAGCATAGAAAATATAGTGTGTATCAAAGTGTGTGAAAATAGAGTGTGTATTAAGTGTGTATCAAACAAGAGAGTTTGTTGTGCATGGCGCTTGCTCAGAACAAGAAATAAACAAGTTGAGAGAAGTAAGCATTTTTACATTTTTAGTAATTTTTCAACGAGTACAACAATTTTTAACCATAAATTTTTTAAATTAAAATTGTACACATTGATCACTATGAAGTGGAAAGTTTGACCCCAGACACTAAAGCTTCGTTTCTGTTTCCTTCACATGCTCATCCATTAAAATACATGTTTGTGAGTTTTTTGGATTACATCTTTTGAGAAAAACGAACACAACCTGGTATCTGTGATATATACTCCAGAGTGTCCTTGATTAATAAATGAAAAATATGCCTTCTTAAATAGCCATGGCTATTTAAAAATGCATGTCTTAAGAAAAACCAAGTAAAATGTAAATTGCATGCGAAAAAATCTCCATTTTCTACAATTTTATATGAAACATGACCGAAGAAAATTATTATGTACTATCAATATAAACAAGACTTAAAAAATGTTTACGTGACGTCAATATAACATGATCAAGGAAAAAGTTTATTTGCAGAGAAAAATAAACACGATCAGAGAAAATGCTTACACGTTGCCAATGATAGCTGATCAAATGTTTACGTGCCACCAATGTTTCACTGCATGTTTTAATATATATATATCTATTTGCTTAGTTAGTTTTCAATACCTTGGATAGAAAATTTCATGGCACAGATGCGGCATAATCCAGGACTCCAAAATCTGAATTTTTGGCGATGACGGAATGTTGACAAGAAAACGAATTGCAACATGCGCGATGACGTAAATACTAGGGTTGCCAAAATAGAATGTTCTGCATAATTTTTATAGGTTCCCTATCTATGACGTAATAAAAACCGAAAGATACATAAGGTACATAACATAATACATAAGAAAATCCGCCAAAAAATCACCTAACTCAGAATTTGGCATCATAGATTATACGCCATCTATGCCAATTTCGTCACATAAATAAGCAGCAACCATTGCAAAAACAATATGATTTCAAGTTCTTCACAAACTTTCCCACGCTCTTCAGATAAAAGCTTTGGAAGAGATTGATTATGATGCCATCATAGCTCTCGATGTAAAAGTTAGACATTATATAACTTAGAGAATTTAATCTTTTGTGGCACGTTGAAGGAGGTTACAGGGAAGAGGATATGTCACAAAGAAATTTTATATGTACCACAATATTTGAAATTAATTATGACAGTATGAATTGAAAAAAAGAAAATTTGCGAAAAATTAAAGCATTACCATCTTTCCTGAATTGTTCGTAATGCAATGAATTCGTCCAAGACTAGACAAATTGAGAAATTTCAAGTTTTAATAAAACTATCTCTTATTTGTTGTAAAATTTAAGATAAAAAAATTAAATAGCATAATACGTCCTCTCGATCTAAGGATTCATTTTTACATTTTCACATCTGTACGCTTAAGATGATTTTGTCTAAGATGATTGTACATATTGAAATTTAGGTGAAAAACTCAATATGTGATTTGTGTATGAAATGACTCCAACATAGTAATTGAAATTCTTAAATGATGGAGGACAAGGATCAAGAAATATAACAGAATTCAATCTTTTTATGTCGCCAAGATGTTAGATTAGCATGCTTACAGTTGAGATTTAAATGGTTTAGTATAATAGTCATGAAGAATGATCCAAGCAAATAGCAAAATGACATTTTATAGTCAAACAGTTATTGATTGACAAATAATAGGCATTAATCCTGTATTTGTTTCACAGTATTTATACCTATCGATTAAATACGTTATGTATCCGTCCAGTCTAATGTATCTGGGAATCATTCTAGTATATTCTATTTGAAAATATTAGAACTTTGGTCAAAAGAAACTCGTGGATTAAAACATCATAGAATGATAAATAAGATGAACCATGGCTTAAAAGAAAGGCGTGTATTTTGAAGTGTCTATAGACTCTCTAAAGAATACTATAGTTTTTAAGAACATTTTTTATCAAAAAAAATATTCATACGATAAGAAGTTAAGATAAAATTAAAAAAAAAATTCAGATCAAGCTTACAACTATAGGACTTGCTTATCAAGTTCTAAAAAGTAAGAACTCTTAAGAAAAAGAAATTGGCGATATCGCACCGAACAACATTCTGAAGTTCCACGCTCAATGCTCCAAGGACCAGTAAAACAATGACGGTGAGAACTTTCGAACCCGAAAGTACCACTTTTTCCCCCTTTTCTGAGAAAAAAATTCTAGAAACTCTCTTTAAAGTACTATATAAGTTAATAAAAGTGGCTTGTTTTATTCTTATCTTCCTTCCCACTTTACCTGGACGGAAAGCTTTGCAGAGTGAACTGAAACGACTAATCCAATTAGAGGATCCGAATTTTTGAAGAGCTTATCGATTTTTCTCTCCAGGAGATGCATTCGCGAATTCTGATTGGTGATTCCTAGACTTTCTCTTTTTTGTGGGGAAAGAAAAATAAATGACCTCTTAAGCAGTTTCCTTCCAAAGAATGAGATAAGAAAATGAAATTTCTAGGGCGATTAATCTCAGAAATGGTTTCACATTTTCCTATTTTTATAAGAAAATGTTGAAAATCTGAATTTAAAGAAAATAAGCATATATTGAGAAAAAAGATGCACTTTTGATGTAAACCTGAAGGAAATAATGCTTTGTGTGATTCTTTTATCTTTGCAAACAAAAGAAATAAGAAATAGTACAGGGATTAAAAAAATTATTAGTATCTGTTTGGGGGAGACAATTTTTTTTTTATAAAAAATGACATTCTATCATAATAATTTATACCTTTGCTGTTAATCTTATTTCCTTTTTTCTGATTTGTTTCGATTAATCATCAGTTTATTTGATAATATCAACCCAATTGGTAGATGATTATCTACCAATTATATATGGTTCACGTAATAATGCTGATGGTGTTCGTTTTAAACAAATAAAATTATAAGAGAGCATTTGGGAAAATTAATTTTACGAACCATGAAATAAATTTCTTTCAAGCCAATTTTCTAAGGAATATAAAAATGTACTTCGCTGTTTATTTTAATGAAATTTATTTAGTTTGTTGCTATTAAATTTCACTCCTTTATCTGTATCTTTATTTTTTACATAGAATCTGCATCAATTTGATATTTCTTAAATTTGAATATTTTGTAAGTTATTACAATAGAAATGTTTATTAACTTTCTTGAAAAAAACTAAATATGTTTTTAAAAGTTTTTGGAATAGTGCTCTTCCCATCTTCCTGATAGGAAATAAATCCCATGATGGGAAACTTCATAGGGTTTCCAGACAAAAACTTCTGGATATCAGTTTTCGCACCATTATCCTCACAGCTGTCCATGAGCTTTTCCCATCTTCCTGATAGGAAATAAATCCCATGATGGGAAACTTCATAGGGTTTCCAGACAAAAACTTCTGGATATCAGTTTTCGCACCATTATCCTCACAGCTGTCCATGAGCTTTTCCCATCTTCCTGATAGGAAATAAATCAAATGATGGGAAACTTCATAGGGTTTCCAGACAAAAACTTCTGGATATCAGTTTTCGCACCATTATCCTCACAGCTGTCCATGAGCTTTTCCCATCTTCCTGATAGGAAATAATTCAAATGATGGGAAACTTCATAGGGTTTCCAGACAAAAACTTCTGGATATCAGTTTTCGCACCATTATCCTCACAGCTGTCCATGAGCTTTTCCCATCTTCCTGATAGGAAATAAATCAAATGATGGGAAACTTCATAGGGTTTCCAGACAAAAACTTCTGGATATCAGTTTTCGCACCATTATCCTCACAGCTGTCCATGAGCTTTTCCCATCTTCCTGATAGGAAATAAATCAAATGATGGGAAACTTCATAGGGTTTCCAGACAAAAACTTCTGGATATCAGTTTTCGCACCATTATCCTCACAGCTGTCCATGAGCTTTTCCCATCTTCCTGATAGGAAATAAATCAAATGATGGGAAACTTCATAGGGTTTCCAGACAAAAACTTCTGGATATCAGTTTTCGCACCATTATCCTCACAGCTGTCCATGAGCTTTTCCCATCTTCCTGATAGGAAATAAATCAAATGATGGGAAACTTCATAGGGTTTCCAGACAAAAACTTCTGGATATCAGTTTTCGCACCATTATCCTCACAGCTGTCCATGAGCTTTTCCCATCTTCCTGATAGGAAATAAATCAAATGATGGGAAACTTCATAGGGTTTCCAGACAAAAACTTCTGGATATCAGTTTTCGCACCATTATCCTCACAGCTGTCCATGAGCTTTTCCCATCTTCCTGATAGGAAATAAATCAAATGATGGGAAACTTCATAGGGTTTCCAGACAAAAACTTCTGGATATCAGTTTTCGCACCATTATCCTCACAGCTGTCCATGAGCTTTTCCCATCTTCCTGATAGGAAATAAATCAAATGATGGGAAACTTCATAGGGTTTCCAGACAAAAACTTCTGGATATCAGTTTTCGCACCATTATCCTCACAGCTGTCCATGAGCTTTTCCCATCTTCCTGATAGGAAATAAATCAAATGATGGGAAACTTCATAGGGTTTCCAGACAAAAACTTCTGGATATCAGTTTTCGCACCATTATCCTCACAGCTGTCCATGAGCTTTTCCCATCTTCCTGATAGGAAATAAATCAAATGATGGTAAAATTCCGAGGGTTTCCAGTCAAAAATGTCTGGATGATAGTTTTCACAGCTTAAATATCATAGACTTTCTGACTGAAAGAGCCAAGTTGATGCCAAGAAAAGGGGGAGTTCATAGCGAAAGTTCATCAACTTTAGGCCTGTGATGACAGTAGCAAGTGGCCTGGCGTAATCATGATGCCACCGCGACTGTGGATGAGACCTGGTCACTGTGCCATCAGATTTGAATGCAGCCTAAAGTGCAGACAGCAAAAAAAAAAAAAAAAGCAACCATAGTTTGCTTGACTGGGTAAACTCCCAGGGAAATCCTTCCTTGAACATCCTTTTTTGGGGTGAAGTTCTTTCGAAGTCGATGCCAGAGATTCGAAAAGGTGACAAATACTCCAACGACGCGTTACATAATTAAAAAATTCAGAAATGATTGATCCTAAATCAGTTTGTTGTAATGACTTATATACTATTATTGAATTTAACACCGCCTTGTTTTTTTTCCATTAGATGACAATGTTTTCTGAAACGTTTCAGGTCGATCAAAATAAATGTAAAAGAAACAATATTTGAAGATTAATTTGAATTATATATAAAAATGTGGTTCTTTTTCTTAAAGTTTTTTTAAGAAAATGAACCACAAAATTATATTTGGTTCGATGATAAAAAGATTGTCAATATCATTTTTTACTTTCGTATTTATCATTTGAGCTATCATCATTTTAATTATCTTCATTTTGGTCACTACATATTTTAATAAGGCACGCAATTATTAAAAAAATACGAATTTTTATACCCATAATTTATAATATCAATTAACCATAAAAACTTTTAAAAGGTCACCGATGTTGCTTAGATGTTAATAATTAATTTAAATCAGTTTCTGAATAAAGCAGAACAAAATCTGTTTTCAACAGATCCTTAAGTTAAATGAAATTTAAAGTGACTTATAAAAAGTACAGTGCGAATAGTATATAATCACCGATGCCAGAAAAAACACAAGAAATTATCAGACAACACTATTATCGCCATATATTATAAGAACAAATTAAAACTATTATTCGCAAACAAATCAATGGAATTGCTGGAATTTATGTTAGATATACATTACAATTTATAGTTTATTGGATTTCAAAGCAGCTAAAAAAATAATTTCACATAAATTTTTGCCCTCTTACATTTTAGAAAAATATTATTTTTGTACAAAAATTGGGGAATAGTACTCCAAATTTCTAACAAAGCAAGTGAAATTTCCTGATTAAAAATTTGCGTGTATACAAACAACACAGAATAAAATATCAAATTACTTTTTTTGGCACATTTAATAGAGATTTCATACATACATACAAAAACTTATAAATTAGATTAAAAAAAAATTTAGTAACCTGATTTCAGTGCGAATAGAATATAATAAAATCCAATTTATTAGATTTTAGGCTGAAATCAGGTTAGTCATAAAAATGGCTAGATATTAAAAATTATATAAATTAATGTGTGAATCAAAATGATGCACATGTTAAAATTCAATAAAATTCTTAAAAACTGTTTATTTAGTATTAATTGATATGTCGACCGTTAGTCAATAAAAATTGATGAATTATTATCATGATTCATAAGTTTTACTAGTTCTATGAGAGGGTTATTCCGAATGAAATAGATACATCAACAATCAGCAATTGCCGACCGATTGGCTGAGTGGTTAGCGTTCCTGACTCGAGAGCTGTTGGTCCCGGGTTCAATTCCCAGTTCTGGCATGGATGTTTCTTTCCTTCTCTGTTCTTTCTGTCCTTTCTTCTGTGATGTTGTATGAATGTGGCCCACCCTATAAACGGGTTTGTGGTGGTATGACGCGGGTAACGCTACTCGCCTCCGTGACTTGGTTCACAGGTGCCCGCTGGGTAACGACAAATGAGTAGCAGTCTCTGGCCTTGTTGAGGCATAGGGTTCAACCCTCTTGTGCCCGCCATTAGAAAAAAAAAACAATCAGCAATTAAATTTTACACCGAAATGTAAGTTGTAAAATGCTGCTCAGTGTTTAAGAACCCTGGAAGTTCGGATTTTAACTGCCCCCGTTTGATATAAAAATATATATCAATATCAACAACAATGGAAGAACGTTTTGAAACACATGGGATTGGTGTTGGTCAGCAGACAACATCGGCAGAGGGATCATATCAATATCGATTACTCATCGAGTTTGAATCCTCAAGAATGAACAATATGAATTATACAAGTGGATTCGGTAAAATCCTACTACAGTCCACAGCTTGCTGAAAACAGAAAAAAATGGCAAAAAATGAACTCACGTAAGGTAAAAACACAGCATGCCCAGAACAAAAGAAAAAAGGTATCTAATGTCCAGTTCGAAAATAATCCATTTCCTTCATTCAAACATTAATAAAGGTATTTTATTTTTAAAGTCTGTACAGTAGAGGAGGGCCCAACCAGCGACTCACAAGTCAGACGCGGTTCTTTGAAGGATTATTTGTGGTTCTCGATAAATGTAGTCGAGTTCTCTTTTCGTTTTTGTGTTATTATATTTTAAAAAATCATTATCATTCTTTATGTGTTTCAAGATGTCTTTTAAATTACTGACAATAAATATGAAATACTAAATGCGACGATGTAACAAATTTCATGTTAAGAATGATATGACTCATCGGAAACTGCACGATAGAACATAAACAGTTTCGTAATCATAAGTGTAATAAAAAAAGAAAATATGAAGAAGAAATTAGAAGTTTTAATTATGAGTGGGATGAGAATTGACAAATACTAAAAAGCATTATCTGTTATTTGTAATTCTACGGTCAAAAATAATAAAGTTAGCAATTGACGACGGAAGCCCGGTGGCTTAGCGGCAGTGTTTCATGCTCCCATGACACAGGTCCGAGGTTCGATCCTCGGGCTGGGCAAGGTTGACTCAGCCTTTCATCCCTTCAGTGGGTCGATTAACTGAGTACCAAGCATGCTTGTGAACTAAACATCGGGAGTCTTACGTTAGGCTGACCACCTAACTGGGACATATGCTTCACACCTCAGGGCCCTCGGTCATGAAAACAGTTATGGGCACTGTAGGCCTTGGCCCACATGGGCTGTCGTGCCATGGAGTTTAGTTTAGTTTAGCAATTGACGACGACATTACGAAACCAATCAACCTCAGCTTTCTAATCAGTATCCACCACAAACTAAATTTAGATCAGATGAACTTGCTTCTTTAAAATCAAATTTAAATAAACAAGAGTCAATTTTTTTGACCTTTAGCAATCAAGCTAATAATGTGGCTAAAGCCAGTTTTGCTATGGCTTGGAATATTGCTCGTGCAAAATGCCCGTATGGAGAGGGAGAGTTTATTAAAAAAACTTGGAAGATGTAATAAATGTTATAGATCCAAATAATGTGGCATTGCCCAAACTTGTTTTGCAAATTCTCATCTCTAGACACATAACCGAGCAACGCATAGCTCTGCAATTAATATATCTCTTGAATATAACTTTAAAAAATGATTTGAAGAACTGTATTGCATTCCTCTTAGCTCTTGACCAATCGATAGATATCACAGAACTTCCGCAATTGGAAGTTTTCACATGTTTTGTTTCACCTGACTTCGTTGTTCAAGAAGAAGTATTGTAGATTTAGTAGCACTTCAACAGTTAACTCGTGGTATCGATGTTGAAAATACAATAGATTCCATAGTGAAAACTTTTGATGTACCTCTTAATAAACCTGTTAGCAATGCAACTGATAGAACTCCGACACAATGCTGGGTAAAAAATAAAAAAATAATCCCTCTCATTGGGCTTTTAAGAGATGTGACTCTCAAATTCCAGAATTCATACCGATTCTCTGCATAATTCTCCGAGAGAATATATCGTTACGAAATATTTAAAATATCCTGATGTGTTATGAAAACAGAGCTACACATTGTAAATTACATTCTCACCAATGCAAAAAATCATCGATAATTCAAAAATTACCTTGGGGAATTAAAGGATGAAGAACTTCAAAATGGCATTAATTTCTTTGGCATTGTTAAATGGTTATCTAGTATTAAATCAATTTGTAGATTTGTTTGATCCGATAACTGCATTTGTAAAAGAAAAGCAAATAACTTATTCAGAATTCAATGATGACGAGTGTTTACAAGGCTTAATGTTTATGACAGATGTCATGGAACATTTTCAAACATTGAATTTACAATTTTATGGGAAAGATAAATTAATATCTGACCCCTCACAGTGTATATTTAGTTTTCAAACTAAATTACAACTTTTTAAAAAGGACATTAAAAATAAAACATTGTTTCATTTTCCTCAAATTAAAAATAATGGTGTTCCAATATTAAACAAGAAAAAACGAGTATATAAAAAACTAGAAGGATTATTGACAGAATTCCAAAATAGATTTGAAGACTTGAAATATTACAAATAGTCTCTTGAAGTTTTTTTCTGAATCTATTTAAAATTAACATAACTCATAATGAGTTTCTCCATTTCCAATATAATTATGACCCAAAAAGCATCTGGAGAATTGGAATTAATAAAGATGCAATAAGATAAAGCTTTACAATTTAAATATAAGCGCTATAATTAAAAAATTAAGTTCTATAAATACAGAATATAATCGACGATGATGATTGCTGATTTTGGAAATTTGTACCAGAATCGAAGTATCTTGAATTAAGAAAGGCTTCTTGTCGAATAATTTCCATATTCGGGACAATGTACTTATGTGAATCATTTTATTCCAATTTAAAATTTGTGAAATCCGAGCACCGATCAGTATCGACTAAGCAGCATCTCAAAGAATTATCTGATCTGCTGTCAGCAATTATTCACTAAAGTTTAAAAAATGATCAAAAATTAAAATAAATGTTTAATTTCTAATATTTAAATTCAATACACATATTTTGCACTTTTATTTATACGTTTTCAATAAATATAATTTCTGTTAAAACAATTTTTCATACGTTTTTTTGCATACTTTTAATTACGTATTTAATTGCAGTAAGCGAAAAATTTCAAATTTTGAAAAAGGGATCGGATTATTAAGGAATTTATCCACCCCTAGCATATAGCTTCATTTTAAAATTTATTCAAAAAAGCTTTAAAAAAAGTTCGATAAAAATAATTTTGAAGGGTTGTTCTTAGAAATAGATCGAATCCCTGGATCTCGAGTTTATCGCTCTTGGAGATGAAATGGATCCAAAGAGGTTTCAACTTATAATAATTGATCGCTGATTGGTTAGTGTTCCTGACCTCTTGGTTTCGGGTTCAGATCCCGGTTCGGACATGGATGTTTCTTTCTCTCGTGTTTCTTTGTCTTTTCTACTGAGATAATGAATAATTGTTGTTATTGTTACTAATGACACTTGGACAAGCCAAGCTCGCTATGCCTTGGCTATGCGAATTTAAGTCAATTGGGAGTGTCTTTCGTTTTAATCAGAGCACCATGAAGGTGAAAGTACGACTTTCGCTCTACACACATGCCATAGGGACCCGTTTATAGGGTAGGCAACCATTCACACCTCATTCATACAAGGAAAGGACAAAGACAGGATAGATAGAGAGAGAAAGTACATCCATGCCCAAACCGGGATTCGAACCCAGGACCTCCTTATCCGCAGTCAGGCACGCTGACCACTAGACAAGTTGGGTGGCTGAATAAATGTGGTCTACCCTATAAATGGGTTTGTGGTGGTATGGCGTGGATAATGCAACTCGCCTCTGTTATTTGGTTCAACAGAGCCCACTGGGTAACAATAAATGAGTATTGCTTTCCGGCTTTGTTGTGGAGAGGGTGAGTCACCCAGTGCCCGCTGTTGTTAAAAAAAGTTGTCCACACATAGAGTATATTATCTAAACACTCTGTGTGCATGTTAAAAAATGAAAATTTGCACCATATTTACTACTGAATGAAACAACGTTGTTCAGATTGGATGAATGTGGAAAAGACGCGTAGCTCTTCAAAGTAAGCTGGATTCTCTTTGCGTACAGAGCATAGGTTAGTTGGGTTTTATGGTGCAAGGTCCAAAATGCTGCGCCAAAGAGCATAGGTTAGTAGTAAGCCTTTGCGTTTCAGTCAGTAGCTTTGACGTATATCATTGAGAAAATGTCTCGTTCCGTTTTAAGATAAAATATGATACGATGATAATACTCGACATTTCAATGTTACTGGATTCAAATTTAAAATTATTCCATCTTTTTGTTGGTAAAAAAAGAAATTTGTGAACGCTAGGAATATAGCACCGGAATATTCCCCAGTCAGGACTTTTTCACCAATTTGAAAATCGTAAAGAAAATTAATAGAAAATCAATCATGAAAATTATTAGTGCTTCATATTTGTGAAAAGCAATTAAAAAAAAACATTTCAATTTTAGTATTTGCAACTCATTAAGAAGAAAATTTTCATCATGAAAACGGATTTTATGATATTTAACTTTTTAATGTGAATCCATACTGTTGATTTCATTTCTTGCGTTACGTGTAATAAATGCGGCATTTATTTCTGTTAGGCCATTGTTTTGTGCGATAAAACGAGAGAAGAAGAATTTAAAAATGGTGAATAAAATCGAATTTCGACGGATCCTGAGCTGTTCCATCGGGTATGGAGGAGAGCTGCCTCGCATTCCGGACGCGAAGTGCTTTTGGCAGCACTTAAAGGAGGCAGCACTTAGGAATTCTCCAGCCGGAATGTGCAGCGAATGCTTAAAGAAGCTTCAAGAGACTGGGGGCTGAATTCGAAAGCAGGGGAGATTTCATATTTTGCCGCTGTTACAATTAGTTACACATTGAATAGGACTTCTGCAATTCTCTCTTCGCCAATTTCGTTTTTCTTTAAAGAAAATATATTAATAACAATAAATAGGGCAGGCATAATTTTTTACATGGAAATTTTTTCAAATCTCTGACAGAAAGCCCATTCATATAGTGTCAGTTCTATAAATACTCAAATATAAATATATATACATGTATGTGCGTATATATAATATATAAATTATCAATAATAAATAAAAATATAACTCCAGCTACCAATTTTTCTATCAATATAAATCGCTTGGAAATGAATCGTCAACGGAATCCGATTTTTATACAAATCCATTCCCAAGAAATTGAACCAAAGCTGTCGAAATATCAGTCTACGGACAGCAAATATTCAAAGAAACAATCCATTCTCAAGTCATAACAATGTTATACAAAAAAAATTATGTTTGCATCATGAAACAGCACCAGAGTGTCTGGAGCTTCTGTAAAAGATGAACGTCGTCGGTTTGGTTTGGTTTGTTTTGTCACTCAACGGTCATTTTTGGCACACGAGGGCTAATTAGACCGGGAGCTACGGCTGAAAGTGGATTCCGAACCACTACAAACATCCATGCCCAAGGTGGGATTCGAACCTACGAACTGGAACGTCGTCTGACCTCACCGGAATTCAGTTAGATGACTCACTGAATGTCTGGAAAGAAAGCAACTGCAACCAAACGGTCTGAATTTTGCCACATAAATACAATGAGGTGGTTTCTTCATAATCAAATCTATTATGGCAAGTCATGTCATAAAATGACCTTTGAAAGCATCAATGAACTTGATGCTAATATATTATGCTTAATATCCATTATAATAAATAATTATTATTCATAATAATTTTGTATTTATCACAAATAATTACAATATCTGTTGTTGTTACTAATGACACTTGGGCAAGCCAAGCTGGCAATGCTGCATGCGAATTTGAGTCAATCGGAGAGCGTCTTTCGTTTAATCAGAGCACCATAAAGGTAAAAGTACGACTTTTTGCTCTTCAAATCCTCCGATAGATGGCAGCACCAGAGGATCTACTCCCTCAATTTTGGCATTGATCTGAAGGGGCAGCAGATTTTTCCATACCATTGCACCCATGGTAACTGCTCAACGACCGACCACAGGACTTTCGATTCTACAGATAAAACGAGCACGTATATCGCATGTACTCGGTGGGTTTTTGGCGGCATTGGGAATCGAACCCCACCCTTCCGGTTGGAAGGCTGATACCCTAACCACTAGGCTACCACGGCTCTATTACAATATCTATAAAGTATAAGCTAAATAACTAAGGAAAGCAAATGAAAACATAGAAAAGTCGTTTCTTTCGAAAACTTTGAAAAAATATATACCTTCGCAAGGTAAATGCAGTGTCTCATTCAATCAAGTGCAATTCTTAAAATATAAGTTTTCCCCTAAATAACCCATTCGGGTCGTCCTGAGGGGGTCCGAAGCTCATCCTTGTTGGTAGGATCAATAAAACTTACAACAGATTTTATCATGAAAAAACATTTTCCGAACCTTATTTCAGAAATATTCTCCACCAAAATAATCTAGATGCGATAACTGAAACGAATACATAAAATATTTTGCATTCAAATTTTAAGATAAAATGTAAACTATTGATAGATCTAAATCATAGAATATTTTGATATAATCTAGTTAAATTTCGCAAGTCTAGATCCGTCTTATAAAGCTAAGGCTCTTAACAAATTACTAAATTGTACCGTAATTTTAATTTTTGTCTACAATGGACTTTGCTTTCCTAAATAATTTATCTACCTGTGACACCATCTGATTCCATCGCCAATAGATGCTGTCATATACAAGACTTACATACATATTTGCTCTTTTATTCTTCCTTCTCTACACACACGTACTTTTTAATTAAGGTAACTAAGTCACATATTCTTTCAAAACTATTTAACTTTAATGTGAATATTTTGATCTGATTTCATTAGTTTTATAACCTTTACCATGCAAATAACATTTACTTGGACAAATGCAACAAAAATTATCGATTTTTTTATTTAATGAATCCAATTAGTAATTCTGGGAAGAGGTACGAAAAGAGTTCCACACAAGAGGTCAAATGCCAATGGCTCCACTCCTCAACTACTACTTACAACTGCAAATCTATTTTTTTTCGTCAACTATTTACAATGTGCCAAAATCCATATTTGGCAATCCGCGTACATAAGGATATATGAGCAGAAGTTGTTTCCAATTTGTAACAGTACAATAAAAAGGAACAATATAATTAATTTTCGCGACTTACCAAAACAGCAAATCATGCTTACTTCCTTAATTCAATAACCCATAATAGGAAATTATGAATTGAGAAACTTAAATTCCTCAAGTCGTGTCTTTTTTTTTTAATTAAACAAGGACTCGTACAGTTCAAGTAACAACAGATTTACTTGTAAAAATAACACAATATTATATATAGCTGGTATTTTGTTACTCTTAAAATATGATTCGCTTTAAAAGTATGTTTTTTCGAATCTATGCGTCTGCTTTTGTTTATAAAATATAAGAAATTGTTTTTTTAAATATCTTTATGCTTATGGATGGCACCACATACGCAGGTCCGTATTCATCTTGGTACACAGAGGCGTCAGAAAATGTCGGAAATTAGTAATTGCTTTCCCATTAATTTTATGAAATGTGCTTTTTATTAAATATTTTTTTCTCCCATTATTACATCAAATATCAGGGTTTGTTAAAAAATTACTGTTACATAAAAAAATACTGATGTCAAAATTACTATGGTTTGCATTCCAAAATGTTTGAATTATTAATGTTAGACTTGCTTTCTAATTAAAAAAAATATTAATTAAACTGAATAACAATTTTCCACACTTATTTGTGAAAATATGTGCATTGAAATATCAGTTTTTTGCAATAAATATCTGCGATAGCATCTCAAAAAGCTACATGATAAATTTCACACATGTAAGCACTATAACTTTCACATGAAATTACTTATTATTTATATTTGGTGTACATATTAACATTTAGAAATATATAAAATTGTAGTTATAATTCTTTGAATATCAAGAATTTTTTTTGAAGAAATGTTACAATCGCAGATGAATAAACTAAATTCTAATTTGTTGGTTGATAAAAGATGAATTCACGAATTTACATATTTGTATTAGGTTGTGGGATATAAGTTCGTAGTATTTTTACCAAAGACTTTTATTTAAGTAAAAAACAATAATTATATCAAAGGGCTAATCAATTGTATATACGTCGCGTTGCTGTTTACAATTTTTCCCTCTTCTCGACCCATTTGTTGATGCCGTTCTGCCAAAAATCGCCTGGTCTGGTGTGAAAGAAGTTGTCGAGCCAGAAGCTCGTGGTGCACTGAGAAATGCTCGGAAAGAATGCCACAGTCAACAAGGAGCTCTACATTGACCAGCGTGAATGAGGCTATTTGACTGAAAAGACCTGATCGACATGGTCAAACCATATTCTTTCACGACAACGCCAGGCGCCATGTTGCAGAAATCGTTAAAGCCACACTCCAAGAGATGGTATGGGAGGTCGTTCCGCATCCGCCGTGTCAGCCGGACCTTGCACCGACCGATTACTATCTTTTCCGCTCCTTGTCAAACCAGGCGTTACCTTCGATAACAAAGAGGTCCTTAAAAACTGGCTCAACAACTCTTTGACACCAGACCAGGCAATTTTTAGCGTTCGCCATCAACAAATGGGTCGAGAGGTGGGAAGAGGTTGTAAACAGCAACGGCGAATATATAATTGATTAACTTATTGATATAACTATTGTTTTTTGTTTAAATAAAAGTCTTTGGTAAAAACGCTACGACCTTATTCCCAAACCTAATATAACGAATATAAATAATACACACACAAAAATCTTTTTTTTTATGTATCATTATAAAATACCAAGCGTTAAGAAGATTTTTGAGATTTTTGGTTATCAACTTTTAATGCTCCTTTTAAGACACGAATTTTTTTTTTCATCTCTTAGAAGTGCAAGCGCGTTGTGTTTTTGATGGTATTCTAAAATCCAGATGACAGGTTAGTTTCGGTTAGAATGAAATAACTTATCGTCTGCTTTAAAAAATAATACAGAATCCCCCCAATGAATGATTCAACGAATTATAAAATATTTTCTAATCTTATCTAAAATTTTGCATATAAAAAACTCTCTGCCAAAAAGTATTATTTCTAAATCATTGAGAAAAATAAAATAAATATATTTGTGAATTAGATATGAATTTTTTTTTTGTAATTATTAAATATGAAATAAAAAATATATTGCTTTAGAATGAAACATTTTAGTATTTTTGTTCTACAATCATATTTCTCAAAAAAATGTTTTAAATTATTTCAAATTCAAACATGTTGAGATAAATGGCCATTTTTACTTTTATGTTATAGCTATTCTGCACATTTTATATATATAAATTCGCTACACATATGAACACAAATTCGTTTTTTTTCTTCCTTAAATCGATTATTTGTAAGCGATTCTTTTCCCCATTCTTCGTCAAGTTGTTACCACGTAAGAAAAAGAAAATTTCCTTTATTCAGAGCAATTTGTTTCTCGGAGGAAAAAATTCTAAATATTCCACATGGGATCTTTTTCCTTCCGTCTTAATATCTTCCTCTGGTTTTCTTCCATTCTTTTCTGTCAAATGCCTTTCGCGTTTCTGCAGCGAACGACAGACACTGATGGCAGTTTCAAAGAGAATAAAACGCTTTGTAAGTTATTCCATAAAACTCACATGGCGACATTCTTCTTTTTCTTATTTTTTTTAAAATCTTTTTTGAAAAGCCCCAGGGAAATGAGGCTGTCACTGCGTCGTGAAGTTAAATAGGGTTCGGAAGCTCGTTTGCTTGAAGATGATGCCCAGTTGTGTTATCGTGGGTTACCTAAAAGCCGTCTTTCAATAAAAGAATAAAAAGTTTACATTGCTTACGACAAAAGGCAGTGACTCCAAAAGATGACTAGCTCTTTTTTTAGTGAATAAAACTATGAATTATTACAAACGCTTTAATTTTATAATTCTAGCCTTACATCAGGTTATCGTTCACAAAAAGGAAGTTCACTAAGACATTGATTCATGAAATTGGTGTCCGTTGGCTATAAAGTTTGAATGTGGTGATATTAATTTATTTTTAAAGACGTTTTATTATGTTATCTCAGTATAAAAAAGCAGATATATATATATATATATATATATATATATATATATATATATATAATATATATATATATATATATATATATATATATATATATATATATATATATATATATATATATATATATATATATATATATATATATATATATATATATATACAAGGGTTACCCTGAAATGTTTGCGATACGCACAGACTAGAATTTTCAAAATAAAAATAACGGTTTAATTTTAAAGTACAAAGTATTTTAACACAGAAGACGATTTTTTACTGACTTACTTCACCTTGTTTAGCGTGGAATAAATTTTAAACAGAAGAGAAAATGGAGTTGACGCGAGAACATTTTCTCGCTATGATTTTCTGCGATTTCAAAGCTGGATTAAATCAAGAAGAATGCGTTCAACGGTTGCAATTAGCATTGGGTGATGAATCTTCAGCTCAAGCTACTGTATTCAGATGGTTTAAAGAATTTAGAAGCGGTCGCAATTTTCTTCAGGATGAAGAACTCACAGGAAGGCCGCTGTCGACAGTCATCCCGGATAATGTGTCTGCCACACGAAAAATGTTAATGGATGATAATCGCTATACCTATCAAATGATACAGAAGGAACTTAACATTGGATCCGCAGCCATACATAAAATCATTCATGAAGAATTACATATGAAAAAAGTAGTTTGCCGTTGGGTTCCCCATCATCTAACTGAGCATCAAAAAGAGGAGCGTGTCAGAATCAGTAAAGAAACTCTTAATATGCTGAATGATGGTGGCCACCGCATCATTTCTAAAATTGTAACAGGTGATGAAACATACATACCGTTTTTTGACGTTCCAACACGTCAAGAAAGCAAAGTATGGGTCTTTGAAGATGATCCCACGCCGACAATGGTGAAATAACAACGCGCACTGAAAAAAGTGATGTATGCCGTTTTCTTCAGAAGTACGGGATGGGTCAAAGCCATCCAGTTGGAATGACAGAAGACAGTAACAGCAAACTGGTATACCACTCAATGTCTTCCAGAAATTCTACAAGAACTGAATGTTAGGGGACTAATGCTTCACCATGACAATGCATCTTCACATACAGCCGGATTAACAGTTGAGTTTCTTTAGCAAAAACAAATTAAAGTGATCGAACATCCGCCGTAATCACCTGATCTAGCTATGTGTGACTTTTGGTTATTCTTTAACCTAAAAAAAAATTACGTGGACGTCGTTTTCATTCAGAAGAAGAGATTGATATGGCTATAAATGCATTTTTTTCATCTATTCGAAGAAATGAATGGCTTGAGGCATTTAATCTGTGGAAAATTCGTCTACAAAAGTGTATTGATGCTGGAGGAGACTACTTTGAACACACTTAAAATTTTGTAAGTATAACTTTAAAAACCTAGTTGTATCTCAAAAATTTCAGATTGACCCTCGTATATATATATATATATATATATATATATATATATATATATATATATATATATATATATATATATATATATATATATATATATATATATATATATATATATATATATATATACAGAAATTAAAATTTTTTAATAGTTCGATCGATGGCTCGTAAGAATGCCTTGTTCGATTGAATGTAGGCTACTCGAATTTCATCTTCCAATAAAAATAAGAATTTCATTTCTTTTTATTCATGAAATGAATTGAAAATGTATTCCATTTAAAACTCAAACCATGTCTTGCTTTAAATTTTTGGAGCCAATTATCTGATACTTTGAAATCTTTTAAGTTCAGCTTCATAGCAAAACAGTAGCATTTTTTTTGGACTTTGATTGTTCTATAATTGTCTGTTCCATGATTGTTTTCATAATGTGTGGTATGCTTATACGTGTCGCTTTCTTGTTTAAGAATGAATTAGATACTCAGGCGTTATATGATGTTGTTGTTTTCGTGTGCCAGTAGGCTGGCAACATGGGATGCGCTGCTCTATTTTTTCATCTGAACCCTATTTTGGTGTGGAGTCCGACTTCCTCAGTACACACATGCCATAGATAACCGTTTATAGGGTAGGCAACCATTCACAATCCATTCATACAAGGAAGGGACAAAGACATTATAGGTAGAGGGAGAAAATACAGAAAGTGTCCGAACCTGGAGATTTGAACCCAGAACCTTCATGTCCGCAGTGCGGCATGCTGACCACTAGACAAACTCAAACATTATATAAAAAGCAATTATAAAAATTTGAAAAAGAAACATCAAATCAATTTAAAAAAAAAACATCTCAAAAATTAAGTTTTTCAACATTATAGTTCTTAAATGGGAGTTAAAATTATCACTGTGTCTATGATGTTAGGGTAAGAGCCATCCCCTTGTTCGTAAAAACATGAGTGTTCGTTATTTACGAACACTTAAAAACATAACTAGCGAACGAGCATATTCATGTGGAAATGGAATTCCTGGATTCATTTTCTCACCTTCTTCCTTGCTGTGACTCTAAACTTTTTGTCATTCTAAGCATTCTCCGCTTCTATTTCACATGTCTCAACTTCCTCCCCCCTCCTCGCGCGTTCTAAAACTTGGTTTTGGTTCGCATTTTATTTAACTTCACCCCGCGTTCTAAAACATTTCTGAGTCGGTCGCTTTTTCGATGACACCACAAACGAGAAGCTTGGTGGAGCGTTGAGGATCTCTCCCTAATAGAAATGATCCCAGCAACTGAAGTAATTACTTTTCATGACTTAAAAAAGAAAATATTTCCGAAAAAAAAATGGAAAACTGAAAGAAAATCCTCCTAAACATGCAAAATCTGCTCCGAAATTTCCTCGAGATTTCATCCCCGATGGAAGTTATGATATCCAAGGAAACCACCATTTTGAATTTTCCTGTTCCTGTGCGAGTATCGAAATCCCCATCCCTTACAGCTTCTTCAATACCTTGAGAAGCATGGGAACTTTCCTGCTCCTGTTTTTGTCCCTGGATTCTAGACATTATTTCTTCTTTTCACGAACACACAGATGGGTGAATTTGTTACCTTTAATTCTTTCCTTTAAAATGTTATCCTCACGATTTTAGTAATTCTTTTATATACTCTCACATGTGATGTTTTATTTTTATGTTGAAAAAGTCAATTTAACCTTATCTTCACAATTTTCTTCATTGATTAAAGCGTGTCATGTCTTCTTTAGTGCAGTCTTATTTAAAATATTAAATACTTCAGTTAGAATTTAGGCCTTGGTAGCCTAGTGGTTAGGGTATCGGCCTTCCATCCGGAAGGGTGGGGTTCGATTCCCAATCCCGCCAAAAACCCACCGACTACATGCGATATACCTGCTCGTTAAATCTGTGGAATTGTAAGTTCTGTGGTCGGTCGTTGAGCAGTTACCCTGGGTGCAATGGTCTAGAGAAATTTACTCCCCCTTCAGATCAATGCCAAAATTGAGGGAGTAGATGCTCGGGGGCTGCCATCTATCGGAGGATTTGAAGATCAAAAGTCGTACTTTCACCTTCATGGTGCTTTGATTAAACGAAAGACGCGCTCAATTGACTTAAATTCGCATAGCTGAGGCATAGCGAGCTTGTCTCGTCCAAGTGTCATTGGTAACAACAGGAACAACAACAATTTTTATATATATTGCATTTAATCATAACTTCCCAACTGTGCAAGCATTTCAACAGTACTATCTCAATGTATGATTCATTTTTTTCAATTTTTTTATAGTTAAAGAATTTAAAGTATCATATTCACTCTCTAATATTAATTAAAATTAATAATTAAGTTCAAAAGTTATATTAATGCTACATTTTTTATGTTTTGGTGACCGTCAACAGAATTTTTTATTACCCTTTTATCTCAGCAGCACCTTTTACAGATGCTGCTGCTGTACACATTCCTGAGATGGTCTCCACCAGCCACATGGAAGCAGCCGGCTGGGAATCCTGGACATTTAGAAGCAGAGAGCTAGCTGAAGACCACCCAATACTCGATCAGCCACTCCCAAAGGTATCATTTCACTTGGAGGACATTGAGACCATGACCTATTTAATGTTACCTAGACGCCATTAACGAACACGACTGATCTTCGATTAGGTTAGGTTTAGAACCCACTACTTTCCTACAATGAGAAAAAGCGCCCTCATCAATCAGGCTACTTTCCCTTTACGCATATTGTTTTAATATCGTCCTTTTTACTCCGAATTACGGGGGGATTATTGCTGGATTCCGTGAGAATATGAAAGTGAGCTGGCTCTTGTGGAACGGTAATGTTTGGCTGTATCATGTATTAAACCTCCTCACATGAAAACTTTTCTTTTACACGGCTACTGGGGTCCTCACATCATTCGAGAGTTATGACAATGAATGTTCTTAAGACTATTGTTGCAGCCAATAAAAGAAATAGGCACAACCCCTCTGGGATCCCATTTGAGAATGTTCAGAAATTTAAATACCTGGTCTAAATGATCTCAAGATGCAGTGACGGAACAACCGAAATTAAAAACAGCTTAGCCATGGATATGAGATGTTTCCTTGGCTTTTGAAGCCAATTAAAAGTCCAATTTATAAGTACGAAATACCTGGGGCCTGAGCAGCTACCAGGCGCGTCGACAGGTGGTGGATCGCCGAACGCCCTGTAGGAATGACAGGATAGCCTTGAATATAGAATCAGAGGCCGCGAACCAGCTCCCGTAAACCCTGGTGTTATGCGACCCATGCCTAGGACTATTTCGCACCACGGTAATGGTGTCTCAATGGAGCCTCTAGTTGCCTGGCGAACTTCTAGAGCTTTTTTGCCTTGCCCAGTAACTCAGGCAATGCTGAGTGGACTGTTATATTACCTGAGATTATTAATTGTTATCTCGTGGCTGAAAAGACACAAGAAACAACTAACCTTTCTGCATTTGCAGTTGAAGCCTCTGAAGTAGACCTTGCTAAAAAGAAAAGGGAACTCAGAGACAATCTAGTGAAGGGGCAGCAATGAATCCTTCACAGGAGGTAGAAATGACCTTCAAACCATATTCTGGTGAAAGTCAGGAAGCTATCGCTAGCACGACTGACTCTCTGACCAGTGGAAACGGCCAAGCATATCATTTACGAATGCGAGGCTCTTGCCCTCCCTAGATTAACTTCTTTAGGCATCATCCATACTAGAGAGTTACACCTAGACTCCATTAAAGGGTTATAGGACTTAATTAATAAAATGGGTGACCCGAGCAACTGGAACTAGGAAACATTGGGTTTGGAGTTAGTGATACAAAATGCTGATAAAAGCAGAGGTGCCCAATATAATACAAACCCAACTCTACGAAGAAAAGAAGAAGTACGAAATCAGATGGCTTTGTGTAGTAGAAGAGGAGTTAAGAACAACAGGAATGAATCGATGGAAGACCTTTGTAGAGAATGAAGCCAGAGATTGGCGAGACAGCTTCGGCTGACAAACAGTAAGATTGTATTTAAAAGATAAAAATTGTATTGCCAGAAATCACGCTCATCACAAAGATATAAGTTAAAATGTTGAACTACATTTTATTTTTAATAAATAATTAGCATATACATTTCACGAGACAACAATTAGAATTTTAAATTTCAAACACATTCGAAACTTTCTTTTCAAGATTAATGCAACTGTACAGAAGACTTTCATATTTACGAACATCTAATTTACGAACACTCACGTTTTGCGAACTAGTGTCTAGTTCCTAATTAGACATCAAAAGACGCAATGATAATTTTAACACCGATTTATTATGAAATTTCGTTTCTGACAAATAGTTTTCTGTTTTTTTATTATTTTCTATGATCTGAATTTTGTATTTATTTATTTATTCTTATTTCTTTTTGTATGACGCCAGAGACTATGATTCATTCTTGTACAACGAATGGACACTTGCTGACATTGTGGGAACAACAGTCGAAAACAGAAAGAAAATTTGTTTTTCTCGCTTTATAAGAGCTCATTCCATATAACTATAAATAGGCTATATTCAGAATACAGACATTTTATTTACTTCTTTAATTTATAAACAATTGGAATACATTTTTCATTGTATTTGTAAAGCAATTCAAATGTATATTGATTTTTTACTTTACCCCTATTTCTACAAGCTATTTCACGAATATCTGCTGTATAGCTAAAATATTTTGATTATTTATGAATTAAATTCAATTTACGTGCTGCATAAATTCATTAAATACAAAACAGTATATTTTGTTTCTATAGATGGGTTTCATAAGACCTTGACATCTGTGGTCCGGACACACCTAGACCGTTGAGAAAGATTTGCACATCCTTATACTTTATTATTTTGCATCGAGGGTGGACCGGACTCGCGTGACAAACGGGAGGAAACTCGGAAAATTCTCAAGCACTCACTCCAACAGACGTAAGCACAGAAAGTGGAAATGCACTCCCCCCATTCCCACTGTCTGGAAGAGATTCTTCTGCTCCCAAGGCTGTGATATGCTCCACAAAGAAGAATGCACGAGTGGTCATTTCGAAATATACATATCACAACCATAAGTATTACAACGCACTCTTATATACGCTTTTAAATCCTATTAAGCAGATACAATCCTTTTTATTATATAAAATAATAAGATATAATAAATGTAAAGATTAAAAAATTGATGTAAGTTTTAAAAAAGTTGCAAAATTTTTTAAAATACAGCGATTAGATTTTTAGCGTGAATACATTTGAAGAATTATATTATAATAATTTATACGCGTAAATTGAGAGTTTGTATATAGATAGCAAATTGCATAAATATTTTTTTTTCCGTTATTATTTAAACAAAGATAAACAAACGAAAAATTCATCGACGAAAAAATTTAAATGTCCTATGAAGAAAAAAGTTGTTCTCAAATCTGGAAGTTTTTAGGTTCAATACTTATTACCATGGATATATAAAAATCGTGCTTTGAAAGGAGAGTATTTTCACTAAATTTTCTTTGAGTCTGAAGTCTTGTGAGGTAATTTGAAAAAGGGCGATGTTGACCACGTCAATTTGCAAAAATTCAAAACAATAAATAAAATCAAAACAATTCGATGCGTTGCTCTAAAGGAAAATGGCAACCCTAAGTGAATATAACAAGTGTATCATTCTTAAATTTTGTTTAGCGTTTTGCATTTCCTGGAGTTGCGTAATCTGTTTGGATTAAAGTGTTCAGATTATGAAGAAGAGAAGAAATAAAATAATTTCCAGAGCGAATGTCAGCATTCGGCAGGTTTCCCCTCTCGTAAGACAATCCAAAACAGATTTCGTTTACACAAATCTCACGCTTTTGTTTTGTTTTCCTTTTGCGAGTGATTGCAAAACAAGGCTGCTATTTTTATCCGCAGACGACAATGGCTCCCGCCTACGTCTTCGCTGTCCACTTCGAATCGATCCTCCCACCTCCAATGTAAACAAATAGTGGAAGAGGCTCCCTGTGACGATATTCCACGAAACGGAATTCCTTGAAGTTGGAATGAAGATTTTTAACAATGGTATTTTTTAAAGGAAATATTGGAGTTGGCTCGAAGTTAATTCACTAAATTGCAGTAAGATATATTTCTATAATTTTTTTCAAGTCAAGATGGGGAATGTGATTAATTAAAAATATTCGACACTGCGTTAATAGTTTATCTTCTAATACCGAGGGTATTAACACATTTTTAGAACGATTTCGATTAAGAATTTTAAAAAAGTAACTGTTTTAGAACAAAAAAGTTTGGCAACAGCTTATTATTTGAAATGAGAAATATCGTCTGCTACTTTTAAATTTATTCTTCTTTCAAAATGTCGCATGGAAACAAGCTGTGGATTGAAGGTTATGTTTTTGCGCTCTCCGAAGAGAAATGCTCTTATTCCAGAATTCAAAAACGTTGTGAAATGCATGGTATTAAAATTTCTAACTGCAAAATAAGCAACATTATTAATTGGACAGGTAAAAACCGTCAATCATTTCTACATGGAAAGACTCCAAACGAATATCCGAAAAAAGTACGTACTGTTTCAAATGTTTCTAAAGTGAAGTCCCTGGTAACAAGAGAAAATCCGCCAAAACAGAAATCAATTGCAAAATCTTTAGATACATCTGTAGCGACAATAAAAAAACAATAAATCAAGATTTTACAACTTAAAAAAGCTAAAAAACATAATGTTCACCAGCTTTTGCCGAGGCATGGGGCTCAACGCAAAACATTTTGTAGAATCCTGTATGAAAACCATTTAGCAGGAGATAAATGGAAATACATTGTGACCCTTGATGAAACATGGGTTTACCTAAAGGGGTGATATAAAAAAAGGTCTATTTACTATAGAAAACGAGGAGAAAAAAATTTACAAACCTGGTTACGTCAATGTAAAGAAAGTTTCAGTAAGGGGTTTATGATAGTCACAGGTTTTTCCTACAATGGGAAATTAAAAATAAAATGAGTTGAAAAAAATGTTAAAATCAATTCATCATACTATCAGGAGAAGAATTTACATCCAATATTAACAGAAGAAATTCCACTTATTTATCTCAGACTTTCAAAGAGTGAAATTTCATCAAGACAAAGCTACAAGTCATACTTCGAAAACTACCACTGCATTCCTTGAAAAAATGAAGACTAATACAGGTATTGCATATATACCTTTTCAATATATTCCTGTGAAGTCCCCTGACGTTTCACCTATGGACTATTGTGCCTTTGGTCTGTTAAAAAGAGCTCTTTCTAAACGGAAACCCACCACGATAGATGGACTCTGGAAAGTAGTAGAAGAGGAATGGAAAACAATACCCCTGGAAATTTTACGAAAAGCTCTTCTTTCATGGAAATCACGATGCACACTTATAGTCCAGAAAAAAGGCTATCAGACTGAATATTTAAAAAAAATAGTCTTTAAATTTTAAATATTAATTAAAAGGCCCCGAAATCGTTCTAAAAATGTGTTAATACCCTCTGTAAGCAGGTTCGTTGGTGATATGTTGTTTTCTTTTTGGCAGCGAGAACATTCGTGTCGCCAAATGAAAATAAGCACCGAATACAAAATGGCGTAGTATAAGGTAAACCTTTTCGACTTGTATCGGAATTTTTTACGTCTTCAAATACGTCATTGAAAATATGATGGGGTAAAAAGCAGCGAAATACTTACCAGGAATTAATTATTTACAAAATATTTTGTAAGTAAGTTAATTACTTTCTAAGCAACAAGGGATGCATGATAAAAAGAAAGATGACGTATTATAAAAAAAGTAATTAGAAAACAAATGTTTGCAAAACAAAAACAAAAAATACACATCGATATTTGCTGTAAAAAGTAATCAGCAAATAGGAAATCAGGCCGAAAATAAGCAGACATCAACATTTGCCCTTATTGACAATAGAAAATGATTTATCGAATAGAACTAGACGCCAGGAAAATATTCTCTGTTTTTATGTTTCCCATTTAAATTTTTTAAACGAAGCTAAAATGTTTATTTTTAATCATTTATATAAATGTGCTGTACAAAAATAAACGCATTAATTTCAGAATTTTTTTATTAGTTTTTGTTGCTGAGGAACAATATAAAATCATTTGGTGTGAATTTAGCAAAATTTGCACTTACTTTTCTTGAATGATTGGATTTTTCTGGTTTCGCAGTCTGACTAAAGAAGCCTAATGGGTACAAGTGAGCGTTACAGTCAAAATGGCGACATTTGGCGACTTTTTGATGTCAGGATTTTGACAGGAAACTAATAAGTGTAAATTAAATTCTTCTAAGCGGTACTAATCGCGGGAAAAATGGGCGAAAATGAATACAATAAAGAGATTAAGAGTTGATTAAATTATTCGTTCTCTATTTTTATGTAATTATTGTTTTTTGTGTTTGCTGTTTAATCAAACTACGAGACTTTATTTCGTGCGCTAATTTAATATTTACATGTTTAAATTAATCTTTCAGAACACAGGATTACAATACGTGCGATACAATTTATTTGTACAAATAACTAAAAATGGTACTTTAAATTCATAATTTAAACAAAAAGAAAAAGGTACTTAAATGGAAAGCAAAAAATAAATTATATACTGGCGACTAAAACAATTTAATTTTTAATTTTGCTTATTTCAAATTACTGGACAATTTGGCTGCGACGCCAATAGCCAAAATCATGTATATATTTTAATAATATAAGTTTTCACTATAAAATGAAAAAAATCATGTTGTTTGGCGCCATTTGTTCCCTAGTCGTTAGATAATGTCACAAAAAAAGTGCTCATACCTGATGTTTAAGAATTTTAAAGTTTTTATTACAGTGGGCATAGCATTAAATTATTTTAAATTATTTCAGACCTAAAATGCAAAAAAAGGTTCTATTTGTTTTCTTTTCACTTGTATTTTAGAATGAAATATACAAAATGAAAAACTTAATTTTAAATTTAGTTTTAATTAGTGGAAATATGCATATTTAAATATCAAAGATACATGGGCCCCATCCATTTCTTCCACGCAGTGCATTTTCTTGATGACATTATTGTAATTATTTAATTTTTCAAACAATAAGAATTGCATTATATTTTAACTATCACATGCTTGTAAGTAATAATATTTTTATTTTTTACTATAAAATAATAATGGTAAATTTATAGTCTGATATATATTTAATTAATTACATTTTGGAATGCATTTTTTATTATCTACAAATCTTTTAAATTCAAAATTATCTAGCTATGTTTCTAATTTCATTCTCTTTAACAGTCTTATTTTTTTCTGTCAATCCTTTAGAGACATTTCAGTATTAAGTGCTCAAAAATATGCCATGACTTCTGAGTATAATTTAATTAGAAACGATACAAATTGTAATTATATTTTAATCATCGTAAAAATATATCAGGTTAAAATATAATTAAAAAATATGGAGTATGAATTATTTTTAATTAAATAAAAATATGTTATTAGCGTTTCTTTATAAAAAGTGTGTTATTTTTCGAGAATATTTGTATATAATATTCCATAGAGAACTTTACATTTTTCATAAATACATTTTGACAGTTTCTTTAAAGCATAATTTTTAATTCCAAACATTTTTTTACCAACAGTTTCTTAAATTTGCATTTTTAATGCAATTTCAAAAATTAAGTGATTTTACTTTTACACCGTCTAATATATATTCTCAATATTTAACATTCAATCATACAAATTTATCTTTCAGAACTATTTAATGGATTAAAAAACTACGAAGGATTAAAAAACTACGAAAATATCTTTGAATTCAAGAATTAAAATAAAAAATTCAAATATTAATTAACATAATTCAAATATAAAAAAATATATAAAAAGCTTAAATTACAAAATGTAATTTAAGCTTACTTTTAATATTTTTTAAAAGCTCATAATACAAATTTAAAAATATTCTTTTAATGACGGCATAAAAAAGATCTACATTAAAAAAAGTATAGTCAAATGAATAAATCTGATTAAATGTTTTTATTTGAGTTATTTTATCACAAATTAATTTTTTTTTGAAAACCAAAGCTTTTTTTTCTAAATTATGCCTTAAATCAAACTATAAAGAAAAACTATTATTTCTATCAAAATATATATAAATGTATTATGTAAATATCTATAAATAGAAAGTAGCAAAATACTTAAAGAAATTTCAAAATATTGTCAGAAACTTAATAGTATGATTATATTGTAAACTAGTAATCAGAAAAAGGAAATTTTTATTATTCTATACATATTAGATAAATTTGGCAAATTTAAGATACAATAAAATAATTTTCTTCTTTTTGTCAGATATTCTTTCGTATCGTTTTAGTTTTGTTTCAAAATTAATCGCAAATGAGAAAATATTTGTGTGTTTTACAGAGAGTATTGTATTTCAATTTGAATACTTAAATTTCCAAAACAGAGTCGAAATACACTGAGGTAAATAACGTCACCACGGTTCAGACAGTTAAAAAAAATTAACACTCGGGAAACAAATGGTTATAAATTAACTTTTTATGACCTAACCTAATTGAAGAGCCACCTTATTACAATGAATTTGGAATTCCTTGGTACTTGTAAATATGAATCAATATAGCCAAACTATTTGCATTTATATTCGATTTTAAAACATTTTCATAACTAGATGTTATTGATAATATGATATATTAAATGTTTCGATTCTGTTTGTAAGAAGTCTACATTATGTTTTATGCAGAGAAGAATTTATAAACAATAAATAAAATATCTTAAGAATAGAAAAATAATATTTTTATTTTCTTCAGTTACAGTTTCTGTAAGGTTTCTCATTATATAAAATAATTTTGAATATTAATTTATTACTGTTTTAAAAACTGTATTGCTTGCATGCTGAAAAATGTTTGTAAAATTTATATATTTTGTTGAATTAATATGGTGAGCAATTCTTAGCAGTCCGGCATATGTATGTATATATATATATATATATATATATATATATATATATATATATATATATATATATATATATATATATATATATATATATATATATATATATATATATATAAAGTTATAGTCATTCATTATATTGAAAACGTATGATTGATTTTGACTTGATATATGTACTTTTTACACTGTAGTAATTGAAATCTAATGATTGAATTTGAATTTGCTTGTCGCTCAACGGTCATATTTTGCCCACGAGAGCTAATTAGACCGGGACATACGGCTTAAAGTGGTTTCCGAACCACTAAAAACATCCATGCCCAAGGTGGAATTCGAACCCACGAACTGTTGAACCGAAGGCAAGAGTGGTAACCAATCGGCAACCTAATGATTGAATTGATTCGACAGGTATACATACAGAAAGCATAAATACGACAACCACTTTGTTCAGCACAAACCGGTATCAAATTTTGGAACTCTGTATTCTAAGGACTGAGATTTAACAAATACTTCAACATTTATCAATATATTAAATTCAATTCTATTACTATTAAAATTAGAAATCCATAAGTTTTCTTTCATAAATATAGAAATTTTAAATAATAAATGAATATCTTAATCGCCGAAATTTTAAAATTTGCTTTGAATATTGAGTATATTCTCACCTAAATGCCATTTACATACGAATTGATCATGCATTATCACTATATCATCATCAATTAAATACTTCTGTAAACTTTATCACACACTAATCACTTGATGCCCATACTTCACTTACACAGTGCAATACCTTAAGAGTTCTCAGCAATGCTGAGAATAAGAATCGTTCATGTATGCGTCAGTCAAAGCAGTACACGAAACAGTTTTTTTTGGGACCAAATCTTATTCTAAAATCTATTAATAACAGAAAAAAACAGAAATTACCAGTGCACGTGGAGCTAATCATGTAATAAGAATTTACATATCGAATAGAAGTTACATAAAATAAGATAGTAACAGAACTATTTTGGGGGCAACAAGAATCAAGTTGCCAAAGAAGGGCAACAACGGTCTGGAAGTCAAAGACCAGTGGCCTTGAAGTGAGTTGCTGAGTTGTTATGTTCCCGAATTAAATGTGTGCGGTCATGTTCTGCTTATATATAACATCGTGAACGTTTTTGTGTTGTGTTCTTTATTGACGATATTGTAATAAACATTTTTCAGTCTGGAACCAGGGGGTACGTGTACCTTCCTGGGGATTGAACAGCCACCAGGCGCGTCGGCAGGTGGTGGATCGCCGAATGTCCTGTAGGAATGACAGGATAGCCTTGAATATAGAATCAGAGGCCGCGAACCAGCTCCTGTAAGCCCTGGTGTTATGCGACCCATGCCTAGGACTATTTCGCACCACGGTAATGGTGTCTCAATGGAGACTCTAGTTGCCTGGCGAACTTCTAGAGCTATTTTGCCTTGCCCAGTATCTCAGGCAATGCTGGGTGGACTTATATTACCTGACCTTTTTAAGTGTAATCTTGTGGCTGAAAAGACACAAGAAGTAACAAACCTTTCTGCATTAGCAGGTGAAGCCTCTGAAGTAGACCTTGCTGAAAAAGACAAGGGAACTCAGAGGCAATCTTGTAAAGGGGCAGTAATGAATCCTTCACTTGAGGTAGAAATGACCTCCAAACCATCTTCTTCTGGTGAAAGTCAGGAAGCTATCCCTAGCATGACTGACTTTCTGACCAGATGGGACTGTTTCAGCAAGACCCTATCTGCTGGAAATGTCATACGCAAGTCTTTAGGCATCATCCATACTAAAGAGTTACACCTAGACTCCATTAAAGGGTTATAGGACTTTATTAATAAAGTGGGTGACCCGAGCAACTGGAACTATAAAACATTGGGTTTGGAGTTAATGGTACAAAATGCTGATAAAAGCAGAGGTGCCCAATGACATACAAACCCAATTCTAAGAAGAAGAAACATTTTTCAGAGCTAATCGTGTTTTTTTAATTCTATTGTCAATGGAAGACCGATGTCGAACGGAACAACTGATGGCAACTTTTATTGACATGATCCTCGAGTATCAAGTGTGTTACGTTACGAATTGTTGCGTCTTTTTTGTTCATTAATAAGTCCTATATTGCCTTTAATATTTTATTTTAACAAAAACAATTAACAAATAACAATTTTTGTGATTATATTCCATAAAGATAAATTCCACAACATAATACAGTGGTGCCAATACGGTCTTCATTCGACCGCATCCAAATAGCAACTGGGCTAAATTCCCCATCGGATAGGGAAGATACGCTTCTCATTCCCCTTTTAGGGATTTACTGTGGCTGAGTTGCTACAAAGTGTATTGGAGTAGCTTCACATCAGTTCGATTGACATCCGCTTTCAAAGGCTGTGAAGAAGGTCGGACAGAAATTCTTCTGAGACAAATGCCGACGCGGAAAAGTCTCCTGTAACGAATGAGCTTCACGCAGAGGATAGAAGTTGTCGGAGCACCATTTGAAAGAATTGAATTGGATATCTTAGATCACGAACCGACTTCGTTGTCAGAAAACGACTCAAGACCAGGGAGCTACCACTATAGCGGAAGTGTTAGTAGAGAATTAGATTTAAATATTTGGAATCCCTTTATCATCCTCTCTAACCAAGGGACAAATTTCAGTTCAGGCTTTTTCGAGGATTTTGTGAACGGCTCGGTAGGGGAAAAATTCTTACGAAACTTCTACATTTCCAATCGGATGGAACTCTAGAGAGGTTTAATGGGATGGTCTTCTACCATTTTGTATTACGGAATCATAGATATTGGTATAAGAAATTAGTTTTCTTTCTTTGGACTCATCGAGAGAGCTATTCATGAGACCATGGTGACATACCTTTCTGAATACTATGTGGGTGAAATGTAAGATTACCGTGCAATCTCCTGTTTGGGCCAAAAACAGATGTTCCTGCCTCTCCAATATAGTACCTAGAGCATGGGTTCCCCAAATTTTTTATTATCATGGACCACTATCAAAGTCTTACTATTTTCGGTAGACCCCCTGCTGCTACATTTCTACTGTATTCCCAAAACTCCTAAAATATATCACCCATTTTATATATATTTTTTATATAATATAAATAAAATATATCAAAAATTGGGTTAAGAAGAAAAAAATAGCACATTTTCTTGCGTCCTGTTTATTAAAATAATACTTGTGGCTCTACAAAATTATAAACATTTATTGTTATAAGCAATCAACCATTGACAAAAAATCCAAAAAATCAACAATGAACTCTGAAAAGTAAATCAACAATAAAAAATAGTCATACGTTTTGTTCTTGACATTTGTATTTATACTAATGTAGATTGCAAGCACAGCGCAAGTTGCATTTTATCTTTGTGCAGGTCTAAACAAGCATTCGCGACGAGCGGGCGCACGGGCGGCACTTTTCAAGTCTCGACATGTGGTGTTCACTTGTACTATTATCTATTGTTCTATTCAATTCTGTGTTTGAACTGAATCTCGAATATTTTTGAATACCTACCTAGTGAATGATGCTACCTGCCTACGTTGATAGGTAAATCCAAGTCAAAATTTTTGTTTTTTTTATTATGAAAACCAGAAGATTTTTCGTGGACCCTCATTTACAGCTTGTGAACCCCTGTTTTCTTTTCAGGTCTACGTACACCATCATGTGGTCTCCGATGGACCCCTGGGGGTCTACCTGGACCACTTTGGGAACCTATGACCTAGAGGATCTGCTGTCGAGTTTGGAAGATGTGTATCACTTCATAAAATAAAAGAATCAACATCATGGCAAAGCGTATGAAGAACCGGTAAGATGTAAAATCCGTGAACTGGATATATAAAGAAGGTAATAAAGTTAAGCTTTGGAATTCGAAATGTTGTAAAGGGTTATCATCGAAGTTACAAACATGTTGAGAAACACCCTACAATAAAGATAGCAAAGGACGTTTTATTCTGACCCTAAAGTGACATACTGATTAGCTATTAGTGATACTTAATTGATAATCTCTTTTTTGAGGACTGGACGGGACGCCTACTCTTTAAAGATAGGACAATGTTACGAAAAATGTAAATATTTGAATAGATGTCTAATATTTTTGTTAAGCTAATTGCTTAGTTGCGCTATTATATTTTTATTTGTGAAATTATTGTCTAAACAACGAAAATAGCGATTTTCAGACCTAATAAATAAGTATGTGGAATTTAAGAGAGTTTGGCGAAATTTGGCGACTAAAACTAAGTTAACTCTTATTTTCCAATCAACAGTAGGAGCCAACTTACTAGATGGTTACTGAAGAAATATTCTAGAGATCTTCTGGAATAGTTATCGCAGAGGTATGGGCCTCAGCTAAAACAAAGAGAGAGTTGAGAGTCAAGCGCAAGAGTTATCTGCTCTGGAATTGTGCTATTGTTTCTTATCTTTATTATAGAAACTGTTAAGATTTTAGCCGACGTAAAAGCTACAAAATGAGGTCAAAGAACTGCGAATAAAGTGTACCAAAAGAAAAATGTGCCTTATTTCTGGATCATCAAATTCTCGTTTACGAGATGATATTGTAGCATTGGTAAAAGTTACCAGATCCGTATGGGATTCTTCACTTTAGCGGTAACATTATATAAGAACACAGCAAACATTAAGAATTGATTAAATTCTGATAAGAGAAATTTAAAACAATTAATTATATTAATAAAATAGATTGAAGAAAAGAAATATATTGAAGAAAAATGAATTATCTAAGGATTTATAATATATAAGTATAAAATAACCAGCAAAGATTTCTAAATTTTCTTAAATAGAATTATAGTTAATAACATCAAATTAAGAAATAAATCATAATTGTAAAATAACGAACTTTAGATTCACCGAATGATATTGATTATAATTTTTATGATGACTTGCATTTATGAATTTAATATTTTTAAATGAAATTTATATGCTATTATAAGGCGAAAATATACAGTTTTCAAGTGTTATTTAATGTTTGAATCATCAAACATGTCACACTTTAAAAGTTATACAATGTTTAAGAGTTTTTGTAATTCTTGGATAACAAAATTAACATAAAAGAATTCATGCAAATAATTCTCAATATAAAAAAATAAAACATACCTTAGCTAATTTAAGAATACAAATTGTGAGAAAATGTTGCAAAAAAGGTCATTGTCCAACTTAAACCTTCTGACGAAATAAAATTCAATATTTCCTTACGAAAATGGCAACAGTTACACAATTACATTCAATTCACATTTTATCAAAAATAAAATTCTTATTGTTATTTTTATATCTAGATTTTATATCGAGTAAAATATATGACAAACGGAAATGTAAAAATGATGCGAATAAACTTTCGTACTTCAAGCAAAAATTTAAAAACCAAAATAGGGTAAATTATTGTTATAAATATCGAGAGTTAAATATTATCGATTATTTACAGCAGTTAATTTAGCCTTTAATATCAATCAACGTTTGGTAAATCAATTGCATCAGTTGCAACATTTTTTGGCGATGAAAATATCACCAAATTCGGTAAATTTAAACACTGCCTTAATTATTGGATTAATCGGAAATTAATTTCGTTTTTTCCCCGAGAAAGGATTTAATTGTATTTATATTCGAACCCAACTTCACACTTAAATCGCTTAATCATTATTTGTTTTGAGAGCTGGTGTAGCAAGGGTTATGTGCCAAAATGTTCAATTAATTCTATGCAGTAGTATTTGGTTGGCGCGCTTTTAAATATGGAGAGCAATGAGCAGAGCATTTTCGCCATATTTTACTTTTTACTAAAGAAAAGGTAAAAATGCTGCTCAAGCCAGAAAGAAATTAATCGATGTGTGTAGAGATGATGTGTTGACAGTGCGACAGTGCCAACTGTTATGCAAAATTTCGATTAAGCAATTTTTTGATATCGAAGATGTCCTAAGTTTCGGAAGGCCGGTTGAAGCTGATAAACACACGATAAAGGCATTAGATAATTCAAATCGGCGAATAACAACGCGTGAGAGGTTAAATTTATCGAATTTAACAATTTATGACAGTTTGAAAAGCCTGTGTTTAACCTCGAAGCTCGATGTATGCGTTCCCCATGTTCTCATGGCGGGAAATTTGTGTCGTCGCGTTGACGTTTCTGATTCGCTTCTCAAACCTCACGAAAATGATCCATTTTTGAAGGGCATCATGACTGGGGACAATGGGTTGTTTATAGCAGTATCAAACGCAAGAGATCATGGAGCAAAACTGACTCAAAGCATTTTGAAAACCAATTTACATCAAAAAAGGTGATGCTGTTCGTTTGGTAAAATTTTAAAGGAATCAATTTTTTTAAGCTTTTAGCGGATAACACAACAATTAATTCGGAAGTCTACTGTCATCTCAGCTGGACAAGCTGAATAGTGCATTTCAACAGAAAATGTCAGAATTAATCAACAGAAAAGGTGTAATGTTCCACCAAGATAATGCGAGGCCTCATACAAGTTTGGTCATTCGTCTTAAGTTTTTACAGCTTGAATGGGATACAGAGCCATACCCATTTCCATATACTCCAGATCTGACGCATTTGGATTATTATTTGTTCCGGTCACTGCAAAATGTTTTGGACGGTGAAAACTTTACTTCAAATGAAAAGGTCAAAAATCACCTGGATAAGTTTTTGCCAGCAAAGAACAATAATTTTATGAGCGTGGAATCAGCTTGCAACCAGAAAGATGGCAAAAGGTATTGGAACAGAATGACCAATATATAGTTTAATAAAATATTTATTCATCATACCAAAATTGTCTTCATTCCCCCTCCTAAAGAAAGAAAAAAAAACTAAATCATTTTCCGACAACCCAATATTTTATACAGTACATTTAACGATCACAAGTTCTGACGACCTGTGATTGCTTAGCTCACTTTAGCCAATTTTTCTGCACTTTACATCATTTTTTCTATATTTTAGATAGGTTAGTTATTTTAATATATATCGTATCCCACAGTTTTAAGCCGAGCTGGCAGCCGAATGGTTAGCGGTCTTGCCTTTGGTTCAACAGTTCGTGGGTTCGAATCCCGCTTTAGGCATGGGTGTTTGTAGTGGTTCGGAATCCACTTTAAACCTGGTCCTGGTCTAATTAGCCCTCGTATGCAAAAAATGACCGTTGAGCGACAAACAAACCAAACCTACAGTTTTAATAGTTCTGTAATTCTATATTTTCAAGCAAAACATTATTTTAAATCGGTAAGTTACTTTCTTGCATTAAAAGAAATGATTTTAATATACTTTAAATTCCAAAATCTTAAAGGCAGAGCATGATCTTTCGATATTTTTAAATGAAGAGGTTCTTTCGCTTTTATTTTGAAATAGGATATAATTTTATATATTTTTCAGTACTATTTTGTAGTTGTATAAATAGTAATTTCAAGGAAATTTTTTTATTATTATAGATAACAATGCCATTTTTATGCTTCAAAACACAGAAATTATATATCTTACTGCATTTTATATCAGAATACTATTGTTCTATATTTTTAAGCAAAATGTTTTTTCATATACTATTGTACTACAGAATATAACTTTCTTATACTTTTGACAGTGAGATTATTCCATCTATAATTTATAAATACATTATATATATATATATATATATATATATATATATATATATATATATATATATATATATATATATATATATATATATATATATATATATAATATATATATATATATATATATATATATATATATCTATCTATATATATATATATATATATATATATATATATATATATATATATATATATATATATATATATATATATATATATATATATATATATATATATATATATATATATATATATATATATATATATATATATATATATGATATTATTTTATTATAACTTATATAAGGGATATTATTTTTGTTATTTCACGAATGTTATAATTTTTATACGTTTTAGATCGGGAAAATAATATTTCTAAAATTTGGATAAGAGTGATTTAAAAAATATCTGATTTTAAAATATTTTATACATAGATACTACTGTTCTTGTATTAGAATGAAGCATTACTTTTTCATATGTTTCTGTATTTTGGGCTATTACATTGTTATATTTTTGACAGCGAAATCATACTTCTTCATTTTCGGTAAAGATTTATTTTATTATAGTTTTAAATAAACGATATTTTATTATAATTTTTATAATTTTTTCTATATTTTAGGGAGGTTATAATTTTTTTATACTTTAGATTTTTTTTATTTTAAATAAGAAATTACCATTTTTTAAAATATTTTATATCGAGATACTATTTTATTTATATTAGAATAACTGGTACATCATTTTCTTTAGATCCAGACGTTATTTTTTGAAGTAAATCCTCTTATATATATAATCATGAAATAATTTTTTATACTTTAAACCGAAACATTAAATTATAAACTTTACATCATTTGTATACCTTTAAATAATAATTATTTAACTTTAATTTTGAACTCGTTATTATTTTTTTTATATTTTTAAATATCATTTTAGCATATTTTAGTATTTTAATATATATTTCTGAATAATTATACAATTTTAATAGAAGCTACTTCTATTTAATATATTATATTTTAAAAACAATATAAACTTTTACAGAGGAAAGTAACTTTAACACATTTTGTTTTGGAATAATGTTTTCTATATTTTTGAGCGAAACGTAATTTTTCCTGATATTTCTATGCTTTAGGCAGTTATTTCCCAACATTTTAGACAGCCACATTATTTTATTTTATTTTCTATTATGATATTATTTGTCTACTTCTTTAATTAAAATATTATTGCATTGCAATTTGTGAAACGGTTGTATTATCTTCCTAAAAAATATAATTTTTTATAATTAATTAAATCAATTATAATCGAGGTGTAATTCGTCTATATTTTATATACATGCATTATTTTAATAAATTTATATTAAAATATAGAAAAATAATTAATTTTAAAAAATTATTTTTCTATATTATACAAAGGTACTTCAAAAAGCAAATTTTTATATTATTGATAGAAACACTACATTTAAAAAATATGCAGAAAATTTTCCCATATTTTCAATCAATTCCCAAAGAGCAGCAAGTGAACGGTACTGATGCCACAGAAATAATTATAACGAACAATAAAAGCGGTAATTTTGAGTACCATCATTCCTATCGTTTGATTCGAATTTTCTGTAAGTTCTCCAAAACTCCCCCTTCCTGATGAATGATCCATCGGATTTCCATTTTGTTTAAAATCTGTTCGTGATGATGCCAATTAATTTCCAAGTTCCCCTTTAAGCTTTTGATTGGGGGGGGGCATTTGCATAGAGACGGGGGCAATTTATAATCACGGACACATGCGCAATCCCAGGTTACGGCGTCGCCATGATTAAAACGACGAGTGAGCAGTATCTCCGGAAAATCCTCGCCACTTATCCGGATTGTTTAAACTCATTTCTGGAGTAGGCGGGGTGGGGGAAAATCTCACAATTAGCCTGAATGCAATTAACGAGGCCAAATGTTCGCCAAGGCTTCGGGGATGGCGACCTGCTTCCTCCGCATGGGCCAAAAGACTTGCATGGAAATGAGGTGAATTCTAAAAATCTTCAGCTGCTGTTAAAGATTAAGATTTCATAGGGAAGCGATTGTTCGGATTTCAGTGAAATTCCTTCGTTCTGGAAATTCATTTCACACGCCGTGACACAGAAAATGATCGAATCATATCTCTTCAATAAAGAACTCAAATCTTTACCCAGTAGTTTTTTATTACCATGCAGAATAAGATGTCCACAAAACTGGACTGATAGTTGAATGGTGTTTGCAGCAACAACTTGTGGATTCAGCTCCTGTTTCAATATTTGAGTGTTTTGAAATCTTCCAGCGTAAATAAATGACCATGGAGTCATAAAAAAAGTATACCCATACTAGAGAATGGTGAAAAAAAAGTTTAAGCCACAATAGAGAATGGCGATTATAAATGACTATCTTAAACCTACAATGGAATGACTTTCACTCCAATCAATTTATTGAATTATGGGTTGATGAATTAGATATTTCAAAATCTTAATCATTAAAGCTGAAATTTTAAAAAAACGATTTAAAAACTTTAAAAGTTTAAAATTTTCAAACATGGTAAAACATATTGATATGCTTAATTGTAAACATTAAATGTTAAACTCATGAGAACAAAAAATGTATCAAATGTCTTCTTATTTCGGAAGAAAGATGTAGAGCGATTACATCACAGGAGAAAAACCCTTTTATTTTATTGAAAAACTACTTTTGTTTATTAACGTGAGATTGTCACTTGTAAACGTCCTTTTAATATACTCCTAAAATTTTTAGAAGTTTTGTTTTGTCTCGTAAATACACTAATGGACAATTGCTAAGGACGGATCAAAAATTGCAATGTAGCATAACATTAAGTGAGACATGAGGCCTAGTAGGATAAAATATAGTTGCCACACTGTTCAGTCATTAGAATAAAGAATATTTATTGTTCTGGAAAGTACAAAAGCTGTGAAACATCTGAAAGAAAAAATTTTTTCATTTGATGCTGCATACGGAAAAAGGGAACAATGCATCTAAAAGTCAGCAGGCACCTTGAAGAAAGGTGCCAGTACGGGATATGTCCACCGTGGAGTGTGATGTAACATTCCACACATCGTATCGTACTTTGCACAACATTATCCAGCAGCTGTTGAGGCAATTTATTCAATTCCTCTGGGAGTGCACGGATGAGGGTGTTCTTGTTTGTCGGAGGATAGTTTCGACCAGCAACTTGCCTCCCCAAAGCATCCCACACATTTTCAATGGGGTTTAGATCTGGAGAACGTGATGGCCATACGAGGCGTTGAATACCCTCGCTGTCTAGACAATCCTGAACAGCGAGTGTTCGATGACATGTTGCGTTGTCGTCCATAAAAACAAATTTATCACCAACAGCACCACAGAAAAGACGAACATGAGGAGGTAAAACTTAATTAATGTATTGTTGGCCCGTCATAGTCCTATTCGCAACCTCATGTAGGGGCGTGCGGCCATTGATCATGATGCCGGCCCACACCATGACACTGCATGTCGGATATTGGTCCCTTTCCTGGATATTTTCTGGACGATAAGCAATACCACTCTCGCGCCAGATCAGTTGGCGTCTACAATCCGATGACAGCTTGAACCTACTCTCATCTAAGAATAGTAAGCATGCCCAATCCTGTTCAGTCCAATTGCAATGCTCACGACACCATTGCAAACGGGCAGTACGGTGCTGTTTGGTCAATGGGACACACACAACAGGTCTGCAGGCGTATAGTCCTCCTCCTCTCAAACGTCTGGCAACAGTTTTTTGGGAAATCTGCTTTCCTGTGGCAGCAAGAAACTGATTTGCCACCTGCTGAGCTGTGGTGCGCCTGTTTTTTTTTTGCTAATAGGAAGATGTATTTTTCTTCTGCAGGCGTCGTACTTCTAACATGACCTCCCCCGTGCCGCCTACTACACATTCCAGTAGTTTTAAATGACTTCCACAGCCGTGAAACAACGCTGTGAGCGATGTCGAACTCCTTGGCAACATCTGTTATTTTTCGCCCTTCTTCAATCTTTCCAATAATTCGGCCACGCATAAAATCATCTAAGTGATGTCGGGAAGACACGCCAAAAATTTCAAGTTCATCTATTAAATCTTTCCTGTATAACTTTGACTTGAAACAACAACTGTCCACACGCGTCAAAACCTTTAAAGCTCTTATGAACGCTATCACGTGATGAACAGACGTGGAAAAAAAATTTGCATACATTTACTTCTTCTTACTATATCCCGCACTAATTCTAATTTTCCACATTTTGCTTCCTTTCATTTTGTGGTTGCTATGGATGATAGTGTTATTCGTCCTTAGCAATTGTCCAGCAGTGTATGATGTAGACGTAAGAGTACTTTGGTCAGTAAAATAAATTTAAGCTGCAAAACATGGTATAAATGAAATTATAGGGTGAAACATTCAGAAAACTGGGAAGAAAATTTTAGAATCAAAAGCAATAAAGCATTAATCTACTACTTTCCTTTAATTATAAATGGATATCATCATTTTTTTCTATTTTCTGATCACAATCGAGTTTTTAAATTAACTCTTGTTTGCAATGATGGATTCTTGTGTATAAATTAAATGAAAATTATAGCTGGATATAAACCATAGTTTTGAATTAGAAGGGAGTAAAATATTCTGAAAATATATAATATTTTTCAACACAATCGAGAAATGAATGAAATACTTATAAATACGATGAGTTTTCATTATAAAAAGAATACTATTGTATGCTTTATATTTTGTTCATTGCAAATACAATCCTTAAATCTATGTACTTTTCGGGGTGCTTAATATGTTTTAACATTTCATTGTTTATTAACATATAGGTGTAATGTTGGGTAAAATATTAAGTCTCAGGAAAATATTTAAACACGATTAAAAATAGAATAATATCGATTAACCAAAGAAAACGTTAAAAAAAACATTCGTTTACTTTGTATTTATTTCATCAAAGACAAAATTCTAGAATACACAATTTTTTTTGCTATGCTTAGCGTTAACATTTAATATATGTTAGCATATAGGTATTAGTTTGAGTATAATATTCGAAAAATAACGAATTTTGTGTTAGGAAAATGCATAAGTATGATGGAAAATCGAGCAAAACCGATCAGCTAATAGACTTCTCTTCATTACGAAAAGAAAATCGTCATTTGTTGTATGCTTTTTTCAATTTAAAAAATTCCTTAATAAAAATTCCCTTTTTATTCGTTATCTGCATTTAAATTTTGTTATTTGTCAATATACAGACGTCATTTTGGTGTACAGTATTCAGAAAATACAAATTATTTGTGTTAAGGAATTGTCTAAACATGGTGTAAATAATGCAGTATAGAGAAGGTTTACTTTTCATTATAGTAAACAATATACAGATTGTTAACTTTCGTTCCGGTGGAGATTCTGAGTACGCCACTTATTACAATTCTCATTGGTTTAAACTATCCATGACGTCAGATTACGTTTCATCTACGTCACATCGTATTGAGACGGTGTCATAAATCTGATCTATCGAGAATTTGTCTGCCTTCAAATCGCATTCTTCGAGCGGCAGCAAACAAGGCGAAGTTCACCATCAAATGTCTGAGTATCATCGACGATAAGAAAAAATCCATTCATGATAATTACAAAAAAGTCATCACTAGTAATATAGTAATTTTTAACTATAATTTTTTCCGTTTATAAAAGTTTTCAAAATCATGAAATTTTAAATCTTCAAGTTTTCAAATCTTTAGTGATATTGCATACGAAACTAAACACATTGAAAACAGAACAGAAGGAAAAGCAAAATGGAAAAGACAGGACAAAACGTCCACTTTATGGTTAGTTTAAATAGGGCTAAGGACGATTTAAATTTTTATTTATTTTTTATTTTTTTCAGTCACGTGCGAAAATCTGAAATAAAAGAATTCCTTCGACCCCGAGCACAATTCCTGTTAGCCTGTCCGGTCGATGGAAGTGAGTGACACCCCCACGAATGGGTTCTTCCTTTTCCATCTCTCTCTCTCTCTCTTTCCTCCTGCAAACGATTTTCATCATTTTATCATCGTTTGCATAGCCCTCTGGCATGTCTTGTCACCAGTTTCTGCATTCCCGAAGAGGATTTGCTTCCTTTGAAAATTTCCTGAATGATTCAAGTCCTTTTTAGAAAACTTCCGTAACAACGGTTTCATCACTACAGATGCAGCGGGACTTTTCGGATTTTACGAGAGGCAGGCCTTCTTCGAAGTCTCATCATAATGATTTAAAATAGAAAGCCGTAAAGTATTTGAACTTTCACACTGAAATACTATAAATTAATACATTTAGAAGGACACGTTGCATTTTTAAGGACTTACATTAATAAAAATTACAAAATACAATTAAAAATAATTTCTTTCAAAAAAGCAGATTTGGACTATCATTAAAATAAACATAATGTCCCTTTTTCTTTAATGAACATCCCTTATTCCGTTATAAAAGAATAATTTTGTTTAAAATAAAAATAACTTAAAAGTTATAATTAATGACATGCAATAAAAGCCTGAATCCAAGGATTTAACATAAAAAGAAAATATGACAATGTCAATCTAAAGGCAAAATAATAAATAGTTGTTAGGGCTAAATAAAATTAAGATTATCAAAGAAAAAAATATATATATCTTAATTAACTTTTATCACCCTTGTTTAATCACTGTAGGGAAAGTTATTGATGTACAGCTTAATTTTTTTCTCTTTAGAAATTTTTATTAATTATTTTTAATTAGTTATAAATTTTTTTAGCTAAATGATTGCAGTTTTTAACAATATTAATTAGACAATAACTACTATTTAGGAAATTCCTAATTAAAATACATGGAGGAAAAAATTTGCAAAATATTGGGCTCCTAACAAGAAGAGTTTGAGTAAAATATTTAAAGATATTTACAGAAATTGCGATGGAAGAAAACATTTCTTTTGCAGTTGAAAAAGCGCGAGATCTAATTCAGACACTACTAAAGACTTTCATTTAAATTTAAACGTCTATTTCAACACGCAGTTTTCCCATGAAAAACATTTTGATTATTACAAAAAATTTACTTTTAAATCATACTATACTTATATATATATATATATATATATATATATATATATATATATATATATATATATATATATATATATATATATATATATATATATATATATATATATATATATATATATATATATATATATATATATATATATACATATATATATATATATATATATACATATATATATATATATATATATATATATATATATATATATATATATATATATATATATATATATATATATATATATATATATATATATATATATATATATATATATATATATATATATATATATATATATATATATATATATATATATATATATATATATATATATATATATATATATATATATATATATATATATATATATATATATATATATATATATATATATATAATTAACATTTCAGCAGGATTCACAAGAAGTGGTGCTTACCCGTGAAAACACTAGGAATTTTGGTCATAAAACTCTTGACCGTTTTGACAGGCACGCCGTTCTGTTCATCCTGCATTTTCTCCACGATTCTTTCCATCTGAAATAGAGTACACACATCAATAACAGGTCAATAACTGAAGTAAAAATAGCAGCTCAGTACATGACATAATGACAGTACAATGTACATTTAGACAATGATTTAAGTATAATTTTAAATGATCCTAAGACTAAATGTACTATGTAGTTATATTTTTTAAATAATATGTCTTAAAAGTCATTTTAAATAATCAAACGAAACAAATGTTAATGGCACACGTTGCTTAGCTTTTTATTATTGTAATTATTATTCATACATGCAAAAATTTTAACACCTTTTAGTCATCATTAATTTTTTTTACTAACGACATAACTAAAAGCGTTGGAGACTTAATTTACAGTAACTCTTTCATGCCAATTTTCCTATTAAAATTTTAAAGCATTCATGTTGTTTGTTGTTTACTAATGACACTTACACAAGCCAAGCTCGCTATGCCTTGGCTATGCGAATTAAGTCAATTGGGAACGTCTTTCGTTTTTTTAATCAGAGCACCATGATGGTGAAAGTACGACTTTGCTCTACACAAATGCCACAGGTACCCGTTTATAGGGTAGGCAACCATTCACGCCTCATTCATACAAGGAAAGGACAAAGACAGGATAGATAGGGAGAGAAAAAGTACATCCATGCCCGAACCGGGATTCGAACCTAGGACCTTCTTATCCGCAATCAGGGACGCTGACCACTAGACAAGTTGGGTGGCAAAGCATTCATTTTCCTAGTCAATTAGATTAGTGGAAATTAAGTCAAGAAAATACGAAAATAAATAAGAAGATTGAGTAAAGAAAGTAAAACAATGTAATTTTAATATTTTATCATCTTTATTACTTAATAAAAATACATATCATTCAAATTTCATTTCATTAAAGTCAGTACTTTGTATATTTGGAGTAATTAAGTATACTATTAGGAATATGGGAGAGAGTATACTGTATAGTAAGGTGTTTTATTAGAAATGGGCATCTTATAATATATTCAAGAAATATTCGATTAGTATGAGTATTCTTTGCGATAAGACATTTTATGAAAATCGGTATTCCACATAGAAAGACATTCTATAAAAGATGAATATTCTATGCATTAATTCTATCAGAAAATAGTATACTATAGTAAGGCGTTCTATGAGAAATGAATATATTTTACAGCAAGACATTCTGTAAGAAATGAATATAATATACAGTAAGACATGATATTAATAATGAGTATTGTACATAGTAAAACATACAAGGATAAGAAATAAGAAATTTTTTCTTTTCCTTGTATGTTTAGAAATAAGTATATTTTATAGTAAGGCATTTTATAAGGAATGATTATACTATATAGAACTATATTGTTTTAACCATAGGTGTACTATATATTAAGAAATTTTATTTGAACTGATACTACTTTATAATAAGGCATTCTATTGGTAATGAGCACACAGGCATAAGACATTCTATTAAAAATGAGTATAGTAAGGCATTTTATAAGAATTGAGTATACTATATAGTACGATATTCTTTTAACCATAGGTATACTATATATTAAGACATTTTATTTGAACTGATAGTACTTTATAGTAAGGCATTCTATTAGTAATGAGTACACTATACATAGTAAGACATTGCATTACAAATGAATAAACTATATGTTAAGGCATTCTATTCAAACGAGTAGTTTCCACGAAGACATAGTATGGCACGGTTACTTTCAAGGAAATTATCACGAGTGTAAACAGCGTATCCACTGCATGTCTACGTTTCGGGAAAATTATTGACAGGATTTGGTATGCATTCACGAACAAGTTTAACTTCGAGCGACAAATCAAAACAAGGGTACTTTTCCATTTCGCGGGCACAAATCTCGCCAAGCGAAAATTAAGCCGCCAATTGGCGACAACACACAGTATACACATAAAATTTTTTAAATTATGTTCTTTTACATAAATATTTTTAAATTCATTTATTTAATTGTTGTTTCCGTGTTCATGCTATGCGTGGAATGATGGGTCAATTTATTTACTTATTATATTAGATTACAATTTATCGGGTGATGCATATTTCAAAATCTTATTATTTTTTTTTAATATTTTTATGTGACGTTGTTACGATTATTATTTTTTAAGATATATTTTTAAAACCCGATTTTTTCTATAGAGATTTTATGAAATTATTAAATTTGTATATATAGCAACATGGCATAAAATTATGAAATGGAAAAAAAAAAAGAGTCGAAATAAAGTCGTTGACAGTAAAAGGCCGTCACATGTTTTGGAAACGTAGCAGTATAAGGTTACCAGCGGAGATGTTCCCTCAAGCGCCGGTTGTATCATTTTTGGCGACTTTATCGCCTGCGCCGGCGAAATGGTAAAGTACCAAAACAATTTCTAAGGCTGCAACGCAACCACAAGGCCAATGGTGCGATGCAGTATGATATTTTTTATCAATATAAAAGAAATGAAAATAATTTAAATTACATTTCTTAATTAAAACTCATTTAAAATTGCAATTTTTTTTTATTTTTACAAATGGAGCTTTCTTTTTTATGATAAATAAAAAAAAAACTTTCAAGACATTTAATCTGTTGGCACAAGAGGAAGCAAACATATTCCACTGCCATTTTCGAATAAAGCTTTGGCGTTTGTTCAAGCGAATACTTCACTTAGAAACATCAAACGAAATTCACTCGAAACATTTGAAAGAGCATCGGAATGGAATTGGGCAAGAAATTCTACTCTGACATATTTGAAAGAATGACTTTGATTTTTATTTCGTAGAAGTATTTTAACTTTTGAGTCCGGCGTCACCATTAAAAAAAAAAAAAAAAAAAACTACTCCAACGGTGGCGCCCGTTGGAGACGTGTACTAGCCCCCGGGCAGAAAGGAGAGGGTCATTTTCACCCCATTTAAGAGAGGAAAATTTCACCATGACGAATCTTCATTTTTTGATGGTGATATGCCGAGCTGGGTCAGCCATAATTTAGACTAAAATGTAACTGGGTTTACCATAAATACTATACTATTATTGATAAACAATCACCTTTTTTCATTTGTTGTTTAATATAATCAGATTAAGAAATATCACAAAAACTTTATGATATGTAATTGTGTATGTGAAACAAATTTAATCTATTTAACTATGATATGGTATACATTTATTTATTACAGAGAATTTTCTGAAATTATTGTTTAAAATAATCACACTTTAAATTTGATATTTTTATTTGATTCTTAGTCGTCAAAATGCATATTTAAAATAGCACAGATATTTTTAATGTAATCAAGCGTCATTTTCCATAAGAAAAATGATAAGCACAATAAACTAATTAAATGAATTCAAAAAAATCCCTAAAAAAAGCAAACCTGATATTAAAAAATATAACTATAAAGATAATTTAAAAAAGGTATTTTAGTTTATAAGCGAATACATATATACATTACGAATACATAAATTTCCGAAGCTACATTTATAAAAAAATTATAATCTGTATGTTAATATTAATGATTTTTCCTTCTTTTTGTTATAAATATTTTGTGTTTTAAGCAATATCTATATTCACCATATTAAAATGTATGCTCTCTTATATTTTTATTTTGGGAAAAAATCTTAATTTTCCTTATATATAAATTTTTTTTTCAATGGTGGGCACACTTGGGTGACGAACCCTATGCCACAACAAGGCTGGAAACTGCTACTCATTTGTCGTTACCCAGCGGGCACCTGTGAACCAAGTCACGGAGGCGAGTAGCGTTGCCCGCGCCATACCACCACAAACCCGTTTATAGGGTGCGCCACATTCATACATCATCACGGAAGGAAGGATAGAGAAACACAGAAAGAACAGAGAAATAAAGTAACAGCCATGCCCGAACCGGGATTCGAACCCAAGCTAGAATTTTCCGTTCTACGTTTCTGTGAATAGTTATGCAACGTTTGGAACAATGAATGAATCTTAGATTGAACTTGAAATGATCAATCTTGAATTGATCTACTTTAATATATATTGAGGTTAATTGTTTATAAAACTGTATTTGTCATACTATAAATTGTAAAATTCTGTTCATTTTTCAATGACTGAAACTTTGAAAAGAGTTCAGTCAAAGAGTGCGTACCACAAAATGTACTCATATTAGTGTGACTGACTGCGGTTAAGGAGGTCCTGCGTTCGAATCCCGGTTCTGGCATGGATGTACTTTTTCTCTCTCTATCAATCCTGTGTTTGTCCTTTCCTTGTGTGTATGAGGTGTGAATGGTTGCCTACCCTATAAACGGGTAGCTATGGCATGTGAAGGACTCTACACTAAATATGGTTCAGTTGGAAAAGTGGAGCAGCGCACCCCATATTGCCAGCTTAGCTGGCACATGACAACAACAACAACAAGAAACCCAGAAAGTTGTCTACCTTCCACTTCGATATGCGTGAACGTAGAAAAAAATATCAATATTTAATTTATTAAGATTTAGTTTTCTTTGTTCAGTTGTGAACGAGGTCTAATTAGGTACACTCCACCTTAGAAAGCAAGTTCCAAACACATTTAGTTCTGTGGGAGAAGACATTCAGCTTGAATATAATGAATATAAATTGGAATAAAGTTCATCAAATCAAAAACTTCTTTCCGTTAACAAATATAATTATCTGTTAGTTTACATTGTATACTAATTTTACAAATATCAACAAATGATAACAGATTTCCTGTTATATCTTTGAATTGGGATTTTTCTAACATATATTTTTCTTGGGTAAATAACTTTAAGAATCATTGAATATTCCGGTAAGATTTCGATCCAAAAATTGATTAAATATCAGTTTTAAAACAAGCAATTTGGATCAGAATTGAATCAAAGATGGTCATTGTTAGAGATTATGATTGTTAAAAATGTTAGGGCACCAATGTTCCAATGTCTTATGAAAATCGGAAAGAGAGACATGAGTCACTGAGAATCTCCAACTCTCATAAATATGAAATTACGTAATTCAAGGACACAATCGACGGATGAATACTATCAACGGAACATTTGTTACATTTGCTTAACAACAACTAAAAATTAAAAAAATGTTCATCCGTAACAATATATGCTCTAACAATAAAACATTTTGTTTATGTATATAAATCTCTATACCTTTATATCCTATTCATGTGAATCATAAGCCGCCTAACTTGTTTTGTGGTCTGCATGTCTGACTGTGGATAGGGAGATCATGAGTCCGAATCTCGGTTCAGGCATGGATGTACTTTCTCTATCTATCCTGTTTTTGTCCTTACCTTGTATGAATGAGGTGTGAATGGTTGTCTACCCTATAAACGGGTCCCTATGGCATGTGTGTACTGAGGAAGTCGGACTCCCCACCAAAATAGGGTTCAGTTGTAAAAGTGGAGCAGCGCACCCCATGTTGCCAGCCTGGCTGGCACACGACAACAACAACATTTGAAGCATACCTATTTGTTTCATTTGCAACAAAATTTGAAATACCGTCTCAAACAAAAATTAAAAACTTCAAGTACATCAGCTAAAACATTTATTAAGCTTGTCATTTCTTTTCGCATGAAGTGACAGGTGTCAGTCATTCAGTGAGAACAGGGCCAACCACTGACATCACATTTTCGCATTTCCTTATGTGGTATGATAAATATATGGGAGAAAGACTTGGGCATCTTTACTGACTAAGCCTGTCTCGTGGAACCTCCCTGTGGGCGTTGCAAATTTCCGTCTTAGGACAAGGCATGACTATCTTCAGGCACATTTTCACCGTTTCGGTTTAACTGACTCTCCGACTTGCCCCTTGTGTCGACTTGGAGAAATGACTGGTGACCACCCCTACTCTTGCCCCAGACATAATGATGTCGCAGTTAGAAATTCTGAGGAAAATGACTTATCGTTTTATTCGTGTTTTGGACTGCTCGGCATAGACTAATGGTTGAAAAACTAAGGTCGGGTGTAGGATAAAAAAATTCTTTTAGCATTACATTAATCAAAACTCAATGATGCAAAGAAATCTGCATCTTTATTGTCATCAAGTAAACTACTATGGTTAAAATTTAAATTTAAACACAGCAACCAGAATCATTATCTGCAAAATTTTCTTCTAATTCATCCAAAGACTTGACGAGCTGGTAGCCGAATGGTTAGCGCTCTTGCCTTCGGTTCAACAGTTCGTGGGTTTGAAACCCACCTTGGGCATGGATATTTGTATTGGTTCGGAATCCACTTTAAACCGTAGATCCCGGTCTAATAAGCCCTGGTGTGCAAAAAATGACCGTTAAGCGACAAACCAACCAACCAAGGACTTTTTAATTTCTTCAGCAGTTACGACATGAAGCCATCGAAAATATTTTTTCGATTGACTAAAAAAGCAAATGGTTATAATGAAAAAATATGCTTTCTTTTTAAAAACAGCCCAAAAAAATCAGTTTTTCGCCAAAATTTTCCTCTCTGACCACTACACAGTTTTTATGATTTTTTGACACAAAAGAGAGCAGCAATTAAATCTCTCTCAATTGCCCGAAGAAATTTGAGCGGGAAAAAGTTGAGCGCTTGAAAGGGGAAGAAAATTCCATCGTACCACTGCTGTACCGCAGCCATCTTCTGAGACGCTCGCTTTCGTGGTACAACAGTTGTACCATCGGAATGAAAAAGTTTAAAAAAATGTCATTACGTCAAAGAACAAAATATAAATTACATTCTGAAAGATAAACACAGTGAAAATAATTTTGTCTGCCAAAATGCATTTGAAGTTACTTTATTGAGCACATATTTTAAGATACAGTTAAATAAAGACACACACACACACTATTTCTAAATGGAAATAGAAGGCCACAATTTCTACGTCAATCGCTGTAGAACAAACGGAAATTGTGTTCTGCATGCAAACAGAAAATCTTCCAGATCTACTTCCAGTGTGTGCTTGAGAATTTTCCTACTTTTTAATATGTGAGGGCATCATAAAAGTTTTTACGTGTTTCATATTCACAATAACCTGTGTTAGGTTGTCCGCTTAGCAATCTATTAGCAGGAAATATTTCTATTTTAATCTACAAAGATATAGAAAATTTTTTTCTTACAATTTATAACTTTTAAATAAAATACTAAAGTTAAGAACTAATAAGAGATCATAGTTTTAGATGAGATGTAAAAGTGCGTCATATAGCTGCTAGCTTCATATAATCTGTGAGTAAATTCATTCTAATATCTGTTTGTTTATTTCTGCGTCTTGATGATTTTGCCAATGTCATAAAAATATTGTCACGATTTTTCCGTGGTAACGAGGGTGGTAAAAAAAATCAGTTTCTATTTTACATTTTTTGACAAATATTTTATTTACAGTTCTGTCAGCAATGGCTGAATTGCAACAACTTCAAGTTCGTCCAGTTACTTAAAAAGTGAACACAAAATCCTGCTTAACTTTCAGCGCTTGGCTGATTTATACCTCCTCGGAATAGCATCCGGAACACTTCTCATGGTCTTTCATATACGTAATCTTACTTTTAGTCGCCAAAAATTGTCGCCAAATGTCGCCAAGCTATCTATTGTTTCACAATTCTAGAAATCAATATTTTCGCAGCATAAAAGTTGCTTACACAATAATTCCTCAAACCAAACGGTAATAGCACAATAAAACAATCATCTAAGAAGAAATATAAGACATATGTGCAAATATTTACACTATATTCATATTTTTCGTGATCTATTTTTGATTTTAATCATCATTACAGGTGATAAACAAGTAATAGTTAATTCTTGAACTGGGGCAATCAGATCTTAGCAAATTAGGATCAAAGATTTTATAGCAATTGTAAGCTCTTTGACAGAAAAGAAAATCTAAGATATTAGTGACATCAGCAAATATTTAATATGTGGTTAAAATCAAAACAGAATCATGTTTAATTTCTTATAATTTTGTGACAAATACTCTGCTAATATACAGAGCTAAACATATGATCCAATTTCTATTAAAAATATCATACATTACCATATTAGGCAATATTTATACTTTAGTTCAAGCTGCTGAGCTAACACAAAATGGTCAGCGCTTTGTCGTTCGGTTCAACAGTTTATGGGATTGAATCCCATTTCGGGTTTGGGTGTTTGCAGCAGTTCAGAATCCAATTTAAACTGTAAGTCTAAGCTGCCCTCTTGAGCAGAAACAAAACTGTTCAAAAGCGCGTTTTTGCGCGTTGTCTCGCGGATTTGAATGCTCCGAGAGACACTACGCAAAAACGTCGTTTCCATGTCGACGAACCGAAATCCGTGTTTTTAACGAATTTCACCGTTGGTATGGCAGCGAAAGCAAAAACAATGGTTTCTTAACGAATTGTATAACAAAAAATACATTACAATATGGAGGAAAATTATCATATTTTTAAAAATTAATAAATAAAAATACGCAGAAACAAATGAATAACTCACGTACTACCTCCAGGACAAATTCAACGGTAACAAAATGTTGTGCATCAAATTTTAAATTCTACGCTTATTTCAAAATCAAAATAATTAGTGACCAATAGGAATACTGAAACAAAAATTGTTAATGAGCATGCGCCACAAGGAGTGCATTTAAGATGAAATAGTCAGGGTTACCACACTTGGCGCGTCTATCGCCCACTTAGCAAGAAATGGGTACCCGATCCACAGATTAACCCTTGTTCCCGCCACTCCAGAGGTATCATTTCACTTGGAGGATATTGCAACCACAATAAAGTGTCCCAGCCGTCTTTAGTGAGCACGATTGATGCGGTATTCGAACTCATGATTTTCCGATATCGACCAGGCCACTGTGACCCAAAAATGTTTTATAAATCAAACATTTATTGAGTTTTACAGGCTGATCGTGCAACTGATGTGGTTTTCACGCATCCGGGAGATATAAAAACTTCACAGAGAAATGAAAATAATGAAGGCAACAAAAGGTACTTCTTGTTGAGTACATTCTATTACGTTTGTTGTTGTTGGTTGCCCATGACACTTGGCAAGCCAAGCTCGCTGTGCCGTTGGATGTGCAATTTAAATCAACAGGATACGTATTTTGTTTGTATATGAGCACCACGAAGGTGAAAGTACGACTTTGCTCATTTGAAGGTGCCTCGTCATTTTGAACCATGGGCAGGTGACGAGACCACACCTGAGCTGGCACCCTCCTCTCCCCATCCACGCCACACCAGCGGAAGGACTTTAGAGGTCACATATGATTGTGGACACGTCCCCAACCCACGGAGCTAGCAACCCAGTGAAGGAGAGTACACCGTGTTCACCCTCCCAACCACTGCCCGCGGCAAATGATGCTTCACTTAGCTGAGCTTACGGGAAGCGGCGTGAAGCTACTGAGCCACTGCAGCTTATTCTATTACGTAATCATAATAGGTTTGGGGGGAAAAATTCATTATTTTTGAGTGAAATTCAAGACTTTATTTATTATGTTTCGGATCGTCCGATTTGGGTCAAATATTTACCCCAACATGTATTGTATAATTTTGTTGTCGTTTTCAATGTAGCTTCATAATGCTTCTCTCATAGAAGTCTTGGTCCTTAATGGCAAAGAACTCTAGAAATCGATTTTCACAATCCCTCTCATGATCCCATCTCTCAGGAAGTTTTACAATACGAGAAAAAAGTGGTAATTGCTCCGTATCAGATCCAGACTACATAGTGTGGATGCATTAAAACTTCTCAACCAAACCTACAGAGTTTCTGGCGACTCACTGCGGACGTGTGTGGTCTGGCGTTGTCCTGATGGAACATAACACCTTCTGTTGGCCAATTCTGGCCGTTTCTGGTCAATAGCCAGTTGTTGACAGTAGAGATCTAAATTTAGTGTTTGGTCATACGGAAGCAACATATAATGAACGATTCCTTTCTAGTCCCACTAAATACAGTGTAGAACCTTCCTGGTCGTTAGTCCTGGTTTGGATACTGTTTGTTTTCGCGCAATATTGTCGTCTGTGACCTTTTTTCATCCCCAGTCACCATCCATTTAAGAAATGGGTTGATTTCATTCCTTTTTTTTTTCAGATGGAAATTCGATGCATCATGTTTTGGCACCCAAACATCGAGCTTCTTTTTGAATCCAACTTTGCTCAAAGGATTTAAAGTTGTTTTATGGTCAATCTTTAGCTCCTGAACTAACATGCTGGTCAACTTCGATGATTTCTTTGATTTTATCAACATCTTCGACGACGGTCCTCCCAGTGGGAGGTGCTCATTTAACAACAAAAATACCTGAACGGAATCTCGACGAAACCAAAATCACACGTAATCAGCTGTTACAGTATCGTCACTGTAAACATCATTCACTTTTCAGGCTCCTGGCTTGGATTTTCGGCTTTATCAATGAAAAACCGTAAAATGTCCCGAATTTTCTCCTTGTTGACTTCTATTTTTAACCCAACTGAAAGGACCAAACAAAAAACAGCAAAAGAATTATTTTAGTGTGACATGTCACCTTGACAACGAGCATAAATTTAAAATAGTTTGATCGATACTCTACGAGATGTCCGTAACCACAGCCATCTACTGAATAAATAATGGATTTCTTTTTCCCCAAACTATTACTATTCATTTTTGATTTATTTAATTTTGTAAACTGGTACGAATGTCTTATGTGGGTCCCAAAATAAGTTCATTTTTTAAATCAATTCAGAGGAGTAAAGAGGCTGAATTGAAATAGTTTCTGTGCGATATGGTTTCAAAGCCCATTTTCACCAATTGAAGACGCGAAATCGACAAAATTTATAATATGCATTGGCCATAGCAGCAAAGGAATCTTCATGTGGATCTTCGGTCTTTCAAACCCGAGGCGAGTTTTCAAGCATTCATCCAGCATGTTTCTAACTCATCCACGCTTGAAACTCTTTTGCTCGGTCCCCGTGGCCACACTTGCGAAGGACTGAATGGACCTGAATTACAGATCATTAAATATTGTATTTGATAATACAGATTGCGCACCATATACAATCGGCTGGCCTTAAAATTATAAAAAATATACACTACTGGCCATTAAAATTGCTACACCAAGAAGGAATGCAAATAACAGAACGATAGTTATTGGACACATATATTATAGTGGAAAGAACAAGTGATTAGATTTACAGGAAATTAGGATGTATATCTCTTGAGAAATCAGTACCCAGAGCAGCCACCTCTGGCTGCAATAACAGCATTTATCCGCCTAGGCATGGAGTCAAACAAAGATTGTATGGCATGTACGGGTATCTCAGTCCATGCAGCTTCAACACTATGCCACAGTTCATCGACAGTAGTGGATGGTGAGTAATGGCGGGCCAATAGCTCGGCAACCATTGACCACACGTTCTCAATGGGTGACAGATCAGGAGAACGTGCTGGCCAGGATAACAGTCGAACCTGTTCTGTATCAAGGAAGTTCAGAACAGTACGGGCAACATGCGGTCGTGCATTATCCTGTTGAAATAAAGCATTAGGGAGGCCTCGAAGATAGAGCAGAGCCACGGGCCTTAACACATCGGAAATGTAACGATTGCTGTTCAAAGTGCCGGTAATGCGAACAAGAGGTGATCGAGACGTGTATCCAATGACAGCCCATACCATTACTCAAGCAGATGGGCCAGTAGGGCGATGTCCAATGCAAGCTGGTAATGCGCGTTCTCCACGATGCCTCCAAACACGGATGCGGCCATCAATGGTCCTGTATACAGAACCGAGATTCATCCGTAAAGATGACGTGATGCCATTCCCGCGTCCAGATTCGTCGCTGATCACACCATTGAAGGCGCTCCTGTCTGTGACGCAGCGTCAATGGTAGCCGAAGCCCTGGTCGCCGTGCAGACAATCCATGATGCTGCCAACGTCGTCGAACTGTTCGAGCAGAAACTTGTTGCCTTGCAAATGACTCCATTTCTCGACTCAGAGTTCGTGACGTGGCTGTACGATCCCTTGTGACCATGCGGATAAGATGTCTGTCTTTTCTGCTGTTAGTGATGGGGGTCGCTGAGATCCTGCATGACTTTCCGTATGATTGTCCTGAACCCATCGATTCTGCTAACAGTCATGGGGTCTCGACCGACGCGAGCAACAATATTGCGGTAAGATAAACCGCAATCCCGGTAGGCTGTAATCCTTCCTCGATCAAAGTCAGACGCGTGTTGATAGGCATTTCTTCTTCTCACACGAGGCATTACAACAACTTTCTTTGCCGAAAACAACGTTGAAACGGAAATTGAGTATGAGAAAACTGCTGTCAAATCTCTGGTTTTAAACACATTGTCGATGTCGCAACTATCGCCTGCTTTGTATGAATGCGCTGAAAATCTAATCATTTGCATATCACAGCAAGTTCTACCTGTCATGCAAATTTCACGTCTGTGGTGTGCTGCTTTCCTGGTGTAGCAATTTTAATGGCCAGTAGTGTATATTAATGTTTTTTAATGTTTAATTTCATATTCATATATCACGTTTATGGCAACAAAATCTCTGGGTAAGGAGCCCATATTCTTTGAGATGACAGTGAAGTTGATTTAGGAATCCTAGGGGAATTATAAAATGTTTTCAGAAGAGAAACTTCAACTCTGTTGCTTTCAGGAAGATGGCACTACGTATCAGATCATGATTGCACCGTGTGCATGAAGTGTTTGCACCCGGGAAGACAATCAGCAGAGTCTTGTTGCACCACCTTGATCGGTTCGTTAAGTGACTGAATCAGATCACTTGCGTCACTTAACTCGTTCCACTTGTGACATTTAACTTGTGGATAGAGAATACCAAATAAATCCACACGCAATTGAGGAACTGAAGATTCTGAGCCGGGAAGCAAGAACTGATACGTCTCCTCAAACATGCTTACGTATGTGGTGATGTGTGCAACGAAACGGCGAGCCGTCATATTGAATAGTCTGTATTTTATTTTATGCGTTGCCTCTCAGGGGCTGGTTTTACGCGTGCAGCAATTTGTACTTCTACTGGATATTACTTTTAGGCGATTTTTTCCGAACACCAGACAGAAAACATTCACCCAAGTCATCAAGTCAAGTAGAAAGAAAGGAAGATCCAAACGTCATTTATGCGTTTTTGCAGGGAATATAGACAAAATGTTACTATTACGAATTTAACCTTATTTTGACATTCCCATAGTATTGCTTTTTAAAAATAACTACATTCTCAATACTTAAACGATGTGTGAAAAAGTATTTTTTGTCCTCCCCAGAGAATGGGATTTCTCCTTTTCCAATACGTCACTGGTCGGAAATGGCTTCAAAAGCAAATAAAAAAAGGTCCATCTTTTTCTTCAATATTTAATAGTTTCGTACCAAATAAGAACGGCACATTTAATAGATTTATTCAATACTTTAACGATGTGCGAAAAAGTATTTTTGCCCTCCCTAGATAATGGGATTTCTCCTTTTCCAATACGTCACTGGTTGGAAATGGCTTCAAAAGCAAATGAAAAAAAGTCCATCTTTTTCTTCAGTACTTAATAATTTCGTACCAAATAAGAATGACACATTTAATAAATTCATTCAATACTTTAACGATGTGCGAAAAAGTATTTTTTGTCCTCCTCAGAGAATGGGATTTCTCCTTTTCCAATACGTCACTGGTTGGAAATGACTTCAAAAGCAAATGAAAAAAGTCCATCTTTTTCTTCAATATTTAATAGTTTCGTACCAAATAAGAATGGCACGATTTCATTTAACATGTTTTTAGCTAATCTGTGCTTGAGAGTTTTTGTTGCAAAAACATAGCTTTGAGAGGCCCTTAATTAAACTATTTGATACTTTTGTGTGGTAAGCAGTATGAATTCAATTCCACTGTGGTCTGGTGGGCTAGAGAGTCGTTCTTATTATCTGAAAAGTAGTGAGTTCGAATCCCGGCTTAACTGAAGATCCGTCATGTTCCCTAAAGTCTATTGGGGTACGTTAAAACTGAGCGTGGACACAATGTCCTCCAAGTAACATGGGGATGGCAGACCAAGTTTTCGAGTTCTTCTGCTTGTTCCCAGCTTCAAAAATCAACGAAGACTCCATCCGGCTGCTTCTATCTAACTGGTAGAGCCCAACTCTTCGTTAGGTACAGGGTTGGTTGGTTTGTTTGTCGCTCAACGGTCATTTTTTGCACACGAGGGCTAATAAGTCCGGGACCTACGGTTTAAAGTGGATTCCGAACCACTACAAACACCCATGCCCAAGGCGGGATTCGAACCCACGAACTGTTGAACGGAAGGCAAGAGCGACAACCATTCGGCGTTAGCTTGGCGTTAGGTACAGGGAAGCATGCTTGTGTAACAACAGCAGTAGCTTCTGGTGCAGTGAATTAAACTGAAACTTCAAACAGATGTTCATTTTTACGTATTTATTTATTTCAATACACAAAAAATATCTCATTCAAGTTAAGTTTCTGAACTGCATTAGTTTAATGTTTGTTTTACCAGCTATGCCGAATTCCCCGAAATCATGGGTACACGTTTTCGCCTCATTAAACCTGAACTACTCAAGAGGTTCAGCTCTAAACTACAAATTAAGGGAATATTTAAATCGAAAGCATTGGCTGTGTATGAGTGAAAAACTCATACCACCCCTGGAGTTATATTATTAAAGAGACATCTTCACGCATATGGATGCTTTTCATCTTTCTATTTATGGAGCTCAAGAAGCTGGAAAATTGTGCAACTGTCATCAAAACGTGTCTTTTCAATACCCAGACAAAAAAGGGGCTTCCGTTGAGAGTGCCACGACCACCTGAAAGTGCTCCGCTCCGATTAGGACTTGATGAATGCACACAAAGAGCGTCTGCCATTTCGGAAGAGATAATTGAATCATTTGCGGGTTGCCAGAAAAAGAAGAACGTTGCGTAACGGGATGATGGAAAAGAATTCTTCGGGGCATTAACGAGTTCTCGCGTATTTGCAATTTATAGCAGCGAGAGGGCACGCATTAAATTCAGTAAAGACGTTGAGATTTCTTGAATGGAAAGTCCGGGAAGAGATCTTTCCTAAGTCATTTTTATGTGCAACTGTTTTCTGTTTTTTAATTCCTTATAAAATTATCAAATGCTAACACGAGACTTGTAAAAAAGAGAGGCGACACTCTTTTTAAGTCAGTAAAATTTATTGTTTTCATAAACGAATAATCAAAAATCAAATGAATTTATAAATAGTAAAAATTTAAGATATTTACCAGATAAATCAAATTAAATGTATTCATGAGCTCCAGCGGCTCAGTAGCTTCACGCCGCTTCCGGTAAGCTGAGCTTACCGGAAGCGGCGTGGTGAAGCATCATTTGCCGTGGGCAGTGGTTGGGAGGGTGACCACGGTGTCCTCTCCTTCACTGGGTTGCTGGAGATCCGTGGGTTGGGGACGTGTCCACGTTAATGTGTGACATCCAAAGTCCTTCCGCTGGTGTGGCGTGGATATGGGGAGGAGGGTGCCAGTTCAGATGTAGCCTCTTCACCTGACCGTGGTTCAAAATGACGAGGCACCTTAATAGAGCAAAGTCGTACTTTCACCTTCGTGGTGCTCTGATCCAAACGAAAGACGCTCCCTATTGATTTAATTTGCACTGCCAAAGGCAAACGCGAGCTTGGCTTGTCCAAGTGTCATAGGAAAACAACAAATGTATCCATTTTCGATTATCAAGACACGCGAGCTAGGAAAATTCGAATGGTGTTATCAGTTATCAGTTTTGAATTATCTAAGGACTAGTATAAAAATTCATTCATCAGAAAAGATTGATAAGTAATAAAATAGTGACAAAATAAGTGTCCATTTTGTGTTCAGATAGATTAAATTATATATATATATATATATATATATATATATATATATATATATATATTAGTTTATGAATAGTAAGTCATATTTAAATTGTGGAAAAAGGGAATCGTATAATCCATTATCAATTTTGAGTCTTCTAAATATTAATCTAATAATTAATTTGGCGACCAGAAATGTTCATCCTTGTAACTCAGTAAATGTTTCTTACATTTAATAAATGTCTTATTTAAATTACTATTTATTTTTGATTATTCAATCTCTCGAAGTGTGTATGAAGTATTTTTATATTTTAATTCCCTAGGAAATATTAAGCACGCAGTATTCTGTTGTTTATTGTGCTGTTTTCTATTCGCTCGCCTGCCTTCAATATGTAGTTACTTTGACCAATCAAATAGTTTTAGTTCTACAACCCCGTCCAAAAAATGCAGGAGGCAGCCTGATTGGTTAGTCAATTGTTCTCATTATCGGAAGGAGTGCCGACCAACTTGTCTAGTGGTCAGCGTGCCTGACTACGGATAAGGAGGCCCTGGGTTCCAATCCCGGTTCGAGCATGGATGTACTTTTTCTCTCTCTATCGATCCTGTCTTTGTCCTTTCCTTGTATGAATGAGGTGTGAATGGTTGCCTACCCTATAAACGGGTCCCTATGGCATGTGTGTACTGAGGAAATCGGACTCCACACCAAAATAGGGTTCAGTTGAAAAAGTGGAGCAGCGCACCCCATGTTGCAAGGCTGGCTGGCACACGACAATGAATGAATCGAAAAGTAGTTAGTTCGAATCTCTACTTAACTTAAGATCCATCATCTTCATTAAAGGCCATTGGGAACGTTAAGTTGGTCATGGTCACAATGTCCTCCAAGTGAAATGATACCTCTGGGGGCTGGAGGTCAAATATTAGGATTTTTCTGCTTGATTCCTGTTTCTAAATGATAATGCTTCCCCCCCTGGCAGCCCCCGCTTCCTGTAGAACCCACCTCAGGGCTCGGTGCAGGAAATATGCTGGTAGAACAACAACGCACCAAAAAATGACTGAGTTGGTTTCAGAATGTTTAGCATTATGTCCTCCAGCTAAATAGTTCGCTAATTTAAATCATATATTTGATTATCATATATTTATATATCATATATTTGAGGTTTTGTTATTTTCTTTGGAATTCACTTTAAATTCTTTCCTGCCACTTAAAAAAAATCATATATATGACAAAAAATGAAGTAAAACAAGAGGAAAAAGTAAACTTAGCAACAAAAGAATCAGAATAGCAACAAAAACTCAAAGTGGCAACGCTATAGCGTTGCCACTTTGAGTTTTTGTTTTCAAAACAAAAGACGCTAGATTTGGCGAGAAATGTTTTAGGGGGATAAATCATACTTATAACATTTAAATTGTTCTTGCCGATTTAAGCCGAGCTGGCAGCCGATTGGTTAGAGCTCTTACCTTCGGTTCAACAGTTCGTGGGTTCGAAACCCACCTTGGGCATGGATGTTTGTAGTGGTTCGGAATCCACTTTAAGCCGTAGATCCCGGTCTAATTAGCCCTCGTGTGTAAAAAAATAACCGTTAAGCGACAAACAAACCAATCTCGCCGATTTAAACTTACCATAAAGAGAATGTTTTGTCTCGTCTTTTTCATTTTGCTTTTTCTGCTGTTCTTTTGTCCATCTGTTAATGGCTTGAAACAATGGAAAATGGATCCTCAATCCGATGATTTGCTGCTCATATAAGAAATCGCTTTATTAACAAAATAAACTTCGACACTATTCTCAGACAGTCGATGGGGAATTTCGCCTTGTTTGCTGCGGCTCGAAGAATGTGATTTGAAGGTATGCAGCAAATTCGACGAAGTCGGATTGTAAACGTCAACTCAATACGATGTGATGTAAATGAAACGTCATCTGACGTCATGGATATTTTTAACCAATCACAATCGTAAAATAAAATGGCATATGCAGAATCTCAACTGTAAAGAAAGTAACACCCAATTTATGGTTAAAAAAACTTTGAGAATTTTCGAATTAGACCACTGCATTTGTACTTTGCTCAAAATATCGGATTGGTTTCTTTGTTGCTCAACGACCATTCTTGGCACTCGAAGTTGAAGTGGGCAGAGTTCCATTGCTAACATAGCATTACAGCTGAGTGAACTGTTGAATGGACACTATTCAGTCAAAACATTGGTGTAATTATTTTATTAGCCGCAATTATATACGCATTTAAAAGGTATGCAAAAATGTAGAGATGATGGTTACTTAATACTGATAGGCGTTTGGATTTCATGTATTTAAAGTGGGATAAAATAACATAAGTACGTTTTGACATGTGTACATACTTACGATATGTACATACATAAAAAAGGCCGTGGTAGCCTAGTGGTTAGGGTATCGGCCTTCCACCCGGAAGGACGCGGTTCGATTCTCAATGCCGCCAAAGACCCACCGAGTACATGCGATATACGTGCTGCTCGTTAAATCTGTGGAATCGAAAGTCCTGTGGTCGGTCGTTGAGCAGTTACCATGAGTGCAATGGTCTGGAGAAAATTTTCCTCCCCCTTCAGATCAATGTCAAAATGGAGGGAATGGATTCTCTGGTGGTGCCATCTATCGGAGCATTTAAAAAAGAGCAAAGACGTACTTTCACCTTCATGGTGCTCTGATTAAAAAACGAAAGACTATTGACTTAAATTCGCATTGCCAAAGCAGGTGAGCTTGGCTTGCCCAAGTGCCATAAGTAACAACAACAACAACAAACACATGTTAAAACGTACTTTTTAACATACGTACGATAAACTCACATATAAATACGTTATTCCGAATATTGGAATAATTTGACAAGCAGCTTTTTTAATTCAGGATACTTCAATTCTAGTACAAATTTCCATAATTCAATTATCGGGGACGACTTATATTTTAATGCTTGCTCTTACATCTCTAATTCTATTTCGCAAGATGCTTTTTTGGTCATAAATATATTGGATATGGAAAACTCATTTTGAATTACATGTTAATTTCAAATGGATTCATAAAAAAATCAAGATGTGATTTCAAATATTTCAAGTCTTGAAATCTATTTTGGAACTCCATCAATATTCTTTCTATACTTTTTTATAAACTCGTTAAGTTTTTCTTGCTTAATATTAGAAAAATTTTTTAATAGGAGAAAAATGAAAAAATGTTCTATTTTTGATCTCCTTTTGAAAAAGTCGTAATTTAGTTTGAAAACTAAATGTACACAATGTGAGATACTATTTTATCTTCCCCCTGCAATTGTAAATTCAGTATTTGCAAATGTTCCATAACATTAGTCAAAAACATTAAGTCTTTTAACACCTCTTCATTGTCTAACTCTGAATAGGTTAGTTTCGTTTCTTTGAGAAATGCAGTTATCAGATCAAGCAAATATGCAAACCGATTTAATACATGGTAGCTAGATAACCATCTAACAATACCAAAGAAATTAATTTCCTTTAGAAGTTCTTTGTCTTTTAATTCTTCCATGGAAATTTTTGAATTATTGATGATTTTTTGCATGGGAGCGAATGCAATTTACAATGTGTAACACTGTTTTCTTAACATCTGGATATTTGATTTATTTTGCAACGGTTAATTTTCCAGTGAATCGGTGTGAATTGAGGAATTTGAGAATCATCTCTTAACAGCCCAATGAGATTTTTCACAGTATAGCAAATCTGTTACCCAGTATTGACGGATCTCCATCAGTTGCATTGCTTACAAGTTTATTAAGAGACATATCAAAAGTTTTCACTATAGAATTTAATGCGTTTTTAATATCAACACCGGGGTTTGACTGTTGAAGTGCTACTAAATTTAATAATTCTTCTTTAACAACGAAGTCAGGTGAAACAAAACCTATGAAAACTGCCAATTGCGGTAGCTTGGATATCTGTTGATTTTTCAAGGGCTAAGATGAATGCAATACAGTTCTTCAAATCATTTTTTTAAAATTATATTAAAGAGCTGTATTTGTTGCAGTTATGCGTCAATCAATTGTGTGTCTCGAGATAGGAATTTCAGAAACAACTTTGTGCAATGTTGCATTATTTGGATCTAAAATCTTAAGTACATCTTCTAAGTTTTTTTAATAAATTCTCCCTTTCCATACGAGCGTTTTGAACGAGCAATATTCCAGGCAATAAAAAACTGGCTTTAGCCACATTATTAGCTTGATTGCTAAAGGTAAAAAATATTGACTGTAGTTTATTTAAATTTGATTTTTTAAAGAAGCAAGTTCATCTGATCTTAATTTAGAATGTGATGGATTCAGATTAGAAAACTGAGGAGGATTGGTTTCATAATGTTGACATAATATGCTAACCTCATAATTTTTGATCGTATAATTACAAGTAACACACAATGCTTTTCCGTTATTGTCAATAAAATAGACATTCTCTCACTCATTATTAAAACTTTTATTTTCTTGCTCGTATTCTCTTTTTTTTTGTTTTCGTTCTCTGTCGTCATATTTTAAAAATAACTGTAAATAAATAAATTTTGAAAATGCAAGCTTTATGTTATTAAAACAATAACAACAAATGTTACATACTACGAAACAAATTATAGTCAATTTACTAAAAATTCCATATTTCAAATTATAACCATAGCAAGAGTGATACAAATTGTTTTCTTCAGAGCACAATGTCAACTGTCCATTGCAATGAAAGCTTACAAATTCAAAATCTGTCTCGAGTCATTCAATTACGGACGATTACTATTTGATTGTTTGAGCAGTTTTCGATAAGTCAAATAATTTTTAACTCGGACGGAAATGAAATTTGTTACAATGTTGCATTTAGTTTTTCATATTTGCTGCCAGTAATTTAAAAGACATTTTGAAGCGTATATATAATAAAACGACGATACTTTTTTTAAATATTTTTTTCAGGAATAATCGCACTCACAATCCAAGTTCGATTCAAGCTACTACTGGAAAATGGGTGTCACGCTTCTGTAGTCTATTCTCGTTCAAACACGTCTGCCGAAATGGATGCTTGTAAGTTTTTCAAATTCCCTTTCTTGACTTATCAAATGCAATTCATCTTTTCCGAAAAATCACCTTAAAGAACAACGCGTATTAGATGTTAAGAACCTCGTGATAATGTTTAAGACCTTGGGTTCTCAAACTTTTTTTTTCTCGTGGACCACATTCAAAGTTTTGCTATTTTTGGTAGACCCCCTGCTGCTAACTAAAAATATCTAGGTACTAACAAAAACGACTTAAACAAAAAAGTACCTAGGTACCTAAAGTTCAATCTTCCCTGGCTTTTTGTTCTTTTTTATAGAAGTTTAGAATAACCTCTAGTATTTATAATTCTTAATACATAACTACCTATTACACTCAAGTAATAAAACAAATAACATGATTGATAAATTACAATATACAATAAAAATATGTATAACAAATAGGCCGATACTTATTTTTTCCGGCACTGACATCGATTCACTCACAGTCACACTTTTATGCTTAAAATCCCGGAAACAAATGAGTAACATTTATTCTTGGAGTCGCATTTCATCCCTTTGCAGGTCTAAACAAGCATCCCGGATGAGCGGGCTCACGGGCGGCACTTTGCAAGTCTCGACATGTGATGTACACTCTTGTACTATTATCTATTGTTCTATTCAATTCTGTATTTAAACTGAGTCTCGAATACTTTTTGACTACCTACCTAGTGAATGATACTACCTGCGTACGTTGATAGGTAAATCCAAGCCAAAATTTTTATTCTTTATTCTGAAAACCAGAAAGTTTTTCGTGGACCCCCTCTTACAACTTGAGAACCCCTGTTTTCTTTTCACGTCAACGTGGACCCCCATGTAGTCTCCTATGGACCCCTGGGGGTCCACCTGGACCACTTTTATAATCTATGATTTAGACGTTAAGGTGTTAATTTTAGGGTATCAATATTCACATATTCGTTGCCAACTTCTAAGTAAGTTTCAAAATATGGAATGATTTAAATTATTTTTCCAGAGAAGGAGAGCTCATGGCAGCCTAGGGATAGGAATGATTTTTTTTACAGATTAGTAGAATAAAGGAAGATGGATGCTGCCTGTTTGCTGTAGTTATTTCTGACCCAATATCACATTAACTCCAAAAATCCAAAAACTTATAGGGAAAAAACTAAAAAACAGATGTTTGGATAACACCTCAACCAGTTTAAAATAAATGCAATTTAAAATATCTTCGGTGAAGCCTGAGGAGATTTAACCTTGATGCAGGTCTTAAAAGTTTTTTGTCCTACCTTAAGAGAGAGAGAGAGACCTCAAATGGCAAATCGTAAGAGGCTGGCATGCCCTCAAAAAAGATAGCATCATCAAGGCGTTTCCCAGAATATTAACGATGCTCCAGAGGAAGTCCCACTTCAAAATCTCTGAGAAAACCTCACTGGAGGTAGAATTCATATTTGATTGACAAGAACCTATTTTTTTTTCTAGATGCACCTCAGTCAAGTTATATTTCCATGGTGACTACTCCAGCAAGACAATGCATTTTAGTCCTGGTCTACAACAGTCTAGACCAGTTGTGCCCAACCTTTGGATAATGGCGGGCATATTTTGAAATCAAAAATTGAAAGGGAGCATTGTACAAGATGCTTTTCGGTCACCAACAGATGGTGCTGCTTTTCATTTAATTTTCTTTTGTTGTTGTCATGTGCCAGCTAGGCTGGTAATATGGGGGTGCGCTGCTCCACTTTTCCAACTGAACCCTATTTTGGTCTGGAGTCCGACTTCTTCAGTACACACATGCCATACGGACTCGTTTATAGGGTAGGCAACCATTCACATCATTCATACAAGGACAGGATAGATAGAGAGAGAAAGTACATCCATGTCCGAACCGGGATTCAAACCCAGGACCTCCCTATCCTTAGTCAGGGACTCTGATCACTATACAGGGGGGTTAGCTAATTTTCTTTTAGAGCATGCATATACATTTGATGATTTTTATACCTTTAAATATGTAAAAAATTGCTAGATTTAATGTTTTTGAAATTAAAGATAAGTATTTTTTGATTTAAAATAAATTAACAATTATTTCATAATAGATTTTTATTTTATACATTTTTTGAGAGAAATATATAAAAAAATTCTTTTTTTTAAAATTGTCTGATTTGAATTTGAAAAACATATTTTTATCACAAACTTCAATGTAAATAAATTTTTGAAATAGTAATAATTTTATTCTTTAATAATTTACCAACATAAAAGCACTATTTTATAAATCCTCAAAATACAAAACTTATAAAATATAATCGTTTGATGGTAACCGGTAAATAATGGGAAAGTAATACAGAATTTTATAGTGGTGGTGGTGGGTAGGACTAATCCATGAGATCAAAGACAGCCAAAAAACCCAAAAGCAGATGTGGACTTTTCACAGCCTCCTCACGAGAAAAACCCCAAGCACTTCAAGATGTGTTGCGGGCAAAACAGAGCATTGTCGCACTTGGGGCATGATGGGTATTTTCTTTCACCGTCCTCAAAGATCATACACTTCAAGTGGCCAGTAGAAAGTCGAGACAGTGTCGTCTGATGTACTCTGGAGCCCTTAAATGTTGTGGCGGCTCCAGGATGTCTTTGGAAGTACCAAGGGTGAGCAGGAGGAATTTCACAATTAAACTGTGATATGCCTCATTATTAAGTATAAGTAAAAGTAGTATTGAATGTAAAACAAATACACCTGATAATTAATGTGAAGGCTGGATTTGCTTGTTTTAAGCCAGTTTATTGTATTCCGGTACATAAGTTGCTAAAGCCAAACTCGTACAGCCATTCAAATATTTATTTGTAGATGCATAAGAATGAATTCGCACTCAATTATTTTATAACGTCTTGCAAGATATTTCTTATAACTATGAATCCTTACTATATTAACAATTAAGATATATAAAAGAATAGTTATTTTTTAAAAAATATTTTTTTTGTTGGCGAGCATATGGTTGGACACCACTAGTTTAGACAATCCGTTTCAAAATATTTAACTTTCTTCATTCTGCATTTTCATTCACTAATCACCCTCGATTTAACCTATTTAGAAGTTTTAAAAGAGAGTCCCCATCTTGAAACAAAAGTCATTTCAATAATTTCATTACGCCAAGAGAGAAATCCCCAAGGCTTCTTCTCGCCAAAAATTCCGCCATTTATCCGAGGACATATGCATTGGAATACTAAAAGGAAATGATCGCTAAGCATCTGACAAATGTCTGATTGCACTTCCGGCGACCGAGTCTCTACGCCGAAATCATCTCTAATCGCCGATTAATGCGTCAAATAAATTAACAATGCATCGTTGAAATATAAATTGGAGAGTCGTCATCCCACGGTTGCAGTGGAAGATTCGTGTTTATTCAGACGGCTTTGGTGAAATCGATTCACAGTGGGGTTTTTATAACGTTCATGTGCGATATCTTATTTTTCTTTCGGGATCGATTGTTATATCAGTAATTATCTTGATGGAAAATTTAAAAACATGTGAAAACAGACTTCCGTGACAAAAATGGAGAAAATGATGTATGAGAAAAAAATATCGTAAGACTTCTCTGCAGATGCTGATGATACCCTCATTTTTTTCTTAAGTGACTCAATCACGCAATATTAGCTTGTTGATGAGTTGAGCGTTCGATTTTTTGTTCGAATATATATAAATTTCTATAAAAAGAGACCTGAAGTTTCTAAAAACAAATTCTTAATTTCAAATTTCCTTATGTTCTAATTAGAAACAAAAGTTAGAAAATAAATAAAGTACTTTTATAAATACGCGAAGAAACTAGGTAAACTTGCCTTGATTAATCTTTATTTAAATTTATTTCTTACTTCGAGATATATAATAAACTCCAAAAAATATGGATATTTCGAGTAGGCTAATATTTTCAGGTGTGTATGCAGCTTATAAGAATATACTTATCATCTTAAAGATTAAAGCTTTAATATAGTCGGTATATCATATTCATAAGTTTAGCCTTAAAAGTTAACTTTAAATCTATAAATTTTAAACATTTTAATTTTTTAAAAAATTATATGATTGTATAAGTTAAGCAGATTGTATTTGCTTCAGATTGTTCTTTTAAGAAAGTAGCTTTTATATATAAATAATTGTTGTTTTCTAGCTATCAGGTCTGGAATTAGCTACCACCAACCTCAGTATTTGGCGAAAAATTCGAAACGTGAATCAAAAATATTGTCACCTTTTGGCGATAATTCATGAAATACAGATAAAAAGTAATACTGATAAAAGTAATAGCAATTTTAAAATATTTTGTGGCACAAAAATTGGAACACTGTTTAAAATTTTTGTAAAAGATAAAAAGCTTAAAATTATGATGATAAAGTATTAGAATTTGTGATAGTTTAACATCAATAGTACCACTTGGTAACTTTATGGCTTGCTTTGGTGAAATGGAATATAACTACATAATAATTATAATTTTAAAATGAGACTAAAGTGAGAAAAGTCCAAAACAAAAGCAAAATAAAAACGTAACAATTTAAAAAAATTAGTAACTGAATTTTAAAAATTACAAATTTTTAGTAATTACATGAGATTGGAAATCGTAATGATTAATTTGTAATCATATATAGTAAAATTGGGAGTCAATTATTACATTAAAATGTAGATAAATTTACATATGAACATATAGAAATTTACAAATAATGAGAAGATCTCAATTGCTTTAATGTAAAATTAAGATTCAAATTAAAATAAAATACTAGGTTATGAAACATTCTGTTTTAAGATTAAAATATTTCTTTATTATACTTATAAAAATAATGTTAAAATGAAAAAAAAAAAAAAACACTTTCTATCTTTCAAATTTCAGAAGATATTTGCTTCGCATTCTTGTTCGAATTTCTTGAAAATCCAACAAGAAAAAGTGTGGAAAATAAAAATTGGAAATGCTTAAGAAAGAACGTTCAAATATATAAAAGAGATATTTCCATGTTTTAATCTGTTTCGATTACGAAAATAAATTTTTTTTTCAGAGATTCTATTTTTAGTAATTTTTCTCAGATTCTTTCAAACTGCGATGGCAACACTCATTTAATCAGAAATTTAAATCATTTTTATATTTCCATATTCAATTAGATGACATTAAAAATCGTGTACTCAGTTGAAATTTAAGTGAGGAATTTTACGTTTGATGCTTATCAAATAAGATGTTAACTACGTTATTTGATCACTGTTTTAAAATTACTTGGCGGCTTATGGCAACGGTTGACAGACACTTACTCCACTAATTTAACCTGCTCTCGTTTCACTTCATTTCATTAGTCCTGATAACATCGAAGCAAATCTTGCGTTACAAATAATTATTATTTAACAAAGATAAACATTTTGAAAGAGTTCAAAGTTGTGTTAAGAACATTTAATGAAAGCCATTAACATTAATTACATATTTGTTTGCCTTTACAATTGTGATATCCATATTTGCTAAGGTAAATGAATCCGTAGGAAGAATTTACTTAATTTTTAGTAAATCATTTGAATTCCTAAGCAAAATGAGAAAACAAATAAATTTGAATACATAAGAACGAGAAACTAAATATTTAAGTAGTTTTATTATACAGTCATAGCTTTTTTGTTGTTATGTATATTATAAGATTCATTTGCTTAGAATTCATAATTTACCTCATTATCCTTAAAATAGTAGTTATGGTTAAATTCCGGGAATATAATTATCCTTTCGCCTAATTAACTTTCGAATTAAATCCTAAATTAATAAATCCTAGAAAACACACATAAACCTCTTTTACAGTTTCAAAAATGAATAATTAAGTCTTTCCAAAATAAAATATTTAAATCTGTTTCACATTTCTCACAAATTAAAGACTTAATTAGCTAAATCTGTTTTAATGAAAAAATATCGCACTGTAAGTTGATAATTTGAAGGAAACTATTAAATGTAGTATACATGTATTTGAGAATAGGAATACGAGCACTGTTTTTATTATACAAAAATTCGAAGTATTAAATCTTATTTAATTTGAATGTGCAATTTTCAACAAATTCAATTATTTTTGTTTTCCTTATTATCTAGTCATAATAAAACCTAGAATTCAGTTTCATTCCATCCCCAAGTAAATAAAACTGAACTACTCTCTTTCTAGATAATAAAAGAGACTTCAGTTTTATTTACATCACCATGTACTGTAAATAAAACTGTAAATCACAAAATAAATGGGAATATTTTAAGAATCATACCAGTTATTTTAGTTCTCTAATTTTATTTACATTACATGCGGATATATAGGATATGTTATTATATTCATTTACTAATGTTTTTCTGAATTAACGTTAGGTATTACAATTGTATTAATTAATAATTGAATTGAATTCCAATTTCAAAACTAATTGTTTCGAAATTTAGAGGCAAGATCAAATGATGGAAATTTAAATATGTAGTGGCAGCTGTATTCCACGCAACGAGCTAACATGAACTACATATTTGTAATTTGTAACTTATTATTATGTCCGATAAAGTAACACGATTAAGACCTGTTCATAAAGTGGTGCATGACGGTTCAAGAAAGCTCTCAAGAAATCAATTTCTCGGTGAAATTAAATTCTTCAGATCAAATGCATGGGCTTTCTTTTATTTCTTTTTAGTTACGTTGTCATATTCGATTTAGTTCATCGCCGAATCAGAAGATAGAAATAGTGTTCTCATGCATTTTTATGCACAAATATCTACTACGCTTGGCGTTTCTACGATTGTAATTCTTAAATACCATCTACACGCTTCCATAACGCGAAACTTTTAAGGTGTTGTACTATTAAAATAATATTAAAAAATAAAGTGGTAGTTACCTAATGTATTATTTTTAGCACACATTGGAGATAAAGTAGCATCACTTCAATCTTTTTATTTTTAATGTTATGTAAAATAAAATACTATAAGAACCTGCATTATTTTTAACAATATATAGCTTAAGAAGTAGTAGATAATTATATATTCTCAAATACCAATCATGTTCTGGTAATAACTTACCTTCGCTTTTGGCACGCAGTTGTTATTATTAGTCTTAAACTAGTTTTCTTTTGCTAATAAAATGTTAACTTTGTTAAATTAATACATAGATAGATAAATAGATATAATAGAAACTAGTAAGACAAAATTTGAAAACCACTGACAAGAATAAAACAATACACAAAACAAAGAATGGCCAAAGTATAGGGACCACGTCTTCGTAAGGAGGGAGATGGTCAGCTACGCAAAATAAACATTCTTCTCTGACATGCACGAAGGACGAACGTCAACAGATCTTCGAGCAATTCCCCCGAAGAGCGTTTGTATTAAATAAAAGAAACATGCATATATTTGTATCAAAAATTAAAGTAAAAAAGTATGTCAATACAAAGTAAACAAACTCATAGAAGAAAGAATTAGATAATACTTTCAGAATAGCATGTTGTTGTTGTTGCTTATCCCCGACTGGCGTGACAGTACCATCACACCAGCCCCATGAATCCAAAAATAGTCAGTCTCTCAAGCACCACCTCCGGTCTCAACTCCATGTCTCCTCTCTCACACCGAATGCACTGAAAAATATGAAATGGGGTGGTCTGAACCACTTGACATTTGGTACAAAGAGGGTAGACCTTGGTACAAGAGACATGTCTCTGAGAAAGCAGGTCGTCTTGTCAGAGCCGTTTGGCTGCATCTCTTGTGTTTAACCTCTAGTGCGGAATCAGGATGTTTACATGTGTACCATTCGTGGGTAGGAATGCTATCCCTAAAAGTAGCATTGATAGCCATCCTAACTCTAGAGGTCATTCAAAATATCATATATATCAGTTTTCTTTTGTACTTTTAAATATAGTTACGCTTTTATTACCTTTAGTGATTCAAATTATGAAGATATTTTAAATCTATTTACCCAATCGAACTTTCTCTAATTAAAACAAATACATTTGATATAAGGGCTGAATTTTTAGATTTATGTATCGGTATTAAAAATTCGATTACTTATGTTGATATTTTGGACAAAACAAATCAATTTAATTTTAGGTGAATAAATTAATATACTGGATCTGCAATATTTCCTTAAGAACATAAAGGAATATTATATTTAATGAACTAAAACATATTCAAAATATCTGCAACGTTAATAAATTCTCTAAAAATCAAAGAAAACGTTAAGTTGATAATCACAAAGACAATAATATTCCTGCCAATATTATTTTAAAATATGTGTTGGAAGTTTGTAGGATTGAAGTAATTTGTAGCTTTTACCACTACAGAAGGACCACCATTTAAGTTCTTACAAGAGTCACGAAAACACCTACTTTCCTTTTAATTCACTTTAAACATAATTTAATCTTATATAAATCAACACAGTTTAATTTTAAATTTACTGTATGCTTATTAACTAGTCTAACTTTTTGAATTTAACTTGTAATTTTTCAAATTACTCTTGGCAACTATATCATTTTATACCAATTTTAAATTTACTCTTGGCAACTTTATTTCAATAGGTTCTGATTTGCTGGTATTGATATTTTGAAAGTATATGTGTGGAGTACCTCTTCTACTATGGGTTTGCTTACTTTGCTTTGATATTATAATTTTTACTTCAATTATAGATATATAAATATCTTCATGCTTGTTTCTTTTAATACAAACTCTATTCGGGGGGAATTGCTCGAAGATCTTTAAACGTTCGTTGTTCGTGCATGTTAGAAAGGAGTGTTTATTTTGCATAGCTGACCATCTCACTCCTGATGAAGACGTAGTCCCTATACTTTGGTCATTCTTTGTTTTGTATATTGTTTTATTCTTGTCAGTGATTTTCAAATTTTGTCTTGCTATTTTTAATGTTCTTCATGTTGTATCTTATTCATACTGGCCTGTCTCTCTTTAGCTGCTTTGCGCTGGTTTGATTGCCTGTAATGCATATAATCTGGTATTGTATTTTTTATTTAATGTGCTGTATTTTATATACTGCATTTATTGCTTTATATATATATATATATATATATATATATATATATATATATATATATATATATATATATATATATATATATATATATATATATATATATATATATATATATATATATATATATATATATATATATATATATATATATATATATATATATATATATATATATATATATATATATATATGTATATATATATATATATATATATATATATATATATATATATATATATATATATATATATATATATATATATATATATATATATATATATATATGTATATATGTATATATATATATATATATATATATATATATATATATATATATATATATATATATATATATATATATATATATATATATATATATATATATATGGTTGCTGAATAATTTCGACATTCCCCAAATTACTATTAAAATATTATAATTAAAGAAATAATATGGTATATAATTAATATAACACACTAGGAGGCCGTTGTTATTGAACCAGAATGTTTTCCTGAAGAACAAATAACATATCTCTGAGTTGGGCTCTACAAGTTAGATATAAGCAAGCAGGTGGAAATTTCGTAATTGTAAAGCAGAGACCAAGCAGAAGACCCCCAATACTTGACCTGCCACCTCCCGAGGTATCATTTCACTTGGAGGACATTGCGACCACGTCCAGTTTAACGTGCACCCAGGACGAATTAAATTTTTAAATATTTCATTCAATAATAGAATTCTAAATTAATAATTGCAGTATTTGTAAGTACTCTCTTTTAAATCTTAAGAATAATGCCTTGCTTATGCCAATAATAACTTTTTTTAGATTTTTCTTGATTATTGTGTGATGGCTAGTAGCGTCGGAGATTGTAAGCATTGCAATATATTTCTTTCTTTACTTAAAACTTAAGTTATAACTACTCCATCGGCACTTAGAGAAGAACAAAAACAATTTATAACTTACTATGACTTCTGTATTGCTTTTAAGTTCCTTGACTTCCTTAGAGTAATAAATTTAAGCTGAAAAATATCAAAAATGTTCTTCTCAGTGAAGATTAAAAGACAAAGCATAAATCTAATATCCACTTTTATTTTCCGGAGAGCAAAAGGCCATGCTTGATATTTTCTGACAATATTTGACGAGACACAGTTGGTAAACTTCCGCAAGTGTGCTTTTAAACTGTAACTGAATGTCAAAATCAATAGTTTCACAGAAAAATAACATAAAAATCACATTTTTATATTCAGCACTCCGTTTAAGAAATTTGTGAGAAAAATTTATGTACATGAATGTTAGAGAAATAATCATGTTTTTATGAAATGGAAGGGAAAATGCAAAAATGTGATAAGATTTTTTTTTTCTCTCTAAAAAAATACTCTAATGATATTAAAAAATATATTTTGATTTTACACAGATAAAATACCGTTTTTTGGCACAAATGTATTTAAACATTTATCTTTAGTGCATACATTTGGCATGTACATGTGTTTGTTACAGTATAATGTCTAAACATATTCCAGTGTGACTGTAAGCATTCTAAACAACAGAACATTCTAAAACACAAACGCACGCATGAAATTAATTGAATATTTAATACTTGGAATTGGGAAAATAAATTATATTTGTATAAGAAACTTTATGTATTCTATAAAATATTCCAGCCATTGTGAAATTAATGCTATATATTAAATCAAAATTTAAACCAGTCACATATTTAATACTGAAAGCACAGAAATTAACTATTCATTACAGAAAATTATTATATTACTGTTATTAGAATAAAAAGACAAAGTTAAATTTTCTTTAAAATTTATCTTGCTTTAATGACAATATCACATTTTAGTGAAACATTATATTCTAATCAATGTATTCTAAAATAACTTTCAGAGAATAAAATAATACTTTAAATAGTATATGTTCTAAATAAATATTACTTTCTACAACATTTTAAAATCACTAAAAGATTTGATATTTGAAAATATACTTTATATATATATATATATATATATATATATATATATATATATATATATATATATATATATATATATATATATATATATATATATATATATATATATATATATATATATATATATATATATATATATATGACATAATATATGTATTCAAAATTATTGCAAGAAAACTTTGTCTCGTTTAATCTAACGAAAATGTATATTTTATATGCATATTTATATTTTTGAAATGTATATTTTATATTTTTATTTCCTGCGATTGTGAGATCGATGATATATTCCGAAGCAAACGCATACTTTAAAATGAGCTGTATAATTAAAATTTAAAACGTGACAAATTATTTAGATTCAAAAAGATTTCAATATTTAGAATTTTGTGAGAATAAATAATTTGTATTTGAAATACATGTGTTTTATTATTCAAAAGATAATAATATGTTCTAATTGTTTATTTTATAATAATTATATATTCTGCAGTGATAATATTATATTCTAAAATGTGTTCTTTAATAATTGTAAAATTAGTATATTACATATTTAACATTTGGAGCTTAGGGAATAAATTATTTGTATTCGGAAATTATTGTACATAAAATTTATCTTAATTTATTATTTGCATAGTTTTTTTCGGCTAAGACAAATGACATAATATAAATTTAATTTTCTAACAGTTTTTTTTCTTAAAATTAGTGAGTCAAATTCAGGAATAGATAGATTTTCAGATAAAAAAAAAGAAGATATAGAATTATATTCCTCTTTTCAAATTAAAATCTCAAGCAGGATTCCATAGTTTCAGGAACAAAATCAGTTGACCTTGAAAAAACATCTTGGAAATAAATTTTAGACTTTTCTTTAAGTCCTCCATTTGACACACAGCTTAGGAAACTTAAACACAAACTTCTCAACCTTTTTTTTTTTTTAAATTTCCAGTTTTTTTTTACACACATTTTTATTTAAATTCCGAGAATTTTGAAATGATAAATATTTTTTGTCTTCCCCTAGTGTATAAAAGTTTCAGATTGATAAAAATATTCGTTTTTATGCGTTGAATCAGTGAAATTAGGCAGGAAATAAAAGAAACCGTTTCCGTTACCTATTTCCTGCAACGACACAGCAGGTTTGATTAACATAGAATTTAAAGTATTTATTTACTTATAACATATCATAATAATATTTATCAAATTTTGACTCATTTGCAAATTTCAAAGTTATTATCTCACGACTAAATTCAATGATTTTTTTTCTAGCACGTTTTCAGAATAATTCTTTGCATTTGATACTGCAAATTAATGAATTTGTGAATAAACAGAATGGCTATTAGTTTTTCCATGGCGATAAAGATAACACTTTTTCCTTTCTTAAATGTATAGATTAAAGTATTAAATTATTTTTAAAAAAATAGTCATAAAAATAAAATATAATATTTACGCCTTGCGTATTTCAGAAAATTTTTTATTCGTGCTTGTTTTCGGGGTAAAAATTCGAAAGGGAATTCTAAATGGACCAAACTATTTTACAGTTTATTTGATTAGGAACATTCTACATTCAAACAAATACCAAATTTGCATCGCTAGATCTATCCAGATGGTGAATAAAATTGCGAAAATATTTTTATACCAAAGCATTTTATTTTCGGTATGTTTTCGAATTTTTCTTTTTAAATTGTGGAGCAACGAAATTGAAATCGTTTTTGAATTCCTATATTTTATTCAGTAATAGAATGGCATTGAAAGTAGTCTGCAATTTCTAGCAGTAATGAAGTGACGTGAAAACTGTATTTGATTTTTTTTCATCCACTTTTCTTTGATGCAATTTTCATAGTAAATAAAATTTAGCTTCGAAGGAAATTATACAAGCACTAATTTTCAAGCTTAAAAAAATGAAAGAAGATATGAGTTGTTCATATAGTAAGTTTGCCGACCAACTTGTCTGGTGGTCAGCATGCCTGACTGCTGATAAGGAGATCCTGGGTTCGAATCCCGGTTCGGGCATGGATGTACTTTCTCTCTCTATTTATACTATCTTTGTTCTATCCTTGTATGAATGAGGTGTGAATGGTTGCCTACCCTATAAACGGGCCCTTATGGCATGTGTGTAGAGCAAAGTCGTACCTTCGTGGTGCTCTGATTAAAACGAAAGACACTCCCAATTGACTTAAATTCGCATAGCCAAGGCATAGCGAGCTTGGCTTGTCCTAGTGTCATTAGTAACAACAACATATGGTAAGTTTAAAGTTTTAGACTCATAAATACCTGCATGAATATGACATGTGTTTTTCAACAAGCATATTCCATTTTTTTTTTGACAAGAATATTCCATTTTCTTGCATGACAATCTGCTCAACAACAGTTGGTGCAGAACGAGATATTAATCACAGATACATAAATATATGCATTGCCATTATTTTTGATATTGTTGGCAATGCAAACAATTTACATATATAAGAAACTTTGGCTATGATGCCGTATAATCCAGCATGACAAATTCTGAGTTTTGCGATTTTTTTAGGTGGATTTCTTATGTATTGGTTTTTAGTATGTCCTGGAGATGAAGATGACCTATAAGAATTATGATAAAAATTCTATTTTGGCAACCCTAGTATTTATGTCATTGTTCACGTCACAACACGTCATTTTGGCAACATTTCTTCATCGCCAAAAAATTAAGAAGTGGTAATCCTGGATTATAAAGCAAAACTCTTTACTTGTAGATGATTTTTGAAAGAATTTTGTGTAAAATATTTATTTTGCACCGTCAGCTGATTCATATATTTTTTAGAGTATTGCAATGCGTATTGCAATATTCTTTAGTGCATTGTTCAGCGTTCATTGTATGTTTTCTCTTTAGGGAATAAAATTTTCTCTTCGCAAACATCAAATGAAAATCAAATGTAATGACAACACACAAATACTACTAGCCAAATGAACAACGAAATCTAAGTACATTCTAAGATAAGCAGTTCTGAAGTTGGGAACATTAGCAAAAGGAAAAAAAAAAGCAATGGCACTTATCAGGAAAAATGAAACAATATTTTTGCGAGATTATCGAACGAAACTTCCGCCAAAAAGAAACAATCTTATCGTAAAACCACATGGAATGCCAAAAAAAAAAATCTGTTTTGCTGCTGAAAAGACGATCGAAAATTAAAAAAAAAAAGAACTATTTGAAATACAGTACCACGTGACCGCTAGTTTGCTGAAGCAAGGGACAAGGGCGTTTCGGCGAAGTGAGAGGGGCGGGGTGGGGCGCAGTCTCCAATCCAGTCAATATTCCAGAAAGAAGGGGCGGCCAAGCCAGGATCGATCCTCTATAAATAGCAATAGTGCCCGCCGTAAACTGATTCTTTTGAAAAACTTGTTGCCTATTACTTTTTTGCCTCTTTTATGTAAAATGATTTTCGGAAAAATATTTCAGGAGGTAAAGCATCGAATATATATATATATATATATATATATATATATATATATATATATATATATATATATATATATATATATATATATGCATCATCATTTAAATGACAATCTTTAAATTGTTCAGATCAACTGGCAACAAAATTCTTTTAGGGATGGCAGACGACATTTTTACAGAGGCATTTTTACAGAAATTTATATATATAGCAACATAGCATAAATTATGAAATGGAATTAAAAAAAAGGGTCGTAATAGAGTCATTGACAATAAAAGGTCGTCACAGTTTTGGAAACGTAGCAGTAAAAGGTTACCAGCGGAGATATTCCCTCTAGCGCCGGTTATAACATTTTTGGCGACTTTATCGCCTACGCTGGCGAAATGGAAAAAACCTATATATTTTATGTTATGTTATAATAAAGACATATAATAAAAATATTCAATAGATTTATTTAATAATGAAATTTACACAGTAAGTTAATTAAATTACATTAATACTTTTAATATTAAATGAATCATTAATTAAGTATGACTAACTAATAATAAATTTATTGTTTTATAGGAACAAATTAGATTTTGAAGATATTTAAAATTGCCTTAAATATAGTTGCAGCTATTGTAAGGCTTTGTATTTATTGTGTTTATTTGTGGGGTCTCCTTTATTTATTGAAACACGATTTGGGAATCGAATTCAGATTGCGTTGAAATGCAGACCAGAGAAACTAATGTCAGAAATATTATTAGATAATGAATTCAAATTAACATATAGGATCAAAGAACGTACGCAAAACTTTTGATCGGTGCTCAAAAATTAGCAAATAAAGATTTTAATAATAAATTTGTAAAAATTTGAAGTCGTAGTAAAATAAATCGTAATTACTTTTGCAATTTTTGGGCTATTTAAACTATTTTGCGATTAAAGTTTTTTAAAGTTACAAACTTTATAAAACAAATAACTTATAAAATATTTACTTCGCAAAATATATCAAGTTTAAATTCCAGATCTGAACTTTCACATGTTTTTATTAAATACCAAAATATTGCCTTTCAATACTCAGAAAATGGAACTCACATTTTATACATACATACATATATATATATATATATATATATATATATATATATATATATATATATATATATATATATATATATATATATATATATATATATATATATATATATATATACATACATATATATATATATATATATATATATATATGCATATATATATATATATATATATATATATATATGTATATATATATATATATATATATATATATATATATATATATATATATATATATATATATATATATATATATGTATATATGCATATATATATATATATATATATATATATATATATATATATATATATATATATATATATATATATATATATATATATATATATATATATGCATATATATATATATATATATATATATATATATATATATATATATATATATATATATATATATATATATATATATATATATATATATATATATATATATATATATATATATATATATATATATATATATATATATATATATATATATATATATATATATATATATATATACATATATATATATATATATATATATTGCAACAATTATTAATTTAGAATTTTTTTAATTAATGAATCTTCCTTGCCGATTTAAACTAATCATAAAAAGAAGGCTGTTTTGTCTTGTCTTTTTCATTTCTTCTGTTCTATTATCAATGAATAATAGCTTTTCAAACCCATGCTTTGGTTTTTATATAAGAAATAGCTTTATTAACAAAAAACTTCGACAATATGACGAATGAGATATTCCATGGTGAACTTCGCCTTGTTTGCTGCCTCTTGAATCATGCGATTTGAAGGCAGGCAGCTCGATAACAGGCAAATTCGTCGACACGTCGGATTTGTAACGCTGTCTCAATACAATGTAACGTACATGAAACGTTATCTGACGTCATGGATATTTTAAACCAATTGAGAATTGCAATAAAGTGGTCTAATAATGATCTCAACTGGAACGAAAAAAAACAAAAAATGGTTACAAGAATATTTTTTCAGTAAACTTTTTTTTATCAAATTATTCCTTGATTCTAATTAAGTAATTAATAATTAGCATTATTGAACACGTTTTAAATAAAAAACATATCGCATTCTTAAAAGATTCTGCCTTGCGTAAGAATTTTCTCCACACATTGTAATCGAAATGAAAATTAAATATTCAAATAAAATAGGAAAGGCAAATGCAATTCAAATATTCATTGTGAATGAATTGTACATTCCAATGTACGACTGCTCTAACACAAATTATCGTAGATGAATACGAATAATCTCAGATAATTGAAAAGAGTATTTAACTACTATATTGGAAAATAACGGAAGACGTTTTTCGAGATCCAAAATATGAGAATTCTATTTTCCACAAACAAGTAAGTAAAATTTTAATTTCATTTACATTTTTCTTTTTACTGAAGAAAAATTTAAGTTAAAACAGGAATTGGACGCTGAAATACTTCCGCAAGAAGAAAAAGAGTCCCCCTAAGAATTGTTTCATTAAATTAGCGAAATATCATCACTGGCAAATGATTAATACAAGAATTCCGCTGTATAATTAGTGCGATTAACAGAATTGTTAACCTAAATCCAATTACCACAATTGGCTGGAATGCGAAGGATGTTATTGACAGGACGGAAGAATTTAAGCAATTTACTTGGCGATATGATTCATATATTATGTCTGTATCTGAAGTTTATTTCAATCCAAGTCGATAATAGCTAATATTATAAATGCGTGTTAAAAGTGTGTCTCGGTTCATATATATTTTAGCAATCAAAAGAGATTTTTTCAAATTGTGACTCAATAAGTCTACCATCGAATATTCTCGAATGTTTTCGCCATAAATGGTCAAATAAATGAATTTTTACGTGGCCCATACTTTAGAGCAGAGGTAGCCAAGCTCTTTGATAATGCGAGCCATTTTTCAAAATTTGAAGTTTTTTCACGAGCCGCAATTAAATACGTATTTAAAAGGTATGTGTCAAAAGAAACGTGGTCAAACCCACGCTAAAAGTATGATCTGTGGATCATCAGCAAGGATTGCCTCTGAAATTCTAAGATGCTCTAGGCAGAAGATACGTTTAATCGTAGGCTTCATAACTGGGCACTACTATTTCAGAAAACACCTCTATAAAATGGGACTGTTTCAGCAAGACCCTATCTGCAGGAAATGTCATACGCAAGAGGAAACGGCTAAGCATATCATTTACGAATGCGAGGCTCTTGCCCTCCCTAGATTAACCTCTTTAGGCATCATTCATACTAGAGAGTTACATCCAGACTCCATCAAAGGGTTATCGGACTTTATGAATAAAGTGGGTGACCCGAGCAACTGGAACTAGGAAACATTGGGTTTGGAGTTAACAGTACAAAATGCTGATAAAAGCAGAGGTGCCCAATGACATACAAACTCAACTCTAAGAAGAAGAAAAGGTATACCAAAAAAGTATTAAAATGTTTTATAAAAATTATATTTATTGAAAACATATAAATAAAAGTACAAAATATGTGTAATAGATTTAAATACTAAAAATTAATTTATTTTATTTCATTTGATAATTCTGTAAAATTTGATGTATAATTGTATAATGATGTATAATTTCTCAGAAATTCTTTCAGATACATGCTAGTTAATATTGATTGATTGATTGGTGTTGGGATTTCACGAATTTTAAAGGGGAATAAAATGATACACATATGTACGTTTTCCGAATATTGAAATAATTCGACAAGCAGCTTTTTTTAACTCAGAATACTTAGATTCTGGTATAACTTTTAAAAATTCAGTAATCGGCGATGACTTATATTTTAATTTTAGAGTATGATCTTCTTGTGTAACTCTATCAATTCTAATTCTTCAGATGTTTTTTCGGTCATAATTGTGTTGGAAATTGAAAACTCTTGTGTTGGAATTGATTTCAAATGGATTCTGAAAAAAAATCAAGAGACAATTTAAAATATTCTAAGTCTTGAAATCTATTTTGATATCCGTCAATATTTTTTCTAGCTTTTTTTATATACTCGTTTTTTTTCTTGTTAAACATTGGAAAAAATTTTTTTAATTCGAAAGAAATGGCAATATGTTTTATTTTTAATGTCTTTTTGCAAAGTTGGTTGGTTGGGTTTTATGGCACATGGTCCAAAAATGGACGTCTTTTTGTAAAAGTTATAATTTATAGTTTGAAAACTAAATATACACTGTGAAAGTGTTCAAATACTATTTGACCCTTCCCCTCCAATTGTAAATTCAGTGTTTGCATATGTTCCATGTGACATCTGTCATAAACATCGTCTTGCAACCACTCGTCATCATCGAATTCTGAATAGGTTATTTCCTTTTCTTTTAGAGATACAATTATTGGATCAAACAAATCTGAAAATTGTTTTAGTACATTGTAGCTAGATAACTATCCAACAACACAAAAGAAATTAATGTCAGTTGGAAGTTCTTTGTCCTTTAATTCTTCAAGGAACTTTTTTTAGCTATAAATAATTTTTTGCATTGGTGCGAATGTAATTTATAATGTGTAACGCTGTTTTCATAACATCAGGATATCTTAAATATTTTGTAACGAGATGTTCTCGGAGAATTATGCAGTGAATTGATAGGAATTGTGGAATTTGAGAATCATTTCTTAAAAGCTCAATGTGACCTTTTCTAATAATTTGACAAGCAGTTTTTTTAATTCAGGAAACTTCAATTCTGATACAAATTTCCACAATTTAATTCTATCGGAGTCGACTTATATTTTAATAGTAGTGTTTACTCTTCTTACATCTCTAATTGTATTTCGCCAGATGATTTTTTGGTCATAATTATATTGGACATGGAAAACTCACCTGAATTACATGTTAATTTCAAATGGATTCATAAAAAAAAATCAAGGGGTGATTAAAATATTTCAAGTCTTGAAATCTATTTTGGAATTCCATCAATATTATTTTTTACGTACTCGTTGAGTTTTTCTTGTTTAATATTAGAACAATTTTTTTTAATTCGAGGGAAATGACAAAATGTTCTATTTTTGATCTCCTTTTAAAAAAGTCGTAATTTAGTTTGAAAACTAAATATACACAATGTGAGATATTATTTTATCTTCCCGCCTACAATTGTAAATTCAGTATTTGAAAATGTTCCATAACATTAGTCAAAAACATTAAGTCTGTTAACAACTCGTCATTGTCTAATTCTGAATAGGTTAGTTAAGTTTCTTTTAGAAATACAATTATCGGATCAAACAAATATGCAAACCGATTTAATACATGGTAGCTAGATAACCATCTAACAATACCAAAGAAATTAATTTCCTTTAGAAGTTCTTTGTCTTTAAATCCTTCCATGGAAATTTTTGAATTATTGACGATTTTTTTCATTGGAGCGAATGTAATTTACAATGTGTAACACTGTTTTCTTAACATCAGGATATTTGAAATATTTTGCCACGTTTAATTTTCCAGTGAATCGGTGTGAATTGAGGAATTTGAGAATCATCTCTTAACAGCCCAATGAGATTTTTCACAGTATAGCAAATCTTTTTCTCAGTATTGCCGGAGCACCATCAGTTGCATTGCTTACAAGTTTATTAAGAGACATATCAAAAGTTTTTACTATAGAATTTAATGCGTTTTTAATATCAACACCGGGATTTGACTGTTGAAGTGCTACTCTAATAATTGTTCTTAAACAACGAAATCAGGTGAAACAAAACCTATGAAAACTTCCAATTGCGGAAGTTCTGTGATATCTGTCGATTCGTCAAGGGCTAAGGTGAATGCAACACAGTTCTTCAAATCATTTTTAAAATTATATTCAAAAGATGTATCAATTGCAGTTATGCATTGTAAGATTGTGTATGTCTCGAGATAGGAATTTGCAAAACAACTTTGTACAATGCCGCATTATTTGGATCTATAACTTTTTATACACATCTTCCAAGTTTTTTATTAATAAACTCTCCCTCTCCAAACGGATGTTTTGCACGAGCAATATTCCAAGCAATAACAAAACTGGCTTTAGCCACATTATTAGCTTGATTGCTAAAGGTCAAAAATTATTGACTGTCGTTTATTAATTAAATTTGATTTTAACAATGCAAGTTCATCTGATCTTCTTCTTCTTCTTCTTAGAATTGGGTTTGTATGTCATTGGGCACCTCTACTTTTATCAGCATTTTGTGCCATTAACTCCAAACCCAATGTTTCCTATATCCAGTTGCTCGGGTCACCCACTTTATTTATAAAGTCCGATAACCCTTTAATGGAGTCTAGGTGTCACTCTCTAGTATGGATGATGCCTAAAGTAGTTCATCTAGGGAGGGCAAGAGCGTCGCATTCATAAATGATATGCTCTGCTATTTCCTCTTGCGTATGACATTTCCTGCAGATAGGATCTTGCTGAAACAGTCACATCTGGTCAGAAAGTCAGTCAGTCATACTAGGGATAGCTTCCTGACTTTCACCAGAAGAAGATGGTTTGGAGGTCATTTTCATCTGATCTTAATTTAGAATGTGGTGGATACAGATTAGAAAACTGAGGAGATGATTGGTTTCCTAATGTCGACGTAAATTGTTAACTTTATAATTTCTTACCGTAGAATTACAAATGAGATACAATGCTTTTCCTTTATTATCAATAAAAAAGAAATTCTATTTCCACTCATTATTAAAACTTTTATTTTCTTGCTCGTATTTTCAATTTTTTTTAATTTCGCTCCCTATTGTCATATTTTTTAAAGAACGGAAAATAAAAAAAGAAATTTAGAAAATACAAGTTTTGTGTTATTAAAACTATAATAACACATGTTACATACTACGAGGCAAATTATTGTTATCTTACCAAAAATTCCAGATAACAAATTATATCCGCAGCAAAAGTGATGCAAACTATTCCTCCCAGAACACAATGTCAACTGTCCATTGCAGTGAAAGTTTACAAATTCAAAATGGGTGTGGAGTCGGTCGATTGCGGATGATTAAGCCACTGTTTATGTTCATTTTCACAGTTTTTAAAGAGTCATATTATACTTAACTTGCACAGCAATGAAATTTGTTACAACGTTGTCCTTTGTATTTATTGTCAGTAATTTAAAAAAACATTTTGAAATACATACGGAATGATAATAATTTTTTTAAAATATATAATAACTCAAAAATGAAACGGGAACTCGGGTACATTTATCGAGTGCCTCATGTGGCTCGCGAGCCGCAGGTTGCTCACCCCTGCTTTAGAGTGTCCCTGGATTCCTCGCCAAATTAATGCCGATAGGGTGATGTTGAATATGGCGATAAACATTTTTTTTACATTTTTTTAATCAACATAAAAAATTTATTTTTATTTCTATAAATGTTATTTTTATCCAATGGCGGGCACACAAGGGTGACTGAACCCTATGCCACAACAAGGCCAGAAACTGCTGCTCATGTGTCGTTACCCAGCGAGCACCTGTGAACCAAGTCACGGAGGCGAGTAGCGTTATCCGCGTCATACCACCACAAACCCGTTTATAGGGCGGGCCACATTCACACAACATCACAGAAGGAAGGACAGAGAGACACAGGAGAAGGAAGCAGTGAACATCCATGCCCGAACCGGGATTCGAACCCGGGACCAACAGTTCAGGAGTCAGGAACGCTTACCACTCAGCCAATCGGTCGGCTCTATAAACGTATAAAGTTTGTATAACTTTTTTTTAATTGTGTGTATTATTGCATATATTTGGCATCATTTTGTTTCTTCAAATACCTCTCTTTCATTGTTATTCACAATATATATTATACATATTAAATAAATAATTAAAAATAAAACTTATAAAGCTATCGAATATAAAACGGTTAAAATTTATTTTCTCTTAAAATTGTCTATTATTTTTCTATATATTGTTAGATTCGAATGATTCTTTACCACGATTTTAATATGCATATTATATAAATATAATAAATAAAAGTAAACGTTTTTTCTGCTGTGCACTGATGTAAGTTCTCGTCACTGAACGAGGTTTTGAAATTCCTTTACTGGGAAGAACTCCCCGGCTTCCAGTTTGTTTTTGCCCTCGTTTTTATTGACACTCATCGTAATGTTCCCTTTTTAGATCGAACGCGCCCCACCATTTCTTTTTTTCTTTCCTCCACGCGGGCTGCCTTTTTCACCAATTCATTCTTATCCACTTTCTCGAACCAAGAAGAGGAGAAATTTTTGGAGTTCCAAAAATGTCGAACGTCTCTTCCAGTTAAGGAGAGATATTGCCTACAGCGGAAAGCAATCAGAGACGAGAAATGGGAAGACCAAAATTAACTAATGAAACTCAAGCGAAATATATTTTAATTGCATAAATATTCAACATACGTGAAAACTGTCAAAATATATGTTCCTATCTTAGTTTTGGGCGATAAGTTTTGTCTATTTTTCTTCTGAAATGACAAGTATTTACTCCAAATAATTAAAATTTCATGAGATACTAATGATAAAAAATTTATATAGTATAAAAATTTAATAAAATAATAATAGTATTTCAAAAAATATAATTTTTTAAATTATATTCTAATATAGATAATATTTTAATAATAATATAATTGGATTACACTTTATATACTTTCTATACACAAAAAACATCTATGTTGTTTCTTAAAATTAATTTATATAAAATTTGAAACTACAAAAACGCGCATCTTTTTAAAATAGTAACCAATTTCTAATAACAAAGTTAAAAATTGTGTTTGTTTTGACCATGCATTATATACGATCTCATTTCTCTGGAGGGGGAGGGGGCGGTATTGAAATCTTTACTAGAAAAAAAGGCACCATTTCAAAAAAAGTTGGTAATCTATGTTTTATATAAACCAATGAGAATTATAATAAAATGGCGTAATCAGGATGCCAACTGTAACGAAAGAAATCATCATTTTATGGTCAAAAATCTTCTAAAGTAAAAACTCAACCAATATATGTGGCCACATCTTTTTATAAAATTTGACTCCGCTAAGACAATTGTTAGAAGCGGTGCAAATATAAGTTAAGAAAAATAATTCATAGTGGATACACAGAATTCTCAGTTACACAAATTTTGATTGAGAACTTAACCTTTATTTTCTTCTTTTTTACGATTTGAAAAGGCCGCCCAGCTTGTCTAGTGGTCAGCGTGTCTGACTGCGGATAGGGAGGTCCTGAGTTCGAATCCCGGTCGGGCATAGATGATGTACTTTCTCTCTATATCTATCCAATCTTTGTCCTTTCCTTGTATGAATGAGGTGTGAATGGTTGCCTACCCTATAAACGGGTCCCTATGGCATGTGTGTACTGAGGAAGTCGGACTCCACACCAAAATAGGGTTCAGTTGGGAAAGTGGAGCAGCGCACCGCATATTGCCAGCCTGGCTGGCACACGACAACAATAACGATTTTAAAAGACCATACGTTGAATAAACTATCTAAACCTAACATTTTTTGAATAACGCTTTCGGATCACATAAAATATATTTTTTTTTTCATTAAAAATTCATTTATACATCAAAATTGTAAATTTGTCATTTCTCTACATCATTTCCAATAAAATCACGTTAAATTACATGAAGTTATTGACCTAAATATATTTATTACTTTAATAAATATTTATGCATCGTTATCGTATATTACAGTAAATAATTTCACTGCATTTAATTGAATTATTAATTGTATTTATTCTCAATCTTTCCAGCTTTGTACAGCGAAATTGACAACAAAATAAAAAATAAAAAAACGGAACCATGACCAATCATAACATTAAATAACATAGAGATATGTTAATGGCATATGAAAATTAATTTAGAGAACTAGTTACAAAGAATTCTTCTATGGCATCACTATAGCAACTTCAAAGTGGTTCCTATACAAAAATAACTGTAGAATCCTCAAAGTGGTTGAAAAAAAATTAAATGCCCTTACCTAGAGAATAACTCATCTTGAATAATTAAACCAATATATGAATTATTTATAGAATTCTAAAACGTCTTTCTTTATAATTAAAGAGCTTTCCGTTTTAAAAATAATTCCTAAATATTATACCATTTAACATAATTCGTACCCTAATTTAAAGGGCATTTAAGCATGTTCGTAATTTTATTTTCAGTAAAAAGAACTGATATATATATATATATATATATATATATATATATATATATATATATATATATATATATATATATATATATATATATATATATATATATCGATTGTGAGGAGAATTCTATTTTAACATCAAAAACTCTCTATTTACGCCAGATAGCGCATCTATTTTTAGACCCATTAATTCTGTTTCTAAATTCGTAAATTAATCGTTAAATGTCAAAAAAAAAAAAATTAAATCACTTACTTAAGATTGGAAGACGCAATTTCATTCATTTTGCAACTATGTCAATATTTCCTGTGTTGCCTTTTTCACTGCATCTGACAATAGCAAATTTAGTTGTAAGTCATTTAATTTTTATATCAATCTTAGCATCGCAATCATTCAATTGACACAAATCTTATGGGGCAGCATTCAAATATCATTACACGATTTACATCCACCTAATTTATATTATTCAATCGACATCAATCAGTATGGAATGTTAATGCAAATAATTCATTTTACCGTAATCTCATTATGAGAGAATATTAATCATATAATTTACACCAAATTTAATATGGCAATATATAAGTTTTTAATCATATTAGTATAGCAATATCACATCATATTAGCATAGCAATATAAGTTATTCAATTGACACACACATTTTAACTTTAGTATCATAATATAAATCATCGGCTTAAATCAGTCTTTCAAATAATTCATTATAGTACCATAGTCTTCCAGTGGGTGCCATCTCATGTTAATGTGTATGGGAACGAAGTTGCGGATCAGTTGGCCAAGGATGGAAGCCTACAGAATATCATCAATGGAGAGTGCTTGTCGTCCTCAGAGCTGACCTCTAGAGTTAGGATGATTATCAATGCTACTTTTAGGGATACCATTCCGACCCACGAATGGTACACATGCAAACATCCTAGTTCCGCACAAGAGATGCAGCCAAACGGCTCTGACGAGACTGCGAAGTAGCCACCTGCTTCCTCAGAGACACGTCGTCTACCCTCTCTGTCCCAAATGTCGAGTGGTTCAGGTCTCCCCATCTCATATTTTTCAGTGCATTAGGTGTGAGAGAGAAGATATGGAGTTGAGGCCGGAGGTGGTGCTTGAGAGACTGACTATTTTTGGATTCATGGGCTGGTGTGATGGTACTGTCACGCCAGTCGGGGATAAGCTACAACAACAGCAACATAATTCATTATATTTGTTGTTGGCTTATCCTTTTTAAGGATCTTACATTAGTCAGATCAACTCCAATAAATTGTTGACAGTCAGAAAGTCAATGAATAGCAAGAGATCTGAGGATAAATCCTCCCGGGAAAGTCCGACACAATCCAGAATATGTTTCGCTGAGGGTGGATGGTCACAGCATTTTTACAAGTGGGATAGTTTTTATAACACGGTGAGACGATAAACATTTTAGATGTCCACTTGAAAATCTGGCCAAGTTAATCTGAGATTTTAGATCACATTTTATTTCCAAAAGAGTTACAGGTGATGTTCCAAACTACCATTGGTGCGTGATTGGAATTTGCCAGATTCAGTCCAGATTTTTAATTAGAGTAAAACTGGTATGTAAATGATAAACCAGTAGGCGTATCTTCCTCACTGCTCTCTTTGGTCAATGTATCTGCTGTCTCATTGGTTTATCTGTTTGTGGTTTGCGTCTCTAATTTCGAAGAAATGGCTCTAGGGTTCGAATCCTGGTTCGCGCATTAATGTTCCTTTCTCTATCTATGTATATTTCTTCTACTTTCGGAGCACAGGTGGTACATCCACTGGGTGCCCTACTGTAAAAGTTGCAATTATCTTTATCACATGTAGCACTCATTATATTTCAAAAGGCAGCAGGACAAAAAAACACACATTGGATATTCTAACACGTGAAGATAGGGCATTGAATGATTCTAATGTGCAATATATTTAATCAAACATACATGAAAATGGTTTAAAAATATAATAAGACAGATTTTTGCAAAAAAATGTCCATAAATGAATAATTAAATATAAAATGCAGAAACATTTTGCAACAGCAGGAAGTCTTTAACGGAAAAGGAAGCTATTTTCCTGTATTTTTTTACTGAAATCTTTCACGGATATAGAAGACAAAATGAGATCAATTTATCTATAAAAATATCAATTGAGAAAAGCAATGTAGCTTAAGTTAGTAATTCTCGTCAATTCAATAAATTTAGTTAAGACACACACACATACACCAGCTGAGTATGTACTGAACTCCCCAACCATTCCATCAAGCTTGAAAAAAGAACTGCTGACCACACATCCGTCTTCAGAACGGAACTCATCGCCATCATGAGTGAACTTTCTTTGTTAGCTAACAATACACAAAATGATTTCTCGGAGATATGGATCCTTACAGACAGTCGATCCTCGACCCAGCACCTTTTCAACTGTCAATCCATCGGCGACAATATTAGTAGAAGTATTCTACTCTTGTTGAAAAGCCTTTCAGTTCAACACCCAATCCACCACCAGTGGGTCCCCTCGCATGTTGGTCTGCCTGGGAATGAAGTAGCCGACAACCTGGCAAAGGCTGCCGCAAGTAATCCTTTGAACCCGGAAGATCGCATGGCACAAACAACATCAGAGATCTCTTCCATTGATAAACAACTTACTTCTAAAACCTGGGCTGACCCTCCTGCTCACCCTTGTACTTCCAAAGACATCCTGTAGCCGCCACAACATTTAAGCGCTCCAGAGTACATCAGACGACACTGTCTCGACTTTCTACTGGCCACCTGAAGTGTATGATCTTTGAGGACGGTGAAAGAAAACACTCAATATGCCCCAAGTGCGACAATGCTCCGTTTTGCCCGCAACACATCTTGAAGTGCTTGGGGTTTTTCTCGTGAAGAGGCTGTGAAAAGTCCACATCTGCTTTTGGACTTTTTGGCTATCTATGATCTCATGGATCTGGTCTAGTGGAACTAGACCAGATGGGGATTAGTCCAACAACCACCACACACACACACACACACACACACACACACACACATACACTATATATATATATATATATATATATATATATATATATATATATATATATATATCAGCCTTCCGAAAATTTGCGAAACATTGACGCTTAGTAGCGCCATCATTAAATTTACATTATGTCACAAATATTTTGATTTTCATTATTCCAATCTGTCCTATCTTGATCTCTGCCAAGACAACTTATGATTGAGAGCAATGAAAAGTCACCACTAGAGGGCGCTTTAGCTCAAGTACATACTTTTTAGTATCTTGAGTTAGAAATTTAAGTTTCAGATGGTGTCTAAAAGTATTCAGAAAATTCTCGTACGCAAATTCCGACACAAATGAAAAATTTGTAACTGCCTTATTTGAAATATTTTCTCAAGAAAGTTTTTTTCTATAGTTTCAAGACGAATTAAAAGAAATTCTTTTATATAGAATAAAACTTTCTGTGATTTTTCTGTTATTAAAAAGAGATAGATCATGCGTTCATATGAAAATTGAAAGTGATTATTTTGTCTTCGAAAGTTTTTGTATGATTTTATAATCTGCTGCATCAGACTGTTGCTGTTGCACCATTCCCTGTATCTGGCCTTGAGTTGGGCTCTACCAGTTAGGCAGAAGCAGCCCGGTGGGAATCTTCTTAATTAAGAAGCAATCATCAACAGAAGAACCCATAATGCTTGACTTGCTACCCCTAGATGTATCCTTTCACTTGAAGGACATTGCGACCACTCCCAGTTTTAACTTCCTAAAGACGCCATTAGTGAACACGACGGATCTTCGGTCAGCCGGGATTCGAACTCACTACCTTCTAATAAGGAGAACGACGTCTTAACCAACCGGGCCACTGCGGCCTTTACAGCGTCACGAAATGTAGAAATTTCATGTAAACAAGAAAAAAAAACCTTCTGGGGAATTCCGAATATTCAAAGTACATCCTCTACAAATGCTTTATTCGGCCTATTCTCACTTATTCATCCGAAACGTGGACATTGACTGAGAAGGACAAAGAAACCATCTCCATTTTCGAAAGAAAAACTTTAAGAAGCGTCTTTGGTGGAATAAAATGTGAGAATACATGGCGAAGAAGAACTCATTCTGAGCTCTATAAACTATATAAAGAACCAGATATTGTTAAATTTATCTCAATACAGAGATTAAAATGGACAGGACATTTGAGCCGGATGAACGACAATCGGGTGACGAAAAACATTTTCTTGGCTCGCCCCATTGGCACCAGAAGAAGAGGAAGACCGAAACTTCGATGGCGTGACTGTCTTGAAAACGACCTAAAAACACTAAAAGTGACAAACTGGATGACCTTATACCAAAAATAGGTGGTCCTGGTATGCATTTCTGATGAAGGCAAAGGCCCACCCTGGGCTGTCAGGCCAATGAAGACGAAGAAGAAAGTACATCCAATAACAGCTCTTCAAGCAAATCACAGAAAAAAATATCATTTCTGTAACGGTTATAAATAACCACAGCAGTCTTCAAAAAAAATGATTTGCAAAACAAATGCATTTTGATCTTTTGTTAAGTTTGGAAATGTGTAACAACTAATATTATTCTCTAAAATATAATCATACAAATTTAGTTCACTACGGTTCACTGTGGCCTAAGGGTGAGTCCCGAGTTTGATTAAGAAAAAGCTTCATAAAATAAGAAAAAGAATTGCAAAGACTTATAATTTTTTTTTCTTTTGTACATTATTTACATTATTTTTTTAATTAAAAAGTTCAACTTAAAATTCTAGAAATTTTTTAAAAAACTTATAATAATTCAAAACTTATAATAATACACACGGTGTGATAATAAATCTAATAAAAATTATCTAATTACATTCAATATCATTCTATATATAAAAGAACAAACGTTTACAGAGTTTGTTTTGAGTGAATATATGTAGATGTTATTTTAAATAACACGTACCATATATATATATACTGACATTATCTCATACAAATAATTCAAAATCAGCCTTTAAAAAAAACTTTCACCCAAAATTCAGACATGAACTCCCACAGCCAGCAGAAGATTAAAAATTCGTTAAAGAAACAATCAATTTATGACAAAAACCCATTATTAAAATAATAGAGATATTACTAAATTATTATTTATATGTTGAGGAAAAAATTCTATGGATGCATTTATAAATAAAATTTTTCATTCAATTAAGTCTACATGTAACTGAAGGATATGTAAGGAATCCTGTTTTATCTTCAAAAAATTCCTGATCGAATAAAATTTTCATTCTCTATCGTTGATTTTTCTGGCTCGGCGAAATATTCCTATTAGTTTTCACTTCACTCATCAACTAAAAGGAATGAAAACAGTTTTCCTTCGCCTAAACTTCAAATTTGAAATCTTGTTAACACATTCCTTTTTTTTTATTTTTGAATTTCTCTCACGAGAAAAAGTATCGATATTTTCATTCCGTCTTCATTGATTTTTAAGATTGTCATCGATGAAGAAGCACATGATATATCGATTAAAATTCGAAACTTGATATTAGGTGAGTTTTTGATGTATTGATCCAATTATTATATGCATTAATATTTTCATATAGACGAATTTTATAAAAATATAGACAAAAGAATTTTTAATTTGTATGACATTTTTCTGTATTTACAATGAATATTACAGAGGCACTCTATTTGTGGTACAGTTGATAATTGAGTAATTATTATATATTTAAACCACAGATTTTTTTCCTCAAATGTAATGATATGCGTAAATGAAGCTGGTACGATTGTTATTTATAATTTCAATACTTCAAAAGTTTTTTGCTGTCCGATATTTACAAAAAATATGGAATAAGACTGAGATTATTTCAGATCAGGAAACTGAAGTTCGTGGAATTAATTATTTTTTAACTGACAGTTTCATTCTATTAGTTTAGAGAATTAAAACGCGTTGATTGTAAACATAAAAAATTTATATCCTTTTCTTACAAAAATTTTCATCATATTATGGCATTTTGCAGTGATCAAGTAAACAAATGTGGGAAATCATAAGGGTATTGTAAAATTTCAGAAAAATTTAGCGATTCAAGATAATCATAGAACATTCGAACGAAATATTTTTAATGGTTGAGCGAGTGCTTAAACATAAGTGCTGCGTTTTCCTTTGAATAAATCAAGCTGCATTCTCGATTTATGTCATTCTTTTTTCACGTGATCGCAAAATTTATTTAAACATTCATTTGAATGCAGGAACATGCAAGGCAAGATTTGATTGTTTAACTCAGATTCATAGAAATTGTGCATTCGATAAATTAATCTAGTTCACTATAGCTGTTCTGATACCACTGTTTAAAATTAATCCCAATCTGAATAAGAGTTCCTCCAACTGACCTCACCATTGCCATATGGAAGGACCAAACTATTTAGAATAGTCCCGAGTTCATATGAGTGAGCTCATTATTGTGGGAGGTTTACATCAAATAGTCCTGAGTAAATATGAATGAGCTCATCATTACCAAGTGAATTAAGTATTCTCGAGTTCATATGAGTGAGCTCATTATTCTGGAAGGCTTACATCAAATAGTCCTGAGTAAATATGAATGAGCTCATCATTACCAAGTGAATTAAGTATTCTAGAGTACATATGAATGAGCTCATTATTGTGGGAGGTTTACATTAAATAGTCCTGAGTAAATATGAATGAGCTCATCATTACCAAGTGAATTAAGTATTCTCGAGTACATTTGAGTGAGCTCACCATAGCCAAATTGTAAGGACCAAGTTGTTTAGATTAAGTAGTTCCGAATTCATATGAGTGAGCTCACCGTTGCCAAGTGGAAGAACCAAACTATTTAGATTAACTAGTCCCGAGTTCATATGAGTGAGCTCATTATTGTGGAAGGTTTACATCAAATAGTCCTGAGTAAATATGAATGAGCTCATCATTACCAAGTGAATTAAGTATTCTAGAGTACATATGAATGAGCTCATTATTGTGGAAGGTTTACATTAAATAGTCCTGAGTAAATATGAATGAGCTCATCATTACCAAGTGAATTAAGTATTCTCGAGTACATTTGAGTGAGCTCACCATAGCCAAATTGTAAGGACCAAGTTGTTTAGATTAAGTAGTTCCGAATTCATATGAGTGAGCTCACCATTGCCAAGTGGAAGAACCAAACTATTTAGATTAACTAGTCCCGAGTTCATATGAGTGAGCTCATTATTGTGGAAGGTTTACATCAAATAGTCCTGAGTAAATATGAATGAGCTCATCATTACCAAGTGAATTAAGTATTCTCGAGTACATTTGAGTGAGCTCACCAAAGCCAAGTTGTAAGGACCAGGTTGTTTAGATTAAGTAGTCCCGAATTCATATGAGTGAGCTCACCATTGCCAAGTGGAAGGACCAAACTATTTAGACTAACTTGTCCCGAGTAAATATAAGTAAGCTCATCACTACCAATAGGAGAAATCAAATTGCTTTAAGTAAGTAGTCCTGAGTACATATGAGTGAGATCACGATTGCCAAAAGAAAGGATCTATTTGTTTTGAGTTGTAATCTTGAGTACATATCTATCAGCTATAGTACAACGAGAAATGGGTGTTACTTTTTGTTTTTGCATGTAACACCATCTCACAGTATGTAGCTGAAATCGTTCTTTGTTTTCACACTTGCTCCATGTCAATGTAACCAGTTATTTATAAAGTCCAATGACAAAGCATAGTACAGTAGATATTCAAATGCCTTACAATAGCATTCACCTACTCTGACATTCATTTCTTGACGTCAAAAATTACCTTCAATTATTAAAAAAAATATTCACGAGCTGATAAATCTGACCTATATTATAAATGACCGCCGAATTCACAGTTAAGCTTTTGCAGGAGTAAATTCTCACCAATCCTTGCGCAAGAGAGCTTGCATGATTGATAGTGCATAAGCCAATTCACAAAAAATGAACCCTGGTTCGAACTATTTAGATAGTGTCCTTTCAGATAAAAGTATAGCATCATATTTTCTATTTATTTACAATATAGAACTTATGCATCCATTTTATTTTTCAAGCATTAGAAATAAAAATATTAAACTAAAAAAATTGCGTCAGAACTTTTAAATTAAAAAGAAGTGTACCACTTGATTTCTACTACCAAAATAAAGGCGAGAATTTTTTCAAAATTAGAATTAGTAAAATGCATTTGTGGTTTCGATATCTTTGCAATTGTGTTTAATAAAAAATTCAAATAATTTCCTTGTTAAAATGAATCGCAAATCTATCGATAATGACCAGCTATACCTCAAATACCTTTTTCCATGTTTCACATCCACATGGTTTCATGAACAAAAATCGTGTAATTATTTAATCGCATCCATTAACGAATATTCGATAGAGAGGTAATCATTCTCTTCTTGAAGAAATGAAACGGCATTTCTTCCCCCATTTTCGACAAATTAAAAAGTTTTAATAAAATTTTACAATGTTTTTTTACTGTGAGAAAAAGAATCAGATACACATTTCGCAAAAACAACACAGGTCCCTTGAAATATAGCAACTGTTTATCTGAAATTGATAAGTATATTGAAACTGGCAGCCACAATCTTCAGTCAAAAGTGCTCTAAATTCTTATTTATATTAAAACTAAACTCCATGGCAGCCCATGTGGGCCAAGACCTACAGTGCCCATAACTGTTTTCATGACCGAGGGCCCTGGGGTGCGAAGCGTATGTCCCAGTTAGGTGGTCAGCCTAACGTAAGACCCCCAGTGTTGAGTTCCCAAGCATGCTTGGTACTCAGTTAATCGACCCACTGAAGGGATGAAAGGCTGAGTCAACCTTGCCCAGCCCGAGGATCGAAGCTCGGACCTGTGTCATGGGAGCGTGAAACGCTGCCACTAAGCCACTGGACTTCTTATTTATATTATTTGTGTATTATTTATCTTTTCTCTGAACTTCCCGTAGATTCCACAAAATCATCAGCATAATATTGAATATTAGGAAATGAACGTAATTCAGATTAAATTACATATTTCATTTGATGTAGTCTCACCACAGTGAAAGAGAAGGTTAAGAATATAATAGGCAATAAAAGTTAAACGAGCACAGTAATGCCCCCTGGTGTATTAGTTCCGCATTCATGTAAAATGCGTTGTACGAGCATTCTCGTAAAACGCGCTCGTAACGCCTAGTTATGCGCGTTATTTGCAAAGGATTCACGTTTAACTTTTCCCGTTAAAGGGGATATAATTCGAATATTAAGGGAAAATTATGTTATGAAAGTTTTATTAAAATCAAATTGTTGAGCGTTTTGTTAAAATCAAATTAAAAACATTTTAAATATTAAAAAAAACTTATTACTATTTTTTAGTAATTTCTTAGCAAATGTTACTAAAAAACAGATCATTTCAAATAAGTTAAATAATTCGTAAAACAATTTTATGACGCTTTTGTTCTCTGTAAGAGCTATCTGAAATAACGTTCCACCGACATTTTTTATCAGAATGTTCAAAGGTCAATAATATAATTTACTTTATTATATATAAAAATAAAGTTCTAATAAAATATAAAAAACTTTATTATATATAAAATAAAGATCTTACAAAAAATAAAGTAAATTATATTATAATTTACTTTATTTTTTATAAGATCACAATTGATACAATATGTAAACGCACACGAAATGGATTGTGAACGGTACAAATCTTTATACATTTCGCAGTACATTATTATAACATGGATAGTTAATTAATCGATTCATTGTCGTGTGCCAGCTAGGCTGGCAACATGGGGTGCGCTGCTCCATTTTTCCAACTGAATCCTATTTTGGTGTGGAGTCCGTCTTCCTCAGTACATACACATGCCATAGGGACCCGTTTATAGGGTAGGCAACCCTTCACAACCCATTCATACACAGGAAGGACAAACACAGGATAGACAGAGAGAGATAGTAGATCCATGCCCGAACCGGGATTCGAACCCAGGACCTCCTTATCAGCAGTCAGGCACGCTGACCATTAGACAGGTTGGTCGGCAACATGGAGAATCAACACGTTTTATGAGGGAAAACACGTTTTATAGGAGGGACATGAAATTGCGTTGTATGGAAACGCGTTATGTTATGCGTACCGTGTTATAGGGGTGATTGCTGTATAACCATATCCTGTGTACAACTGGCTATTTTATTTAAACGATAGTCTTTTTCATTCATAACCCGCGACCCGTCATGTCCACATAAAATTGGAGAACACGGACATTTGTTGAATGCACCTTTTATGCCATCATTTGAAACCGCTGCGGCCTGGAGGCTATTCGATCTCGTGATTGGAATTCAAATCCTGACACAATCGAAGATCCGTCGTCTTCGCTAATGACGGAACGCGAAATGACCTCTGGGAGCGAGAGTCTGGACATATTGTGCTTGGTCTTTGCTTCCAAATTAGGAAATCCCACCTGCTTTCGGTATTCCCGATGGACCAAAATGCTCTTTGCACTGCTGAAAAACACCCTGGAAGGCGGTCAGGGGAAAAAATCAAAGAGAGAATTCTGTACTTGCTTGTTTAGGTCACTTTTTTGAGGTCTAATGAGACCGGGACACACTCCGAATGACTACAAACATCCAAACCGGAGGTGGGATTCGAACCTACAAACCGTTCAATTAAAGGCAAAAGTGAGGCTGCCCCGAAGAATGAGAATAGAGCTAATTACATTTTGGAATTTTAGAGTCAAATATGAATTTGCAACAAACATTTTACTGGTAGTGTCTATTTTAAGGATTATTTATAATAAATATTCGTATTATATTCATTTATTTATTTGATTTCGCAATTTTTTTTCAAATTTTAATAAACAATAATTATGTTTCCGAAAAAATAAATTAATTAATATTCCATAGTAAATACAAAATGAATTCCTTGCCACAAAATATTATTTGCTCGTATTTATACCATTTTTTTTTGGAAATAATAATAAGAAAATTTTATTGTAAAATCAAATGTCTGCATGTGTTTTAGAGAAGTACGGTATTTTTTGAAAAGATCGGTATTTTACAATCTGTTGTTGTCAAGTTAACAGTTAAAAATATCGATACAAACAGATAATGATTAAACGAAAATTCTTCTGCTTTCCTTTCTAGGCATTTATATGTTGCATTCATTATTTCCTATATAAACTCATACATATATTTTTAATGGAACAATCATCATTTTCTGCTGTTGTTAAATTTTGATAAGGTAAATTTATTGTAAAGTAAATTCGTCAATCATGCAATCGAGCATTCTATGATGATAATGTTTTATTTTGCCCACGTGATCTAGCCGAGCTGATAGCCGAATGGTTATCCCTCTTGCCTTCGGTTTAACAGTTCGTCGGTTCGAATCTCTCATTGGGCATGGATGCTCGTAGTGGTTCAGAATCCATTTTAAGCCGTAGCTCTCGGTCTAATTACCCCTCGCGTGCAAAAAAATGACCGTTAAGCGACAAATAAACCGAACCAACCCACTTTTCAGCCATCTTTATCAGCGCTTAAACAAAATTACAAGACAAAAAATGCAAGGGAATTAATAAAAGAAAAACTAACTCTGATATTTGTGTAGGTAAAAGATACGCAGTCATTAAACAATCCAGTCAAAATAAAAATAATTAATTAGTTTTTACATTTTTATACATAATTAGATTTTTACCAATACTCTTTCATTTTAAAATTCATAGACACAAATTCCATAAATTCGAGTAAAGACTTTAAAATTCATAAAATGAAAAATAATTGTCATACAGGTGTGCGTGTGAAGGCGGTTAACGAAAAACTTATTCTCACAAAAAAGAATTTTCCTTTCAATAGAAAACTTTTCAATATGGGAAAGTATTTGTTTAAATTTTTGTCGATACGGGTAGATTCGCGCATTTGAATTGCAGTGAGGATGCAAAATAGAGTTCTGCCAAACACGCGAGAATCGTGACAAATCTCACGCCTGTTATTGGTGGATACAGTGATGCTGACGAAACTTGCGAAGCTCTTTTGTGTCAGTCATGTGAATCGCCTCCACAAAAGTTTCACTCAAAAAAGAATCAAAAAAGTCCTATAACTTCCTACGGTAAGTAAGTGGCCGCTGCCAAGAAACAGGACACTTGTGTGATCGCCTTCACATTGGGTGCAAATCGCTTGGCAGAGAGAACTGTGACTTCTCAAATAGATACTCTAATGGAATAGACATAAATACATAGCAGTGCAAGCGAGCCCAGTGCTGCACCTTAAGTTAACGGGCTTGGAATACTCGGCCATCACCAAGTGACTCGTAATTTTGAACCAACGGTCAGGTAAAGAGGCCACACCTGAGCTGGCACCCTCCTCTCCACATCCACGCCACACCAGCGGAAAGACTTTGGACGTCACTGATGAACGTGGACACATCCCCAACCCACGGAGCTCCAGCAACCCAGTGAAGGAGAGTATACCGTGGTCACCCTCCCAACCACTGCCTGTGGTAAATGCTGTTTCTCTTTGCTGAGCTTACGGGAAGCGGCGTGAAGCTACTGAGCCACTGGAGCTCAATGGAATAGACAGGTTTTCACCTGTCTATTCCATTGAGCTCCAGTGGCACGAGTAACCGTACCAGTTACAATCACTACACCAGCTGTAATCATGTGTCACAACCAACGACCAAGATAATAGACCAACAACTTCTCCCATGGTGTCTTCAAAAAATGACACGCCATCTTGATTCCTGAAAACATTTTTGATACTAGGTGGCATGAAAAGCAAATCAAGTGCCTATAAGTGAATTTGTTTACCTTCATTGTCATGTGTATCATTTTGAAGTAGATAATTTTGTTTTCGTAATTTCCAAATATTTCCATTGTTGTAAAATGTTTTAATCACGCTTTTGTACTGTCAGTAAAAACGGCTATAAATCGGATACTAATCGAAGAAAGAAGAATGAGGAAAAACTACCAAGCCTTTTTAGTGTACCAGAGCTCACAGCTAAGCTAGAACTAGCGAGGGGGATTTTCGTAAAAGTCGCAGGAGATTCGCAGTGGCTGCATACCATCTTCAGAATGAATGAAGGTCATTTTTCACTCAATTACTTTGTCAATACCCATAACTGTCGCATCTGGACACATGCGTTCACTGAAGAATTGACAGGTGTGACAGTTTGATTTGGCTTCACTGTGTGCATAATTATTGGTTTCTTTGAAGAGTTCTGTTCAAAAGCAGATACAAACTCAGTTAATGCAATTTAAAAATATTGCAGAGGAAAGGGCTTATTCGAATGTCATATTCATGCAGAAAAGAGCACATTTGGCGATGAATCAGCTGTGATTGTAAAAATGGTTGACTCACCAGTACTTTTTTATCTGTTTTATTACGTATATTGTAGTAGGATATCTTTCTCAACGGATTTAAAGCACGCCTTGAAATTTTCTGTGTTCACTAAAGTATGCGACCTGCAGTTAACGTTGTAGGTTGCAAAGGTAATTTTATGTTCTGTGGACACGTAGAGTAATTACTGTTGTGATATGTATATACGCATTTTCCTGAAAATGCCAATAAATGTAGGTTTAAATGAAATTCTGTAATTTTAATGCAGGAAGCGTCCTCTATTGAGAAACAATTTGAACTAAAAATTTTATCGCCACTATTTTGTGAGAATCAATTTGTCACCAACCGTATACATATATTCCAATTGCTTTCAAATTTTATGAATTTTTAAATTGTTTACAAATTTATGGGACATATCGAATATATGTGTCTGCACGCGTGTAAGTAATACAATCAAATACGACATTCCTAAAATTCGAAGTAAAATATTGCTTTTTACTGACGAGTAATTGAACTAGAGAGTTGATTAAATTCGTAAAAGTGTTTTAAACATAACAAAGTAAAAAAGTTTTGTAAATAATTTCTAAATAATGAGAATATTCTATTTCAAAATTAGAATATGAAGCCAATAATTTTTTTCTATTGATAAATCTTTCTCGTTCCTCAGACATTTTATTTTATGCCTTCTGATTGAGATGTATAAATTTACAGCTCTTATTTTATTCTTAAATTTTCTCAAGAAAATTGATTGAGGCAATACTTATGTATGTAATTGTATCGATCCATTTCTATTAAACTCACATGAAATAGAAATAAAGGCGGGAAAGACATTCTTAGATGATATTCTTTTCCCCATCGAGTCGAATTTCGTTCGCTCGTAGCTAACTTTCTGCTTTCAGTAGAATGTTCTTGTTTTCGTCTCTCTGCGTCTCTTTGCTCAGCGCAGTTAGAAAAGAAAAAAAAAAGAAAGATAAAAAAAGAATTTTTCTCTTTCGAGTAAACTTGAAATCCAGAATCTTGTTAGCACATTTCTTTATCTTTCTCTTTCCGCAGGGAAAAATATCGATATCCTGTTTCCCTGTCTCTACTGAGCCTTGAAACTGGAATGGATGGTGAAGAATTCTTTTGAGACTTGGTGAGACTGATATGCTTTACTGAAAAAGAATCGCATTCCATTATAGTTGTTGATCGGAGGCGTTAAGCGTTTTGATTGGGATCACAGAATCAAGGAAAAGTCTTAGAGAAAGAAAATAATTAGAAATCAAAAAAGAGAGAGTGATTCTGTGCTCTCTGTTTGAGATAAGTTTGACAATAGCTTTCCTCAAAAGTTAGATGAGCACTTAATTTTTATGAGCTTAAAATGTTTCAATAATATGTTGTCAAAAAAGAGTCTTTTTTTAATAGCTATATGTCACAATAAAATCTATGACTACAGAGGTTGTTTAAATAACATTGCATCTAGATTTGAGTGCTTATCAGCAACAATTCCATTTCATTGACTGAAGAATCAACAACTATCATTCTGTTTCTTCAAATGAGTGCTTTAAAGGAATACTTTCCACCCAACTTGTCTAGTGGTCAGCGTACCTGACTGCGGGCAAGGAGGTCCAGGGCTCGAATCCCGGTTCGGGCATGGATGTACTTTTTTTCTCTCTCTATCTATCCTGTCTTTGTCCTTTCCTTGTATGTAATGGGTTGTGAATGGTTACCTACCCTATAAACGGGTCCCTATGGCATGTGTGTACTGAGGAAGTCGGACTCCACACCAAAATAGGGTTCAGTTAGAAAAGTGGAGCAGCGCACCCCATGTTGCCAGCCTAGCTGACACACGACAACAACAACAAAGGAATAATTTCCATTCACACAGACTGCACTCACATATTTATCGGTATTCATATTAATAATGATGTAGAAATCATGTGTATGCATCCTGAATTACAACTTACGATTCAAAGTATTCAGCAGAGAATGGTAGTGGTCAAATAAGGAGCATTACTTAAGACAATTAACAGACAACACTTTTAAGGACAGATTTTAAATATATATATCGCTTAGAAGATTTTTAAAAATATTATGATTAATTATATATTTGATAAATTTGTGCGGAACCTTTTTAAGAGAAGTATCCCCTATTTACATGGCACAGATCGGTGAATTAGAAGGAATCCCAAAATCCATGGAAACTTAATCTTCACTTAGCAAACATGATAGCATTTGAAAGTTCAAATTTTCCCCAGTTCGTCAATTATGCAAACTGTATCCTCATACGCAATGAAATAAAATAAGCTACATTCTTGATCTACATCAAATCAGTAAGTCCTGGGTTCGAATCCTGGTTCGGGCATCGAAGTTCCTTTCTGTTTCTGTGTGTGTGTTTCTTTATCCCTTGACTTGCAGGATGAAATGCCACGCCTAATGGGTGCACCACTGTATACAGTGCCATGAAGCATCATTTGCCGCGGGCAGTGGTTGGGAGGATGAACACGCATACTCCCTCACTGGGTTATTGGAGTTTCATGCATTGACACGTCCACTTTCATCTGTGACGTCCAAAGTCCTATCGCTAGTGTGGCGTGGTTGTGAGTCTTATTGCTAGTGTGGCGTGGTTGTGAGTCTTATCGCTAGTATGGCGTAGTTGTGAGTCTTATCGCTAGTGTGGCGTAGTTGTGAGTCTTATCGCTAGTATGGCGTAGTTGTGAGTCTTATCGCTAGTATGGCGTGGTTGTGGAGAGGAGGGTGCAGCTCAGCTATGAATTCATCACCTGATCGTGGTTCAAAATGACGAGGCACTTGGTGATGGGCGAGTATTCCAAACCCGTAAACTTAAAGGTACAGTCCAGGGCTTGTCTGCACCACTATGTATGCATAAGTTGTCATCACATTCGTTCCTTGTAGCGCTGAATAGGTATATTCTAAAGGCAACCAAGCATTAGGGTCAAAACACTTTTTTTTCCAAATTCTATTTGTAAATTTAATTTATCGAAGATGGTTTACTATCTGATTCAAACAGCGTACTAGCTACTGCGGTTAAATTAGATCATCACGCGTTACCAGACTAGATTTTAGGTCATTCGAAATAACAAATTCCATTTAATCACGAATCTCATATGGTGAATACAAACTGTATCCTTAACTTTATACAATGAACTCTAATTGAGGAAATATATAGTCATTTTCATCTTTGGAAGATACGGCATTATTTGATGATCACAGCACACTAACAACTGAACTTAAATTAGATCATTAGGCCTCGTCAAATTAGGTGTCAAGTCATTCGAAATAATCATTTATACGTAGTGACGATTCACGGTCTGAGAATAGAAATTGTATCCCAACCATTATGCAATGAATCGCAATTGTAAGAAGTGTCAATTTAATCACCGAAAGTACTACAAACACTCTCTGTTCAACCGCAGTGCACCAGCTACTTTACTTATCATCAGACTAGATTGGATCATTCGAAAAACAACAAATGATCTCCGTTCATTTTCGATTTTTGAAAATAATTTTTCTCAATGAGCGGACATTAAGACTTTTTATATCTTTTTCAGCACTAGAAGGGTCAGCACCTTTATACAGTGGGGCCCACAATATGCGCGCCACTCAGACATCTAAGTGGGTGGGTCTGCATAATTTAGAAAGTTGGATGAGCGGAAGACTATTAGACTTTTTCTTCCATCTCTAGCAGTGTTAAAAAATGTAATCGCATCGCTCAACTGACAATTTGTAAACATAAATAAGTATGAGAACATAAAATTCCCTAACCACTGATGAGTTACTTTTTGTTAATTGATGTATAACAGATAAAATGGGCCGCGGTAGACAAGTGGTTAGGACATCGGTCTTCCGTTCGAAAGGGCGACGTTCGATAACCAATGCCGCCAAAGACCCACCGACTACATGCGACATACGCACTAGTTAAATCTGTGGAATTAGCAAGTTCTGTGGTCAGTCATTGAGCAGTTACCAAAGATGTAATAGTCTGGCGAAAATTTCCTCCCCCTCCGGATCAATGTCAAAATTGTGGGAGTAGATCCTCTGGTAGTGCCCTCTGTCGGAGAAGTACCTAGAGCACCTACATGGTACTCTGGTTAAACGAAAGTCGCACCCTACTGACTTAAACTCGCATAGTGAGTGTGATGTTACTTCACATAATTCCTGCCCTTGCCAACTTCTCATTTGCTGATGCTGTTTGCAGTGCCCTCTTGTTGTGCTACTTCCTAAACTTTTCTTTTACAACCGTTGGCAGCAGAATGTTTCTCCTCAGCATTAGGGAAATTCCCCTTTCTCTCTCTCTCATTCTGCGAGGCGGCATGGACAAAAGTTGAAGTGTTATCGCCGGGGTTTTTCTTTATTGACTAGAGAGCTGAAACAGTATTAATCAATCCATCGAATTAATATGATGAAATTTTCTGGTAAATTCTATATTGGCATGCTATCTGCTTCTTGCTGTATTCTCTAGTCTTCTTCCCTCATCTGCGGTGCTGGTGCTTCCGTCGTCTAATTCATCGAGGGTCTCATAGCTTTTAGCAGCGAATGGGAGAATGGAATGAATCGGCTTCACCTCTGTAGCGGCTTTCCTGTTGGAGCTGCTTTCCAAGTTATTTTGCCTCGAATTGTTGATTGATCCAGATCCGATTTTTGTGAAGACTGGTAGCATCCTTCTCTCATGAGTTAGATCCGGCATTGGCTGTCTACATCCTATTCCACGACCCCACGGTAAAGACAACCTGTTGTATCCGTCACACTAGTTCGACCTTCTACATCTTTGGCATCCATTCATCTCTGATTTTGATGTATCAGACATTACAGCATTTTGTCCCTGCAAAATACACGCCTCATTTACCAGCAATTCTTCTCCCTATGACTCACGCCACGTTTCGCCATTAGGCCTAGCTCCTTTGTGCAATCATCTCCCCTGCCACAACAAGAATTCCTTGATTTTTACTGCCTATGCCCTTTTTACAAGGTGCATCTTTTCCTTGCAGCAGAGCTTTAAGTAAATATAATTATGTTTTTGTGTCTTATATTGATGTTTTGGAAAAATAAACTGTGAAGTATTGTTTGCATATTTCTCTCTTTTCATTTATGTACATTGCTCATGCCCTCATTTACTAGCTAAAATCCTGGGGAATCACAATGTCCCACTAGTACGACCACAAGCATAGAGAAGAAAGTTTTTTTTTGAAAATAACTTGACCACCAATATTAACAACATAACAGTGTGCTTGGCTTGTCCAAGTGTCATAAGCAACAACATAACAGATATATATCTTTCGAAACAATGTAACCAACACGCAAAGGAATTAAAGCATGTCAGATCAAACTTGATATCGTTAGAAGGTACAGTTCGTCTCACCAACGTTCTGAGCGCAAGTTGTAACATTAACATGCAAGGTAAACCATACTTGAGAATTTTAAAGATCTCTTAGCAATTGAATCAGTTTGAGAAAGAAAGATTAAAATAACAAGAATTTTGCCGTAGAGTAACAATTACAAATAAATTAGCCTACCTCAGCGCATTTACTCTAAACTTGATACCATTTAGAAGAAAATGTATGAACAAATTCTGAAACTAATTTTGAAAAAAAGATACAACAAATCGAAAAATGATTCACACATTTCTCCATTATTCATTCCACATTGTTTTCGAGAAATACAGAATCATTCTATATTTCTCGAAAATAAAGAATTCATACTCAATAATA
>CM075850.1:4792133-4874403 GCA_037975125.1 Latrodectus hesperus
CTTCTGTTTTTTTAATTTATTCAACTGCGCATCACTGTTTTAAATTATTCATTGCTTTCTGTTTCTCTAAAAGGGCGAGGGGGAAGGGTAAATGGAACTGAATAATTAATTATACACAAATCGCCTCATTAAATCCCAACTTTTCAGCAATATTAGGAAGTCGCATTGTAATTTGTTTCTTAAGGAATTTTTGAATATCTCTTGAATATCTCTAAATTCGACCGGCGAAGAAAAATATATTTTAACATATAAATGGGTATTTTTCGATTACACCCCGCCTTTGATAATCATCGAAACGGAAAAGAAAAACAGCGTAAATTATTGTCATAAATATTCCATTTGCATCTTGCATTGTTTAAAAATGTTTATGCTTTCATAAACTGCTAAAAAATACACACATTTTATTTAGATTTTATAAATTAAACATTTATCACTTATCGATAAAACTTATTTAAACGTCAATGTTTATTTCTGGCGGAAACTATTTAGCAGTCACATATCGGTGATTGATTCGTAAATATGATGTAAAAGTAGCTTTTTTTCAAACAGACAACATTACATTCTGCTGCATTTGTTTTTGCCCTTTGTGAAGTGTGACCGTAATTCTTCTTTTAACCGACAAAATGATCACCAAGCAATCTTTTGCACCCACTACCTTTAGATTTGCTTAGCATTTTGCTTATTTATTATTGTTTTCACTTTTTAGTCAATTTTTACACACAAAAAATCGATTTAGTATGTATTAATTACAAAATAAAATTTTGAGCCAATGAAATCATTGTATCTACGTTATATTATTTACGCTTTTCCTTTATTTTTTTAAAAAAAAAGAAAAATTTTTTTAGGGATAAAATTTTTTAAATTCAAAGTCCAGAAGCTAAATACTTTTCAACAAAATTGCAGATAATTATACTCTATTATCATAGTTTAAAAATTAAACATATCGGATTAGTGTTGTTGTTGTTGCTAATCCTAAATGATCAAGCAATGCTAGACTATCTCCAGAAAACCCATTATTTCCAACAAGTCCAAAAACAGTGTAGGATCTTTAAGAATGTCACTTTTGGCAAAATCCAAGGAGTTTAGAATGTGGGCAGGGGAGGCCTGCACGGCTCCGCACCAGTGGCAATCCGGGTAGTTCTTCTGTCCCTGATGAAAAACGAGAGCTTTAATATGTCCACTCATGAAGCGAGAAAGAACTGTTTCTTGCTTTCTGGTACCCTAGGTTCGAAGTGCCCCACCAGGGCTTCTAGTGAAATACCAGGAGTGATTCGGAGGAACACGCCATCTCATGTTCATCTGTACTCTAACAATTGAGGAGATCTCTGTATAAGTGTGAGTACTTTCCTCACACTCGCCATCAGTAGATAGACCTCGCCAAGACATCAGCTATTTCATTACCATATATTCTGACGAGGGAACTGATTTACCTGCGCGACAGGCGATGCAGTATTTGAGAATGGAAAGTCTGGGTTCATGGTATTGTGACAAAGAGCAGCTTCGATTAGTCCGAAGACATTAATGGTAATAACATGGAACAGACAGCATCATTTTGGAGCATTTAAATGCACCGTCTATATGGCTTTTTATCAGTATTATCTCCCAGAAGATCATTTATTCTGACGTGGGATGGGACCCACTGGAAATGAACGTCCTCCTCCCTAGTAAGGCGATGGATGATCTCCAAAATTCCGGATTAATCGGATAAGTTAATGCAATTTATCGTATATAAAAAGCAATTATGTATTGCCAAATGATGATCATATATAATTTTTCATTTAATTTTAAAATGTTTCCATATTTTTTTTACACACGGTTTTTTTTATATATATATAATCTCCCAATTTAAACTGAATTACGAACCACTACAAACAACCACATACGCGACAACATACGGATTCGAACACATGAACTGTTGAACTGAAGGCCGAAATATGCTAATCAGGGCCAGGCAAACTTTATGAGAACGGAAATAAAATAGAAAAACCTCGAAGGGCGGCAAACTGTCGAAACAAAAGAATTTCTAGTTTCTGAATAAATTTGAAAATTCTGTCAAAAGTTTCTTAACTCAACAAAGAGTACATTTTATGAGATTATAACCCCAAAATTTTAAAGACTCTACTATCTATGCAGGCAGGGACGGCTTTCGACTTTGGTTCAGTGGACGCCTCTTGTATGCCCCTCAACATTCAATGTGGAGAGTATAACTTGCAAAACTCATGAAATGAAAATACAAATGAAACATATTTCCCTTCCCTCATATTTCAATAAATTATGTGTACAATTACTCTTATAAAACAACAAATGATGTCAGCTTTTGTTCATTGCATAACAGTCTCTTACAATACTTATAAATTAAAATCTAAGGTCATAAGACTCCTTTAATAAGCTACAGAATAGATATAATATATTCCAAACTATTTTGCAATTAATTAAAATTCTAAAATCTAAACTAAAACTAAACTAAACTCCATGGCACGACAGCCCATGTGGGCCAAGGCCTACAGTGCCCATAACAGTTTTCATGACCGAGGGCCCTGGGGTGCGAAGCATATGTCCCAGTTAGGTGGTCAGCCTAACGTGAGACCCCCAGTGTTTAGTTCCCAAGCATGCTTGGTACTCAGTGAATCGACCCACCGAAGGGATGAAAGGCTGAGTCAACCTTGCCCAGCCCGAGGATCGAACCTCGGACCTGTGTCATTGGAGCGAGTTAAAAATCTAAGCCCTTGTAAAATATTAAAAAAAAAAAATATTAAAACTCAATTTCATTAGATTTTATAATTAATAATTCTTAGATTTCAATTTTGATGGAAGAAAAATTCAGAATTAGGAATCATGGATTATATGGCACAGGTGCCGTATAATCCATGATTCCAAATTCTGAGATTGGCGAATTTTCTTATGTATCTGGCAGCTTCGTTTTTATTACATCATACACATGGAGACCAATAAGAATTATGCAGAAAATTCTATTTTGATAACCCTATTATTTACGTCATCGCGCACGTCACGATACGTCATCTTGGCAACATTTCTTCATCGCCAAAAATATTCAGAATTTGGAATCATGGATTATACGGCACCTGTGCTTTTAATTTCATCCTTCATTTTTTCACCTATTCACATTAATTTCAATCAGGTGTCTTTCTTTTACATAAAAAAATAAAGAAAGCAACCGACAAGAAATGTCAAAGCCGATGAAATTAATTTTAAAAGAATTTTTAAACAAAAAACATCAATCTTGAGTCACAATCCTCGAATAATTTTGTAAATTTGTTTATGTCATTGCGGTTGTTTTTAGTTGCAATAATTACTCCAATACGACATTATTATAACACACAGGGCTTTGCCTTTAAAATATTTATTTAAACATTAACTAGAAAATATTCCGACGTCAACCAAGTGGTACAAAATGTCACATCAAAAAGCCATGTGCGGGACATCAGCTTGTGTCCATAACTCTTGCTTGCCCACTCCGGTTAAAATTTACTGTACGGTCACCCTTGGCGAAATTTTCAAAAAGTCGCCAAGATCGTATGACGTCATACTTATGACGAATTTCCGATCGGGAAAAACGGTGGGAGGAAAAATGGCTGAAATAGTGACAAATATTTCATACATTATTGGTATCTATCAATATACTCAAGTAATTTTACAAAATTAACACAAAACGCAAATTTATAGATTTCAAACATCAATGGTAAAATAATAAAGTTGATATGTTAAATTATCAATAAAATTTTTTGATTAAAACAAAACACAAAAATATTTCGAATAAATATTTTGATTTCGATAAAATATTTTGATTTACAAAAATATTTCGAAAAGAACGAGGGAGCTGAAAAAAGAAATTACTTCGGAAACGAATGCGAATAAGGAAAATATGGGAACATCGAAAAAGTAAATATCAGTTTTAAGAAAATCAGAATACGAATTCTAACGAAAATTCCAGAAGAATCCGAATACGAATAACAATGAAAAATAAAGCAACATTCGGAAAAGAATAAATATAAATTATTAAGTACAAATTAAACTGTTAAATAGAATATCTTTAAGAAATTAAATACAGAAACAATACTTTTAAAAATGTATATATAAATTATATAGTATTTTATAGTAATAATATAAATTATAAGAATGCCATATACATAAACTAAAGAACGAATGTATCGACACAATTTTAAACAGTAACTTTAAATTCAATTTAAATTTTTAAATTAATGAAAAAGAGCAATACAACTTGGAATTTAATTATTCAAACTATCAAGCAAATTGTAAAACACAATAAAAAATCTTACGAAGTTAACTCGCAAAAATTTCTAGTAAAATGCTGAAATGGAACAAAATGTTTTAAATTTCATGGCGATGACGTAAACACTAGAGTTGTTAAAATTGAATTTTCACCTTAATTCTTATTGGTCATCTGTATGACGAGCATCTCATGAGAATCACATGAGACAAAAATAAGGCTCTGTTCGCCAAATTTGGCTTAAAAAAATGCGCCAAGGGTGACCGTACAATAAAACTGAGCCGTCCACTCCAGTTGCCACGCAGCCAATACGAAATTTCGCCGAGAACGCTGTGCTGCTATAATAATATGAGATGAAAAAACTAACTATTAATATCAGAAAGCTTCTTTGAAGTCCAGAATGAAGAAAGGTTCCACCTCAGATTTTATGGCTTAGCCTCTGAAACAGCAACAAACTCGTTCCTAATGAAACGGAGAGAGTGTTAAATAATGTCTTCTGTCCATCGGATTCCTTCCTGATACAAGTGCAGGAATCTAAAAGTGAGATTCTATGAAAATTCGTAAGCTTTCTTTGCGTTTCTATTCTGTTGTGATTGTTGTTACTAATCTTCCGTGATCTAGCAACAGATAGATCTATGTATTCTAGTGAAGTTAATCGCTAGTAGTGGAGATATTAGGTCCTCTAAACCATGGGTTCCAAAACTTTTAAATAAATTTATATGTTATTATAAGGCGAAAATATGCAGTTTTCAAGTGTCATTTAATGTTTGAATCATCGAACATGTCACACTTTAAAAGTTATATAAAGTTTAAGAATTTTTGTGATTCTTGGGTAACAAAATTAACATAAAAGAATTCATGCAAAGAATTCTCAATATAAAAAAATAAAACATTCCTTAACTAATTTAAGAATACAAATTGTGAGAAAATATTGCAGAAAAGGTCATTGTCCAACTTTCACCTTCTGACGAAATGAAATTCAATATTTCCTTACGAAAATGGCAATAGCTAAACATTTACATTTAATTCACATTTTATCAAAAATAAAATACTTATTGTTATTTTTATATCTAGAATTTATACCGAGGGAAATATATGACTAACAGCAATGTAACGAATGATCTGAATAAATTTTCGTACTTCAAGCAAAAATTTAAAAACCAAAATAGGGCAAATTATTACTGTAAATATCGAGAGTTAAAAATTATCGATAATTTACAGCATGGATTCCCAAACTTTTTTTCTCGTGGACCGCTTTTAAACTTTTACTATTTTCGGCAGACCCTCTGCTGCTGTATTTCTACTGTATTTTCAAAACTCCTAAAAGATATTTCCCTAAATCGGGGATGTTGAGAAGGAAAAAAAAGTAGCATATTTTCTTGTGTCCTATTTATTAAAATAATACTCTTGGTTATACAAAATTATAAACATTTATTATTGAAAACAATCAACAATTGACAAAAAAAAATCAACAATGTAACTCTGAAATGCAAATCAACAATAAGAGATGGCTATACTTTTAATGAGACCACGTACGGGCGGCACTTTTCAAGTCTCGACATGTGGTGTACACTCTTGTACTATTATCTATTGTTCTATTCAATTCTGTGTTTGAACTGAGTCTCGAATATTTTTGAGTACCTACCTACTGAATGATGCTACCTGCCTACGTTCATAGGTAAATCCAAGCCATAATTTTTGTTCTTTATTATGAAAACCAGAAAATTTTTCCTGGATCCCCTCTTACAACTTGTGAACCCCTGTTTTCTTTTCACTTCTACGTGGGCCCCTGTGTGGTGTCCTATAGACCCCTGGGGGTTCACCTGGACCACTTTGGAAACCTATGCCCTAAACTTAGTCCCGGGCAGTCGACTAATTCCGGAGAGGCAGGATTTAGATGTCGCTTGGAAAAACCTTGCAGTCGCAAATAAAAGGAATCATTTAAGATGGCCTCTTAGCTTATGTTCTTATTATCTTAAGACTAAGAGTATTTTTAAGCTCTAAGAATTAGTGTTCGAAAATCTATCAAATTCTCTCATTTTGCGTATTATAGATTTTTTTTTTAGAATTCATTATATTATCTTAAAAATAAAACAATTTTATTTTCAGTCTCTGTTGTGTGGGCTTTAAATTTTACCGAGTACTGTATCAATGTTGTGTCTACATTAACATGAGGTATTAAATTTGCATGCATGATTTTCAAATGTAGAACCAAATTGCTAAAAACTTAAACTTATATGAATTTGAAATTAAATTGCTTTAATTTTATTAGCTCTTGTGCTTGTGAGATTGTATAGGACTATTCGATTTCGGTAGTAAAAATTAATTTAAATTTTTTATTTATTTCATAAGATATATTTTTATGTGAGTAATTTTTAAATTGCATATTTCTTTAACAACAGCGGGAACAGAATGACTAAACTTTTACCACAACAAAGCCCGAAACTGCTACTCATTTATCATTAACCCATGAGAACCAATTCAAGAAGGCGAGTAGCATTACACGCGACATACCTCCACAAAACTGTTTGTAGAGGGTTGGCCACATTCATTCATCGTTTTAGAAGAGAGACAGAGAAATTCAGAGAGAAAGAAATATCCATCCCCGAAACGGGATTCGAACCAGGGACCCACAGATCAGGAACTCTTACCACTCAACCATCGGCCGGCTTTAAGTTAAGTATGGAATCTATTCATAAAAAACGTAACTGTATTAAGGGATGAAAAATAATTTAATTTCTATTTGTAACAGATATATCTTAAGCAAAATTTAAACATTGATTATGAGAATCATAACGAAAAAAAATGTAAAATATTTTACTCATAATTGTTATGTATTTATAACTGATTTATAATAATTTAGCAATGATTACAATGTATATATATATATATATATATATATATATATATATATATATATATATATATATATATATTTATATATTTATATATTTATATATATATATATATATATATATATATATATATATATATATATATATATATATATATATATATATATATATATATATATATATTCCGTGGGTTGAGGATGTGTCCACGTTAATCTGTGATGTCCAAAGTCCTTCCGCTGGTGTGGCGTGGATGTGGAGAAGAGGGTGCCAGCTCAGGTGTGGTCTCGTCACCTGACCGTGGTGACGTTTAAGATGTCTCAAAATGACGAGACATCTTAAAAAGAGCAAAAGTCGTACTTTCACCTTCGTGGTGCTCTAATGCAAACGAAAGACGCATCCTATTGACTTAATTCGCACTGCCAACGGTATAGCGAGATTGGCTTGTCCAAGTGTCATAAGCAACAACATATATATATATATATATATATATATATATATATATATATATATATATATATATATATATATATATATATATATATATATATATATATATTAAATTATAATCTCGTGAATGGATTTGCTGCAGTTCCAGGTGGGGAAATTCTAAGATTAAATGCAGCTGTACACTAAGCAATCAGCTCTACATTTTATTGAGAAATGAACAGTAATAAATCAGAAGATAATAAAAAAATTGTTTCATTAATAAATATCAAATAATATTAATGCTCTGTATATCATTATTAAAATAATCTGCAAAAATACAGGATATTTTATATTTGAAATTAAATTGTGACACACACAAAAATATTTCTTAAGAAGATTTTAGTTTGAGATATTTTACTAGCTGTCTTTGGCTAGATAAAAACACATAACACGTAATAATAACATAATAAATAAATGAAGGTGACATGGTAGTCACTTAGTAGGTCTAAATTTGTTAATGTTGAGCATAAATTAAAATTAAGTTATGTTTTAAGCATTTTAATTATTCCAACAGTATTTTAAGACTCAAATTCTTAGAAAATACGATTACAGATCAACAAAGATGAAATCAAATGAAATTTTATCCACAAATCTTGAGAATTTAGAATTAATATAGACACTTGAATATATATTACATTTTTGCAGCATGTTTCTGGCACTTTGCAGCTGCAAAAAGACAACGGTCCTCCCTCTGATTAACAGAAACAACAGTTCCTTCTCAAGCTGAATCGTCATCGGAAAAAACCATTCGTCGTTATTAAGAAATGTGTAATAACGCTATCAAACATTCCGTTAATGTTTGAATGCCCGACTCTAATAAAAGTCGTTAAACTTCACTGCAGCTCCACTCTGCATTGGACTCGAAGTTCTCGGCAGTGTTAATGAGCTGTCACGTGACTCTGACACTCCCTCCTTCAATCCTTGATGCGAAGGAGCTGTTGCTCGAGTAGGGTTACTGCAGTCGAGGACCGTCCAAGTACTGTATGGACAATTGGACCGAACAGGTTTCTGCTTAAAATAATACGAAAATGTGTATTTTCAAAAATAATAAAATAATTTTTTTTATACTTGTATAAAATCCCGTTGGCGGCAGCAGAGTTGGCACAAATATTACAAAACTGATACCCATCATGTTGTTCCTCAACGCACATTTAATGAGAAATGAAGTAGGAAACAAAGCATACAATAAAAGAAAATTGGAACAATTTATTTGCGAAAACAACTAAATGTCAAATTCTTTATATTTAAAGGAGACAAAAGAAGTTATTTAAACAAAAAATCTAAAAAATATATATATAATATTATATAAAAAATAAAATTCAATAATTATTTCATTTCATGAACAATAAATAAATCTCTCAGTGCAGTTTAATCTCATTTGAACATAATTTGAACAATAAATAAATCTCTCTACTCCCAGCTAAGTTTTCTTTACTATTAGTAACTTTTTTTCCACATTGTTAATGTTTGAATGCCTCTGTGTTTGTCTGATCTCGTAAAATTTCGTATCATGGCGTCATAGGGGGTGGTAGAATCATATATTTATCAAAATGACCACAATTTGTTCAGTAGATGGTAGGTACAAAATTTTTGTTGCAAACTAAAATCTTTACCAAGCAAGCAAAGAAATATAACCGTTAGAATTCAAGTCTTGTATATTTAAAAGAAACGCAAATTGTTTATCGAAGTGATTACCATACATTCGGTGCACAGCTTTTTAATAATGGCGAAAAGTCGTATTATCTGTCGATTTTTTTTCCCTTGTTCAAAAGAATTAAACGCTTATACCATTTTTGTAACGGAAAAAAAAACTCATTTCATTCTCCTAAATAGAAAAAGAAAACTTAAATAAATTTAGTTCGCTCCAGTGATCTAAGATGAACGCTTGGCAAGAACATTACTTGATTCTGCTCCAAATTAGAAGATGCCATAAATTAATATTTAATTAGATTTTGATAATGCAAAATGTTATAATTCCATAATTTTCTAAAAAAAAAATTCGCAACAATATATATGATACACTAAATTATTTCATTTTAGACACTTTCCCTTACCTTTCAATAACTTCGAGCCAATTTCTTGTTAAATATTTTTACATGATTTATTAGTTCATTATATAACCATATCACAAAGAATGCTTGTTTAATTTACTGTATCCAGTTTAAAAAAAATCAAAACTATAAATTATGCTCTTAATAACTCTAGATAAAAATTATTTTTAATCGAAAAATTTAATAATTTTCTAACTGCTAAAAGCTTTCAAACAGTTTTATGTAACTCAATTATGCATAACTTATTCAAAGAATTATAAAATTTCTTAATATAATTATGAAATTCAAAGAGTACATTTCCTAAAGTTTTACAATTATATTTTTTGTACAGAAATCATATGTTCAGAGTAATTTGACTTTTTTAAATTAATTAATTTTAATTTAATTTAATTAATTTAATAATTTTAAAAAATCAGTCTGAGAAATTATTTATGCTAATTATCTCAATTAATCTGGAAAAATGTATGCAAATTGCTTTAATTAGTCTTATAACTATTTTACATAATCGTATTTTGATCACTTAAGCTGAAATATAATTACGATTATTTAACGATGATAATAACAATGATAATTTTATATATAATCTAATAAAAGTATTAAGTTGATAATCTCAATTAATTATATCTCAACTATTAGGTTGTAAATATGTATTATCTTAATTTATATTGATTATTTAAATTAATATTTGAAACATATTGTGTTGACTATCTGAATTTATTCTTTATACCTCAATAAACGTGTAAATAATCAGTATCAAATACATTCATTTCAATAATTGATTATCTAAAAATCCAAGAAATGTACTGCTTACACTATATTTATTTTAATAACATCATTTAAGCAAAGAAATGTATCAACCCGATTATTTGAAATAATATCAATTATAATTTTGGAAATTCCGTAAACTGATATTTAACTGAATATAATAAGCAATTCTAATTTCAAATGTAATCAAAATTAAGATTTCCAGGTACAACAATAACAAATTGATATTTTCAAATACATATTTCTATTCATACGTATATATATATATATATATATATATATATATATATATATATATATATATATATATATATATATATATATATATATATATATTTGTATATATATATTCTAAATTACTCTCTTAATATGCATGTTACGAAGCATCTTAAGCATGTTCATTGGTCAAACAACTTGCCATAACGGTTGAATTCTTTCGAGATTAAATTTGTGTACATTCCATTAAATCTTAATAAAGTGTAATATTTTGCTTCCTTTTTCTGGTAGATGAAGCCATTGTTTTAAACATTGAAAACTAATATGGAAGAAAAATCATTTTGTCAAACATTCCATAAACACTTAAAACCATACAAAAATTAGAATTAGTATCATTTAATAAAAATGAAATACATTTCCAGTCGTGAATTTATATAGGAAATAAAAGTAACACACGGCAGAAAATATATTCAGCTGTGAATTAAGAGAATGCATACATAAAATCTATATCTATATGTATCTATGGATATAAGCATTGTTAGCACTCATTTTCCAACCATTATTTCTAATTAAACCACTGGTCGTTGATGTATGTTTCCAGCAGCAAAAATGATAGATTTCTATAAGATATGTGTAATCTAACGTTTTTATTGCCTTTACCGTCAAAAAAATTTTTTACTCTATATTTATAATTATTATAAACTCTCAAATTTATAAAAAAGTAAATAACATGGAATCATTAAATCGAAAGCTTTGATTGGGTTTTTATGTTTAATAATAAAATCACAGTGTGCATAGAAGTAGAATATATATACATTTTTTCCTTTTTATAATTTCGTCGTGTTTGATAAAATTTCATGCTTAAAATTCGAGAGCTTTGTGTTTAAAAAAAATTTCCAAAACGAATATACTATTGATGCAACTGCAAATCCATAGTAAAACAAAGACTTCTTTATTTTCTGAAGAACGAGCATAGCTTTTTCTCCTTCTCCCTTTCCAGGAAAAAATAAACCCTTGGAATAACATTCGAAATAATGCATCTTTGTTGTGTGTCTTCTTCGTAAGATGAATATAAAAATGTCCCATCTCCATAGTAACGTATGTTGAAACTAAGATTTATACCAAGCTCTTTACACACGCAATTGTTGCACCCTTTGCCTTACATGGAAGCCAAATGAAATGTGTTCTTTCTCATTTAACAATTTTCTTAAAAAAATAATTATAAATGAAGTAACTGTTTTGTAACAAATGATATTTTCTCATACTAAGCTTACGGTTCGTAATCATCGAAAGCAAAGAGTTTAAGATGATTACTTTAATAAAATTTATTGTTTTAAGTAAAATTAACTGGTAGTTAATGTCCAAGTAAATTGAAAAGAGTAAATTCAATATTTTTGAAATTTCTTATTGAACACATGTCGTCGTTCAAAGGCTCGCAGCTTAGGTGGAGCGAAGCAGGGGCGCGAAGAAAGGGGTTGAGAGACTTACCTTCTTGTAAACGATGTGGTTGGGGTTGTCGTCGTACCCGGGCGTCTGCCCGTTCCCCGAATCCCCCTTCCTCCGGTAAGCCATTCACAGGGTGGCCCTAATGTATTCCATATTTTCTCCCCTCCTTTGGGGGGAGATGGGGCACAGGAATTAGCACGATTTTTCTCCCGACTTCCAACGGGATGGAGCAGCGCGGAGCCAGGGATGAGGACCGGAGCCCTCGCAGTGCGGCGGCTGCCTGGGCAGACACGGCGCAGCAGCGAGTGCTTCCACTCGTTCTCCGGAGCGCCATCTGCATTCACAAATGCAAACTATTTCCTGTTTTGGTAAAATAATTTCCGAATTATCGTGTACGAAAAAAAAAAAAAAAAAAAGGCAAACGGAAAAAAAAAAAAATCTGCCAGAAAAGGAAATATTTCTATGAATAAAAATGCTTGATTTACAGCGAATTTTTAAAGATTCTTATCACAAAATAAATAAGTATTGCATTTTTCGCTTGTACGTTTATTATTTGAGTAAATTAAATTTAGCAGAAACTTTGAATATGTTTAAGTAATCCAAAACTAATTATCCACTTTTATAAAAATTTATCTAAGTTTCACAGACTATAAGCAATTATTTTCTTTAAAATAACAAATCATTAATTATCAAATCGATTATTTATAATGATAATTTGATTTCCGAATTAAATTTATTTACATATTAGATTATTTTATTTATTTAATATTTTTAAGTACCTTTTTTATTTATTTTGCTTCCGTTTTAGATTTTTTATTTTATTTACTTAATTATTTTTAAAAAAAAAACTATAAAAAATGTTTTAAATATTTTTTTTATTTCATTATTATTCTAACTTAAAGTTTTGATAGACTGAATGTAAGGATTCGAACATGCCGACGTTCGAGGCAGGGCTAGGGAAAATAGGACCCCCTCACACAGAACTTTAAATGCATTCAAATGTAATATTTTTCCCCATTTGAAACCAATTCCGACGGAAGAGCTTCTCAGGCTAACATTTCCTTTTAATTAGCATGGAGGAAAACGACTGCAATTGCAGTGATCAAAATTGTATTTGATTATACAATTTGTTGTACGGATCATCAATATTCTCATATTGATGGTTGAACGAATTTCTTTGCCAAATGAACAGAGCAATCTCGTTCTTAAAATTGAATTTTTTGTCAGTGAATTTCGGAGGAATTAAATTTAAAGATCTAAAGAATTGAGATGAATGGCTCGTAATATTTTGACTTATTTTTGCTAATTGTTAGTACTAACTTTAATTAAATCCTAAAAATAACAGTAAATTAATTTTTGTTGTTGTTGTTGCTTATCCCCGACTGGCGTGACAGTACCATCACACCAGCCCCATAAATCCAATAATAGTCAGTCTCTCAAGCACCAACTCCAGTCTCAACTCCATGTCACCTCTCTCGCACCCAATGCACTGAAAAATATGAGATGGGGAGGCCTGAACCATTCGACATTTGGGACAGAGAGGGTAGACCTTGGTACTAGAGACGTGTCTCTGAGCAAGCAGGTGGCCACTTCGCAGTCTTGTCAGAGCCGTTTGGCTGCATCTCTTGTGATTACCCACTAGTGTGGAACCAGGATGTTTGCATGTGTACCATTCGTGGGTAGGAATGGTATCCCTAAAAGTAGCATTGATAGCCATCCTAACTCTAGGGGTCAGCTCTGAGGAGGACAAGCAGTCTCCAATGATAATTGAGGTGTAGGAGCAGCTTCTGTTGGTACAGAGTACCTGGAGCACCCAAGGCAGAACCCAAGGGTGGAAGTCTGACTTTGCTCCGTTGCTCCAGGCTTTAGCTGGACATAGTGGAGTGGCCTTCACCTCTTGGGTGATCCTACCAGGAGATTACTCTCCCGACGTACTTCACCCACTCAGCCTAGGAACACCCCCTCACCGGCAACAAGTGGTATATGAGGCAGTCTGTGGGACTTGAGGGAGAAAAATTAATTAATTTTTAACTGTAACTACCTTGTATAATTTAGCCATAAATCGATTGGGAGTTGGAAGTCTTAAGCTCTCAATTGGGAAACGGCTCCACTTTCGAATTCTTGGTGTCATAAATTTTGGGCCATATGCGATGACAGCGCCACTGAGCGGAAAACTTTTAGTATTACACCATAAATACATCATTACTTTTCAATTTAAAAGCAAAGCTCATTTCATTTAATAAAATGCTTCTTTTCGTAATTTGATAATTTTATATTTAATTTGAAAATAATTTTTTTATGCATGATGCAAATGTACAGTCTTTTTTAAACTTAAAACTGCTGAAAAATCCTCAAGAGATATATTCATGCGAAACATCGAATATTTTTATAAAATATTTTTAAATTTTCATGAAAAGCAAAAAAATATTGCTACCAAAATAAAACTAAATTCTTATTAAAAATTGGACAAATATCTTATCAATTTTTATATTTTATTCAAAATGAGATCTCATTTCCTTGTAAGTTTTGAATTAGAATTTCAAAATGACACCATTTGCAATTTAAAATATAAATTATACATTTTCATTATTTAACTGAAACTTAAATAAATCGAATAATGGAAATTCATTCTATATAAAACTTAAGAGCAATGTATTCCAATTAGAATTTAGATTAACATTGCTCTCTCCCATTTGGTTTTATTTACACACATAAAATAAGTAAAAGAAATTATTTAAAACATCATGCATACACAATAATAATCAGAAAAATAAACATGTACAATTATTTCATCCAAGCTCTCAATGTTTTGAGAATCGTTCTAAATAAGAAGCCATTAAACTTCATGTGCGTATGGAAAGGGTAAAAATATCCTTAATGACGTGTGAATAGACATTTAACAAATCATTTCTATCGAAGCTTTCTCAAAAAATTTTAAGTAAATAATTACATTTTATACGTTAATAACATATAAAATTATTATAATAAACAATTCATGCAGAAAGTGATAGAATTCCATAAGTAAATTCATATTTATGGAAAATTAAAATTAAAAAGTAAAATTCGAACACATATACTTTGCCATAGAAAGTGTTTCCATTTTATTACCTTTCTTTTTTAATGTATAGATCCAGTTGAACACCCTAGAATGCAGCAATTTCTCGGCATTTTGATCAAATAAGTATTAAAAGGTAATTTTATAATTATAATAAAATTTCAATTTTATTTTCTAACAAAAATTCTACGATAAGCGCTTGAAACATCGAAATTTTCTACAAAAATGTTATAAACACAAACAAGTAAACATTCCGCCAGAGGGGCTGTGTACCAATCATACATTTAGTCCTCCAACTTTTTTAAAAAGTACTACCGTTTTTTTTCTTTTCTTTTTTCTTTCAGCTCCTGGTCTTTGGAAGTCGGAGGTCTTAATAAATTATTGGTTTATAGTTGCCTATATTGTCTATGCAGTGTGGCTCGTGTTGTATCCTCTATGTCTGCAACATCAGCCTCAATACTCTTCTCGGCCTGTTTTTGTTTGCGGCATTAAAAATGTTGCAGATAGATTATCTTCGCTATTTCTTAGTTTTCTATTTCTGGAAAGTATCTGTGGAACTCTGACTACTAAATGAAACCATTTAATTGTATATCCATTGGGTATTTCTTAAGATACGGGAATTTTAAAATTAATCTAAGCGACAATCAGAAGTCACCCGCACCATATGCGCGCACTACACAAAAACTCATTTTTCTCCTAAATTAAATTTTATATAATAAAACGAATACCACAGTTAGTCTAGGAATGTTATTTACTACTAAATGTAACCATTTATTTGTATATCCATTGGGCATTTAGGTAGGTATACGACAATTTTGAAAGCAATATAAACGAGAATCAGAATTCATCCGCACCATATGGGAGCACTACACAAAAACTCATTTTTCTCTTAATTAATATTTTACATAATAAAATGAATACCTCAGTTAGTCTAGGAAAGTAATTTACTACTAAATGATACCATTTATTTGTATATCCATTGGGCAATTTTTAAGTTATACGGGAATTTTGAAATCAATCTAAGCGAGAATAAAAACTTACCAGCACCATATGCGCGCACTACACAAAAAAATCATTTTTCTCCTAAATTATATTTTATATAATAAAATAAATAACACAGTTAGTCTAGGAATGTAATTTACTACTAAAAAAACGATTTATTTGTATATTCTTTCGGCATTTCTTAAGATATGCAGGAATTTTGAAATCAATCTAAGCGAGAATCAGAAGTCAACCGCACCATATGCACTCACTACACAGAAACTCATTTTTCTCCTAAATTATTTTTTATATAATAAAATGAATTCCACAATTAGTCAATAAATGCAATTTAATAAAAATTGAAACTATTCATTTGTATATCCATCGCGCATTTCTTGAGATATACGGAAATTTATAAATCAGTCTAAGCGAGAATCAGAACTCACCCGCACCATATGCGCGCAATACTCAAAAACTCATTTTTCTCCTAAATTATATTTTATATAATAAAATGAATACCACAGTTAGTCTATAAAATTAATTTACTACTAAATGAAACCATTTATTTGTATATCCATTGGGCATTTCTTAAGATATACGAGAATTTGGAAATCAGTCTTAGCGAAATTCAGAACTCACCCGCACCATATGGGTGCACTTCACAAAAACTCATTTTTCTTTTAAATTATATTTTATATAATAAAATGAATACCACATTTATTCTAGGAATGTAATTTACTACTAAATGAAACCATTTATTTGTATATCCATTGGGCATTTCTTAAGATATACGGGAATTTTGAAATCAATCTAAGCGAGAATCAGAAGTCACCCGCACCATATGCGCGCACTACACAAAAACTCATTTTTCTCCTATATTATATTTTATATAATAAAAAAAATACCACAATTAGTCTAGGAATTTAATTTACTACTAAATGAAACCATTTATTTGTATATCCATTGCTTATTTATTAAGATATACGGGAATTTTGAAATCAATCTAAGCGAGAATAAAAACTCACCAGCACCATATGCGCGCACTACACAAAAAGTCATTTTTCTCCTAAATTATATTTCATATAATAAAACGAATACCACATTTATTCTAGGAATGTAATTTACTACTAAATGAAACCATTTCTTTGTATATCCATTGGGCATTTCTTAAGATATACGGGAATTTTGAAATCAATATAAGCGAGAATCAGTATTCACACAAACCATATGTGCGCACTACACAAAAACTAATTTTTCTCCTAAACTATAATTTATATAATAAAATGAATACAACAGTTAGTCTAGGAATGTAATTTACTACAAGAAAAACCATTTATTTGTATATCCATTGGGCATTTCTTAAGATATACGGGAATGTTGAAATCAATCTAAACGAGAATAAAGTCTCACCCTCACCATATGGGAGCACTAAACAACATCTCATTTTTTTCTAAAATATATTTAATATAATAAATAGAATACCACAGTTACTCTAAGAATGTAATTTACTACTAAATGAAACCATAAATTTGTATATCCTATGCGCATTTCCTGAGATATACGTGAATTTTAAAATCAATCTAAGCGAGATTCAGAAATCACCCACACCATATGCGCGCACTACACAAAAACTCATTTTTCCCCTAAATTATATTTTATATAATAAAATGAATACCACAGTTAGTATAGGAATGTAATTTACTACTAAAAGAAACCATAAACTTGTATATCCATTGGGCATTTGTTAAGGTATAACGGGAATTTTGAAATCAATGTAAGCGAGAATCAATACTCACCCGCACCATATGGGACCACTACACAAAAACTCATTTTTCTCCTAATTAATATTTTATATAATAATATGAATACCTCAGTTAGTCTAGGAATGTAATTTACTACTAAATGAAACCATTTATTTGTATATCCAATGGGCATTTATTAAGATACAAGGGAATTTTGAAATCAATATGAGCGAGAATCAGAACTCAACAGCACCATATGGGAGCACTACACAAAAGCTCATCTTTCTCTTAAATTATATTTTATATAATAAAATGAATACCACAGTTAGTCAGCGAACTTAATTTATTACTTAATGAAACCATAAATTTGTATATCCATTAAGCATTTATTAAGATATGCGGGAATTTTAAAATCAATCTAAGCGAGAATAAAAACTCACCCGCAGCCTATTGGAGCCCTACAAAAAAACTCATTTTTTCCTAAATTATATTTTAGATGAGAAAATGAATAAAACAGTTAGTCTAGGAATATAATTCACTACTAAATGAAACCTTTTATTTGTATATCCCATGGGCATTTATTAAGATATACGGGACTTTTGAAATCAATATAGCGAGAATCAGTACTCACCCGCATTCTAATCGCGCTCTACACAAATACTCATTTTTATCCTAAATTATTTTTTATATGAGAAAATGAATACCACAGTTAGTATAGGAAAGTAATTTACTACTAAATGAAATCTTTTATTTGTATATCTCATGGGCATTTATTAAGATATACAGGACTTTTGAAATCAATATAAGCGAGAATCAGAACTCACCCGCACCATAGGTGCGCACTACACAAAAACTCATTTTTCTCCTAAATTATATTTTATGTGAGAAAATGAATACCACAGTTAATCTAGGAATGTAATTTACTATTAAATGAAACCATTTATTTGTATATCCATTGGGCATTTATTAAGATATACGGGAATTTTGAAATCATTCTAAGCGAGAATAAAAACTCACCCGCACCCATATGGGAGCATTACAGAAAAACTCAATTTTCTCCTAAATTATATTTTATATGAGAAAATGAATACCACAGTTAGTCTAGGAATGTAATTTACTACTAAATGAAACCATTTATTTGTATATCCACTGGGCATTTATTAAGATATACGGGAATTTTGAAATCAATATAAGCGAGAATCAAAACTCACCCGCAGCCATATGTGTAGCATTACAAAAAAACTCATTTTTCTCCTAAATTATATTTTATATGAGAAAATGAATACCACGTTAGTCTAAGAATGTAATTCACTACTAAATGAAAGCATTTATTTGTATATCCACTGGGCATTTATTAAGGTATACGGGAATTTTGAAATCAATTTAAGCGAGAATAAAAACTCACCCGCAGCCTATTGCAGCACTACACAAAAACTCATTTTTCTCCTAAATTATATTTTATATGAGAAAATGAATACCGCAGTTAGTCTAGGAATGTAATTCACTACTAAATGAAACCATTTATTTGTATATCCCACGGGCATTTATTAAGATATACGGGACTTTTGAAATCAATATAAGCGCGAATCAGTGCTCACCCGCACCATATGTGCGCACTACACAAAAACTCATTTTTCTCCTAAATTATATTTTATATGAGAAAATGAATACCACAGTTAGTATAGGAAAGTAATTTACTACTAAATGAAACCTTTTATTTGTATATCTCATGGGCATTTAGTAAGATATACAGGACTTTTGAAATCAATATAAGCGAGAATCAGAACTCACCCGCACCATATGTGCGCTATACACAAAAACTCATTTTTCTCCTAAATTATATTTTATGTGAGAAAATGAATACCACAGTTAATCTAGGAATGTAATTTACTACTAAATGAAACGATTTATTTGTATATCCCATGGGCATTTATTAAGATATACGGGACTTTTGAAATCAATATAAGCGATAATCAGTACTCACCCGCACCATATGTGCGCACTACACAAAAACTCATTTTTCTCCTAAATTATATTTTATGTGAGAAAATGAATACCACAGTTAATCTAGGAATGTTATTTACTACTAAATGAAACGAAGCAGGTATCTTCAATAGCTGCGTTAAAGAACATAGATACAACTATACGCCCAACGGGAATTTTTAGTCGGCCAAAATATGTTGAAATTAAATGTAAAAACCCTGAGGACGTAAGAGCACTGCAGGAAACGCTACTGAAAGAAAAGATTAGTGCGGAGGAAAAAAGACCTTTTACACAAAGGATAATTTTATTAAACACTCCTGCGAGTATAACAAAAGAAAGAATTATAGAAGAACTGCGGGATGAGCTAAGAATATCAGCTGAGTCAGAAATCCTAAAATTGATCTCCCATAGAAAAACAATGAGCAGGTATAACCTTTATAACACAGTAATAGAGCTCCCGAACTATCTGGCAAAGAAATTAGTTAAAAACCGATTTTTCTATATAGGTCTAACAAGACTAAGAATAGACTTCTTCAGAACCGTTCGCCGGTGCCAAAAATGCCAGGACTACAGGCACAAAACTGAAGACTGTCGATACAAAAACTCATACTGCGCCAAATGCAGTAAATGCCACGAAACTGGAAAGTGCACATCAATTACATTTAAGTGCATTAATTGCATCGAAGCCAATAGAAATGGGGCTGATTACACCACCGACCATGCTGCTTTCGATTACTACTGTTGTTCATATCAAAACTACATAGAGAACACCCGCTATCACTAAATGGCAAACACAGAGACAACCAAAATCATCCAAATTAACTTAATGAGGTCTAGAGCGCCTACTGATTTACTACAGGTTATAGCTAATACTCATCATATCAATATTTTCATCGTCCAAGAACCCAATATAAATAAAGACTTCCAAATCCTAGGAATCCCTAAATCCTGGAGCTACTGGATTTCAACTAACGGAAAGGCAGGTATTATTTCAACTAAAAATTTAACCTCCATTTTTCTAAAACAATCTGAAAACACAATAACAGTCAAATTCTCAATTAATAATAAACCCCTCACGATCATATCTGCGTACTGTGCCCCTCCGAATCATAGGAACAGAAATAACGACAACAGTAATATTAGTCTATCCAACATCCTTCAAGATATTGAATCCAGCATACAAGAACTCGGAACTGAGAATATCCTCATAGGGGCCGATTTAAATGCTCATCATATATTATGGGGTTATAATGATAATAACCAAAGAGGAGAGAAATTACTCGACTTTATAACAGCAAACAATCTACATATTCTAAATACAGCTGGTGCCCCTCCAACCTTCAAGACAACAACGTATGAAGGATGGCCGGACATTACAATGGTTTCAAAGGCTCAACTATCAGTTAAATGTAATTGGGAAGTTCTAGACACTGAGTCGCTAAGCGATCATAAATACATTCTTATAACCTTAAACTCACCACTGGGAATGATCCCAATCAACAGATATAAAACCAAATATGGCAACCACAAAAAATTTACGGATAATCTAAGACCTCAAGTCCAGTCTCTGATAGAAAAATTCAATAGCGTAATAACAACAGAACAACTTGATGATGCCACCGAAACACTCCAAAGACAAATAATAAGTAGCTGCAGCAACGCCTATAAAAAAATTAAATGGAAACAAAACACACTACCCAACTGGTGGACACCAATACTAGAGGACAGGAAAAAAGAGCTAAATAGCAACAGAAAGAAGCTACAAAAGGCCAGCATAGCAGAAAAACCAACTCTCATCCTAAATTATAAAAAACTAAAAGCTACGTATATAAAAGATATAAGGAAAGCAAAGAGGTCATGCTGGAGAAATGTTTGCTCTTCAGCTGTAAACCCTTATGGAAAAATATACAAGGCAACATTTAAAAATAAGACCTCACCATCTTCACTGTTCACCAATACAACACTACAAGGAAATGACTATAACATAGCTACCTCGATACTAAAAGAACTGTTCCCACTGCAAACAGCAATCACCTATCAGAGAGACAACACAGGACTAAACAACGAGCCAGACCTAAGCAATGAGGAAATAAGGAGAACAATCAGTACACTCCCTAATGGAAAAGCACCAGGCGATGATGGAATAGACAACCTGATGCTAAAGGCTATCCACAAAGAATTCCCAGACCTTCTTACATCCTTATTCAAGAGATGTTGGACACTTGGGCACTTTCCCAAAACCTTAAAATCAGGAATAATTATCCTATTTCACAAGGAAGGCAAAGATAAAAATAATGTAAAATCTTACAGACCCATAACTCTCTTACCCACGATAGGGAAAGTTCTAGAAAAGATTACAGCAACCAGACTCACCTATTACCTGGAAGCAAATAATCTACTGCACCAAAATCAATTTGGCTTTAGACAGGGAAAATCAATAGATAACGCACTTGCAAATTTAAAAAGCAGCATTGACGCCGCTAAAGCTTCGGCCAAGCACTGTGCTATAATCTCAATAGACATAAAAGGAGCATTCGACACTGTCCCACACCCGTCAATAATCAGGGCTTTAAACAACAAAAAATGCCCATCAAAAATCAAGAACATCTTGATTAGCAACCTGGAGGATAGAATAGTGGGTATCACCACCACAACAGGAGTGGCCACGCACAAACAAACCATTGGTTGTCCGCAAGGCTCGTGTAGCGGCCCAATTCTTTGGAATCTCCTGGCAGACGAACCACTTCACCAGGATTGGACCAATGTAGGAAAAGACATAGATCCAAAATCATCAGTAACATTGCAGGCCTTTGCGGATGACTTCACCTTTGTAGTGGCTGCTAGCAGCGAAAAGAAACTTGGGTTGGTCTCAAACAAAGCGCTGAACATCTTTGCTGAGTGGACAGACAGTAACAACCTGGAAATCTCACCAGCAAAATCTCATTACATGATGTTCTCCAAACTACAATGTGGCCCTCAAATCTATTGGAAAGGCATCAAAATTAAAAGATCCAAAAATATCAAACTTCTGGGAGTTTTCTTGGACGAAAAATTCAACTGGTCATACCATATCAAGAAGCAGGGGGCTAAAGCCTCAAGAATCCACCAGCAACTTCTGAGGATCGCCGGTACATCTTGGGGTTTCACGCAAGAACAAAGGAGGGTACTATACACCACAGTAGCGGAGAGGATTGTTGCCCACGGAGCCTCGATTTGGGGAGGAAACCTGAGGGTCAAAAACAAACTGCTGCTGGACAGTATCCAAAGGAAATTCCTACTCAACATCACAGGGGCGTTTAGAACAACAGCCACTGCAGCTCTCCAAGCCATCACCAACATCCCACCCCTACACATAACAATTAAAGCGGAAGCAGAAATAAAAAATAGAATCTTTAACACCAGCAAGGAAATCATGGAGGCCAAAATCTCAAAACTTACAATTCACCCAGGGAACTTTAGAGTAGACAGCATCATAGATGTAAATCAAAACTCTATTCCAGGCCAGGAAGCTGATTTACACAATATATACACAGACGGGTCTAAAATGGATAGTGGAGTGGGAGCAGCCTTTGTTGCAATGAACAATAATAACATCGAGATTATAGGCAAATTTAAACTGGATATGAACTGCACAGTTTTTCAGGCAGAGCTGTATGCAATACAGCAAGCAGTTAAGTGGGCCGAACAACAAGAACAGCATTGTCTCATCTGGTCAGACAGCCAATCTAGCTTGATGGCGCTTTGTAATCCCAAAACCACTAGTCCAATCGCTAGAGAGATACAAGACCAACTAAATGCAAGCCAAAACATCAAGTTGAAATGGATTAAAGCCCATGTTGGCCTTGAAGGAAATGAACATGCAGACAGATTGGCAAAAGAGGCAACGACCCAAGGAGAAACAACAATACTACCTCTTCCCAGATCCCACTTCCAAAAATTAATTAAAGATCAGGCCAGACGGGAATGGCAATCGTACTGGGACAACGCCACAACCGGACGTCTAGTATATAACATCATTCCAAAGATCGGGGTAACCAAAAAATGCTGGCCCAGACAAATTACACTCTTTGCATCTGGACATGGGCCCTTCCCAAGTTACCTCTATAGATTCGGCTTCAAACAAAACGACCACTGTGCCTGCGGGGATGTTGGAAATCCCTTTCACTACGCCACCAGTTGCCCCTTGACGAGCACCTGGCATTTCAGGATTCCAAGTGAACATTTGGTAACCGAGTGGTACAGGAATTTAATAAATAATCGTCACGCCAAAGTTAAAGTTATAGCCCTAATGAACTTCTTATTAGAAAATAGGAACTTAATAATCCCAGAGGATAAAAATGATGAGGGGAAGGAGGCATCCGATGGAGTAATGCAACCCTTTAGTGAAGATGAACTTTAACTCTTCCTATGCTTATCCCCTTAACGATTTGTGACGTGTGATCAGTGACTGTGCACCGATTTAACATGTGACCTCAAGCAGAAGTGGCTATCCTGCGGTGGAATCTTCTCTTTTCTTTCCGGCAGTCTCCATCAAAACTGGTAGAATCCTTTCAGGATTAGGTACAGGGAGTTCTGCTGGTGTAAATTAAACTAAATGAAACGATTTATTTCTATATCCCATGGGCATTTATTAAGATATACGGGACTTTTGAAATCAATATAAGCTAGAATCAGAACTCACCTGCAACATATGTGCGCACTACACAAAAACTCATTTTACTCCTAAATTATATTTTATGTGAGAAAATGAATACCACAGTTAATCTAGGAATCTAATTTACTAGTAAATGAAACCATTTATTTGAATATCCATCGTGGCATTTATTAAGGTATACGGGAATTTTGAAATCAATTTAAGCGAGAATAGAAACTCAACCGCCCCATATGGGAGCACTAGAGAAAAACTAAATTTTCTCCTAAAATATATTTTATATGAGAAAATGAATACCACAGTTAGTCTAGGAATGTAATTTACTACTAAATGAAACCTTTTTTTTGTATATCCCATGGGCATTTATTAAGATATACGGGAATTTTGAAATCATTCTAAGCGAGAATCAGTACTCACCCGCACCGTATGTGTTCACTACACAAAAACTCGTTTTTCTCCTAAATTATATTTTATATGAGAAAATGAATACCACAGTTAGTCTAGGAATGTAATTTACTACTAAATGAAACCGTTTATTTGTTAATTCCATGGGCATTTATTAAGATATACGGGAATTTTGAAATCATTCTAAGTGAGAATAAAAACTCACCCGCTGCCTATTGGAGCTCTACACAAAAATTCATTTTTTCCTAAATTATTATTTAGATGAAAAAAGGAATACCACAGTTAGTCTAGGAATGTAATTCACTACTAAATGAAACCTTTTATTTGCATTTCCCATGGGCATTTATTAAGATATACGGGAATTTTGAAATCATTATAAGCGAGAATCAGTATTCACCCACACCAAATGCGCCCACTACACAAAATCTAATTTTTCTCCTAAACTATATTTTATATAGTAAAATGAATACAACAGTTAGTCTAGGAATGTAATTTACTACAAAAAAATACCATTTATTTGTATATCCATTGGGCATTTATTAAGATATATGGGAATTTTGAAATCAATCTAACCGAGAATAAAAACTCACCCACAACATATGGGAGCACTACACAAAAACTCATTTTTCTACAATAGTATATTTTATATGATAAAAAGAGTTCCACAGTTAGTCTAGCAATTTAATTTACTACTAAATGAAACCATTTATTCGTATATCCCATGGCCATTTATTAAGATATTCGGGACTTTTGAAATCAATATAAGCGAGAATCAGTACTCACCCGCACCATATGTGCGCTCTACACAAAATCTCATATTCCTCCTAAATTATATTTTATATGATAAAAAGATTTCCACAGTTAGTCTAGGAATGTAATTTACTACTAAATGAAACCATTTATTTGAATATCCATTGGGCATTTATTAAGATATACGGGAATTTTGAAATCATTCTAAGCGAGAATAAAAACTCAGCCGCACCATATAAGAGCACTACACAAAAACTCATTTTCCTCCTAAATTATATTTTATATAATAAAATGAATACCACAGTTAGTCTAGGAATGTAATTTACTTCTAAATGAAACCATTTATTCGTATATCCATTGGGCATTTATTAAAATATACGGGAATTTTGGAAATCATTCTAAGCGAGAATAAAAACTCACCCGCACCATATGGGAGCACTACACAAAAACTCATTTTTCTACTAAAGTATATTTTATATGATAAAAAGATTTCCACAGTTAGTCTAGGAATGTAATTTACTACTAAATGAAACCATTTATTCGTATACCCATTGGGCATTTATTAAGATATATGGGAATTTTTAAATCAATCTAAGCGAGAATAAAAACTCACCCGCACCATATGGGAGCACTACACAAAAACTCATTTTTCTACTAAATTATATTTTATATGATAAAAAGATTTCCACAGTTAGTCTAGGTATGTAATTTACTACTAAATGAAACCATTTATTCGTATATCCATTGGGCATTTATTAAGATATATGGGAATTTTGAAATCAATCTAAGCGAGAATAAAAACTCTGCCGCACCACACAAAACCTCATTTTTCTACTAAAGTATATTTTATATGATAAAAAGAATTCCACAGTTAGTCTAGGTATGTAATTTACTATTAAATGAAACCATTTATTTGTATATCCATTGGGCATTTATTAAGATATATGGGAATTTTTAAATCAATCTAAGCGAGAATAAAAACTCACCCGCACCATATGGGAGCACTACACAAAAACTCATTTTTCTCTTAAATTATATTTTATATGATAAAAAGATTTCCACAGTTAGTCTAGGAATGTAATTTACTACTAAATGTAACCATTTATTCGTATATCCATTGGGCATTTATTAAGATATACGGGAATTTTGAAATCAATAAAGCGAGAATAAAAACTCACCCGCAGCCTATTGGAGCCCTACACAAAAATTCATTTTTTCCTAAATTATTATTTAGATGAGAAAAGGAATACCACAGTTAGTCTAGGAATGTAATTCACTACTAAATGAAACCTTTTTTTTGTATATCCCAAGGACATTTATTAAGATATACGGGACTTTTGAAATCAATAAAGCGAGAATCAGCACTCACCCGCATTCTAATCGCGCTCTACACAAATACTCATTTTTATCCTAAATTATTTTTATATAATAAAATGAATACCACAGTTAGTCTAGGAATGTAATTCACTACTAAATGAAACCATTTATTTGTATATAAATTGGACATTTATTAAGATTTACGGGAATTTTGAAATCATTATAAGCGAGAATCAGTATTCACCCACACCATATGCGCGCACTACACAAAAACTAATTTTTCTCCTAAACTATATTTTATATAATAAAATGAATCAACAATTAGTCTAGGAATGTAATTTACTACAAAAAAATACCATTTATTTGTATATCCATTGGGCATTTATAAAGATATATGGGAATTTTGAAATCAGTCTAAGCGAGAATAAAAACTCACCCGCACCATATGGGAGCACTACACATAAACTCATTTTTCTGCTAAAGTATATTTTATATGAGTAAATGAATACCACAGTTAGTCTAGGAATGTAATTCACTACTAAATGAAACCATTTGTTTGTATATCCCATGGGCATTTATTAAGATATACGGGAATATTGAAATCAATCTAAGCGAGAATAAAAACTCACCTGCACCATATGGAAGCACTACACAAAAACTAATTTTTCTCCTAAAATATATTTTATATTATAAAATGAATACCACAGTTAGTCTAGAAATGTAATTTACTACTAAATGAAACCATTTATTTGTATATCATTTGGGCATTTCTTAAGATATACGGGAATGTTGAAATCAATCTAAACGAGAATAAAATCTCACCCTCCCCATTTGGGAGCACTAAACAAAATCTATTTTTTTCCTAAAATAAATTTTATATAATAAAATGAAGAATACAGTTACTCTAGGAATGTAATTTACTACTAAATGAAACCATAAACTTGTATTTCCATTTTGCATTTATTAAGGTATACGGGAATTTTTAAATCAATGTAAGCGAGAATAAAAACTCACCCGCACCATATGGGAGCACTACACAAAAACTCATTTTTCTACTAAAGTATATTTTATATGAGTAAATGAATACCAGAGTTATTCTAGGAATGTAGTTTACTACTAAATGAAACCATTTATTTATATATCCATTGGCCATTTAATAATGTATACGGGAAAATTTAAATCAATCTAAGCGAGAATAAAATCTCACCCTCCCCATATGGGAGCACTAAACAAAATCTATTTTTTTCCTAAAATATATTTTATATAATAAAATGAAGAATACAGTTACTCTAGGAATGTAATTTACTACTAAATGAAACCTTTTATTTGTATATCTCATGGGCATTTAGTAAGATATACAGGACTTTTGAAATCAATATAAGCGAGAATCAGTACTCAACCGCACCATATGTGCGCACTACACAAAATCTCATTTTTCTCCTAAATTATATTTTATATGATAAAAAGATTACTACAGTAAGTTTAGGAATTTAATTTACTACTAAATGAAACCATTTATTTGAATATCCATTGGGCCTTTATTAAGGTATACGGGAATTTTGAAATCAATTTAAGCGAGAATAAAAACTCACCCGCCCCTTATAGGAGCACTACAGTAAAACTCATTTTTCTCCTAAAATATATTTTATATAATAAAATGAATACCACAGTTAGTCTAGGAATGTAGTTTACTACTAAATGAAACCTTTTATTTGTATATCCATTGGGCATTTATTAAGATATACGGGAATTTTGAAATCAATTTATGCGAGAATAAAAACTCACCCGCAGCCTATTGGAGCACTACACAAAAACTCATTTTTTCCTAAATTATATTTTAGGTGAGAAAATTAATACCACAGTTCATCTAGGAATGTAATTTACTACTAAATGAAATCTTTTATTTGTATATCCCATGGGCATTTATTAAGATATACGGGAATTTTGAAATCATTCTAAGCGAGAATAAAAACTCACCCGCAGCCTATTGGAGCACTACACAAAAACTCATTTTTTCCTAAATTATATTTTAGGTGAGAAAATTAATACCACAGTTCATCTAGGAATGTAATTTACTACTAAATGAAATCTTTTATTTGTATATCCCATGGGCATTTATTAAGATATACGGGAATTTTGAAATCATTCTAAGCGAGAATAAAAACTCACCCGCAGCCTATTGGAGCACTACACAAAAACTCATTTTTTCCTAAATTATATTTTAGGTGAGAAAATTAATACCACAGTTCATCTAGGAATGTAATTTACTACTAAATGAAATCTTTTATTTGTATATCCCATGGGCATTTATTAAGATATACGGGAATTTTGAAATCATTCTAAGCGAGAATAAAAACTCACCCGCAGCCTATTGGAGCACTACACAAAAACTCATTTTTTCCTAAATTATATTTTAGGTGAGAAAATTAATACCACAGTTCATCTAGGAATGTAATTTACTACTAAATGAAATCTTTTATTTGTATATCCCATGGGCATTTATTAAGATATACGGGAATTTTGAAATCATTCTAAGCGAGAATAAAAACTCACCCGCAGCCTATTGGAGCACTACACAAAAACTCATTTTTTCCTAAATTATATTTTAGGTGAGAAAATTAATACCACAGTTCATCTAGGAATGTAATTTACTACTAAATGAAATCTTTTATTTGTATATCCCATGGGCATTTATTAAGATATACGGGAATTTTGAAATCATTCTAAGCGAGAATAAAAACTCACCCGCAGCCTATTGGAGCACTACACAAAAACTCATTTTTTCCTAAATTATATTTTAGGTGAGAAAATTAATACCACAGTTCATCTAGGAATGTAATTTACTACTAAATGAAATCTTTTATTTGTATATCCCATGGGCATTTATTAAGATATACGGGAATTTTGAAATCATTCTAAGCGAGAATAAAAACTCACCCGCAGCCTATTGGAGCACTACACAAAAACTCATTTTTTCCTAAATTATATTTTAGGTGAGAAAATTAATACCACAGTTCATCTAGGAATGTAATTTACTACTAAATGAAATCTTTTATTTGTATATCCCATGGGCATTTATTAAGATATACGGGAATTTTGAAATCATTCTAAGCGAGAATAAAAACTCACCCGCAGCCTATTGGAGCACTACACAAAAACTCATTTTTTCCTAAATTATATTTTAGGTGAGAAAATTAATACCACAGTTCATCTAGGAATGTAATTTACTACTAAATGAAATCTTTTATTTGTATATCCCATGGGCATTTATTAAGATATACGGGAATTTTGAAATCATTCTAAGCGAGAATAAAAACTCACCCGCAGCCTATTGGAGCACTACACAAAAACTCATTTTTTCCTAAATTATATTTTAGGTGAGAAAATTAATACCACAGTTCATCTAGGAATGTAATTTACTACTAAATGAAATCTTTTATTTGTATATCCCATGGGCATTTATTAAGATATACGGGAATTTTGAAATCATTCTAAGCGAGAATAAAAACTCACCCGCAGCCTATTGGAGCACTACACAAAAACTCATTTTTTCCTAAATTATATTTTAGGTGAGAAAATTAATACCACAGTTCATCTAGGAATGTAATTTACTACTAAATGAAATCTTTTATTTGTATATCCCATGGGCATTTATTAAGATATACGGGAATTTTGAAATCATTCTAAGCGAGAATAAAAACTCACCCGCAGCCTATTGGAGCACTACACAAAAACTCATTTTTTCCTAAATTATATTTTAGGTGAGAAAATTAATACCACAGTTCATCTAGGAATGTAATTTACTACTAAATGAAATCTTTTATTTGTATATCCCATGGGCATTTATTAAGATATACGGGAATTTTGAAATCATTCTAAGCGAGAATAAAAACTCACCCGCAGCCTATTGGAGCACTACACAAAAACTCATTTTTTCCTAAATTATATTTTAGGTGAGAAAATTAATACCACAGTTCATCTAGGAATGTAATTTACTACTAAATGAAATCTTTTATTTGTATATCCCATGGGCATTTATTAAGATATACGGGAATTTTGAAATCATTCTAAGCGAGAATAAAAACTCACCCGCAGCCTATTGGAGCACTACACAAAAACTCATTTTTTCCTAAATTATATTTTAGGTGAGAAAATTAATACCACAGTTCATCTAGGAATGTAATTTACTACTAAATGAAATCTTTTATTTGTATATCCCATGGGCATTTATTAAGATATACGGGAATTTTGAAATCATTCTAAGCGAGAATAAAAACTCACCCGCAGCCTATTGGAGCACTACACAAAAACTCATTTTTTCCTAAATTATATTTTAGGTGAGAAAATTAATACCACAGTTCATCTAGGAATGTAATTTACTACTAAATGAAATCTTTTATTTGTATATCCCATGGGCATTTATTAAGATATACGGGAATTTTGAAATCATTCTAAGCGAGAATAAAAACTCACCCGCAGCCTATTGGAGCACTACACAAAAACTCATTTTTCTCCTAAATTATATTTTAGGTGAGAAAATGAATACCACAGTTAGTATAGGAATGTAATTTACTACTAAATGAAATTATTTATTTGTATATCCCATGGGCATTTAATAACATATATGGGAATTTTGAAATCAATATAAGCGAGAATATATACTCACCCGCACCATATGTGTGCACTACACAAAAACTCATTTTTCTCCTAAATTATATTTTATATAATAAAATTAATACCACATTTAGCCTAGGAATGTAATTTACTACTAAATGAAATCATTTATTTGTTTATCCATTGTGCATTTATTAAGGTATACGGGAATTTTGAAATCAATCTAAGCGAGAATAAAAACTCACCCGCACCATATGGGAGCACTACACAAAAACTCATTTTTCTCCTAAATTATATTTTATATGATAAAAAGATTACCACAGTTAGTCTAGGAATGTAATTCACTACTAAATGAAACCATTTATTTGTATATCCACTGTGCATTTATAAAGGTATACGGAATTCTAAAATTAATTTAAGCGAGAATAAAAACTCACCCGTTGCCTATTGGAGCATTACACAAAAACTCATTTTTCTCCTAAATTATATTTTATATGAGAAAATTAATACCACAGTTTGTCTAGGAATGTAATTTACTACTAAATGAAATCTTTTATTTGCATATCCCTTGGGCATTTATTAAGATACATGGGACTTTTGAAATCAATATAAGCGAGAATCAGTACTCACCCGCACCATATGTGTGCACTACACAAAAACTCATTTTTCTCCTAAATTATATTTTATATGAGAAAATGAATACCACAGTTAGTCTAGGAATGTAATTTACTACTAAATGAAATCATCTTATTTGTATATCCCATGGGCATTTATTAAGATATACGGGAATTTTGAAATCAATCTAAGCGAGAATAAAAACTCACCCGCAGCCTATTGGAGCATTACACAAAAACTCATTTTTCTCCTAAATTATATTTTATATGAGAAAATTAATACCACTGTTAGTCCAGGAATGTAATTTACTAATAAATGAAATCTTTTATTTGTATATCCCATGGGCATTTATTAAGATATACGGGACTTTTGAAATCAATATAAGCGAGAATCAGTACTCACCCGCACCATATGTGTGCACTATACAAAAACTCATTTTTCTCCTAAATTATATTTCATATGAGAAAATGAATACCACAGTTAGTCTAGGCATGTAATTTACTACTAAATGAAACCATTTATTTGTATATCCCATGGGCATTTATTAAGATATACGGGACTTTTGAAATCAATATAAGCGAGGATCAGTACTCACCCGCACCATATGTGTGCACTACACAAAAACTCATTTTTCTCCTAAATTATATTTTATATGAGAAAATAAATACCACAGTTAGTCCAGGAATGTAATTTACTGCTAAATGAAACCATTTATTTGTTTATCCATTGTGCATTTATTAAGGTACACGGGAATTTTGAAATCAACTAAGCGAGAATGAAAACTCACCCGCTCCATATGGGAGCACAACACAAAAACTCATTTTTCTCCTAAATTATATTTTATATAATAAAATTAATACCACAGTTAGTCTAGGAATGTAATTTACTACTAAATGAAACCATTTATTTGTATATCCATTGGGCATTTATTAAGATATACGGGAATTTTGAAATCAATTTAAGCGAGAATAAAAACTCACCCGCCCCATATGTGCGCACTACACAAAAACTCATTTTTCTCCCAAATTATATTTTATATGAGAAAATAAATACCACTGTTAGTCCAGGAATGTAATTTACTACTAAATGAAATTATTTATTTGTATATCCCATGGGCATTTATTAAGATATACGGGACTTTTGAAATCAATATAAGCGAGAATCAGTACTCACCCGCACCATATGTGTGCACTACACAAAAACTCATTTTTCTCCTAAATTATATTTTATATGATAAAAAGATTACCACAGATAGTCTAGGAAGTTAAATTACTACTAAATGAAACCATTTATTTGTATATCCATTGCGCATTTATTAAGATATACGGGAATTTTGAAATCATTCTAAGCGAGAATAAAAACTCACCCGCAGCCTATTGGAGCACTACACAAAAACTCATTTTTTCCGAAATTATATATTAGATGAGAAAATGAATTCCACAGGTCGTCTAGGAATGTAATTTACTATTAAATGAAATCTTTTATTTGTATATCCCATGGGCATTTATTAAGATATACGGGAATTTTGAAATCAATCTAAGCGAGAATAAAAACTCACCCGCAGCCATATTGGAGCACTATACAAAAACTCATTTTTCTCCTAAATTATATTTCATATGAGAAAATGAATACCACAGTTAGTCTAGGAATGTAATTTAATACTAAATGAAACCATTTATTTGTATATCCCATGGGCATTTATTAAGATATACGGGACTTTTAAAATCAATATAAGCGAGAATCAGTATTCACCCGCACCATATGTGTGCACTACACAAAAACTCATTTTCCTCCTAAATTATATTTTATACGAAAAAATTAATACCACTGTTAGTCCAGGAATGTAATTTACTAATAAATGAAATCTTTTATTTGTATATCCCATGGGCATTTATTAAGATATACGGGACTTTTGAAATCAATATAAGCGAGAATCAGTACTCACCCGCACCATATGTGTGCACTATACAAAAACTCATTTTTCTCCTAAATTATATTTCATATGAGAAAATGAATACCACAGTTAGTCTAGGCATGTAATTTACTACTAAATGAAACCATTTATTTGTATATCCCATGGGCATTTATTAAGATATACGGGACTTTTAAAATCAATATAAGCGAGAATCAGTACTCACCCGCACCATATGTGTGCACTACACAAAAACTCATTTTCCTCCTAAATTATATTTTATATGATAAAAAGATTACCACAGTTATTCTAGGAATGTAATTTACTACTAAATGAAACCATTTATTTGTTTATCCATCGTGCATTTATTAAGGGAACTAAGCAAATTTTTACTTTCAAAAAATCGAATTTCCAATTTTGATCATTCTGAATAAAGGACATTTTTCTGCATCCAAAAATATATAATACTTAAATTTTTAAAATTATTTAAGCTATTTAAATTAATTAAAATAAAATGTAAACAAAGTGCCACGCCCCCTAAACCTTTGTTTCGTTTTCATTAGAATCCATTCTCAATAGACTATTCAACTGAATACTATTCATTTAATCAATTTCTTTTCATAATGTTTATTTTTCTTAAATATCTGGCATTATGAATAATTCAATGTTGAATTTACAAGCTGTGTGTTGTGAATTCTTTGTTTACAAAAATTCGTATTTGGTGACTTGTTTGACAGGGTGCTTTTTAATTTCGAATTTTGGATTATTAATCAGCTTTTGTCATACTTTCTTCTGTTATAATTTTACATTCATTTATTCTGATATTCTTTTTTTAAATAATTATGCCTCGACAAAAGTGTTTTGGAAAGAGGAAACGCCATTCAAACCAGCACACGTTTGAAAAAAGTTGACTGAGATGGAACAAAAAATTGCTGCAACTGTTGAAAGTGTACCTGCTAGTGCATCAAAACAAAAGATTATGCAATCATATTCTGTTAAAAGTGAAGAATTTTATGGTGATAACGAGGAGAGTGGTGATTTAAATGTTATTATCAGCATAGAAATGCTTAATAAGTTAGTGAATGATGCAGCAATCTGTAAATATTGTAAATCACCTGATTCTTTCGATATTAGTGAATCAAAACACAGTCGTAAAGGACTTGCTTCATTTATTTCTATTAATTGTAAGGCCTGTCAACAAGGAACTGTATCTTGTACTTCTCCAGTTTCCAATTCTGGTTATGATATAAATTTAAGATTAGTTTATGCAATGAGGTGTATTGGTAAAGGGAAATCTGCATGCAAGACTTTCTGTTCATTGATGAATTTACCTCCTCCTCCTAATAAATTTGAACATTTTAATAAGCTTATTATAAATGCACTCTCTACTGTTTGCAATAAGTCAATGCAAAAAAGTATTGAAGATGCGGTGCGTGCCAATGACAACAGTCATGACATTGCAGTATCAGTGGATGGTTCTTGGCAAAAAAGAGGACATTCTTCAATCAATGGTGTAGTCACAGCTATTTCAGTGGATAATGGAAAAGTTGTTGACTTTGAGTGTCTTTCAAAATACTGTTTTAAGTGCAAAAAAAGTGCAAATAACTGTCAAAGTTGCCAAAAAAATTATGATGGTTCTAGTGGTGGAATGGAAACAGAAGGTGTGCTACGTATTTTTAAACGCTCAGAATCCACTAGAAATATACGTTATGTGAAATACCTTGGAGATGGGGACTCAAAAGGATTTCAAAAAATTAAGGAATCAAAAGTGTATGGTGATGTGTGTGTAGAAAAACTTGAATGTATTGGTCATGTTCAAAAAAGGATGGGGACAAGACTAAGGACTTTAAAAAATGAAATGAAGAATAAAAAGCTTTTAGATGGAAAAACAATTTCTGGTCGTGGACGCTTAACTGATGCTGAGGTACTGCTATTGCAAAAATATTACGGTTTAGCAATAAGAAGAAATGTATCAAATTCTGTTCAAGATATGTCAAAAGCAATTTGGGCAATTTATTTTCACAAGCTTTCGACTGATGATAAACCACATCATGCCTTATGTCCTATGGGTGAAGATAGTTGGTGTGGGTTCAATAAAAGTATTGCTACTGGTAAAAAATATACCCATAAACATTCATTGCCTGAGCCTGTACTCTTAGCTATAAAGAAAATTTTTAGAGACTTATCATCTAAAGAGCTATTACAAAAATGCTTACATGGTGGAACACAAAACCCAAATGAGAGTTTTAATAATTGCATATGGGAAAGAATTCCAAAAAATACTTTTGTTGGACATGAAACTTTAAAATTTGGAGTAATGGATGCTGTTATATGTTTTAATGATGGTGTAATTAGTCGCACTTATGTAATGAAAGAAATGGGCATCCTGCCTGGTATCAATATGTGTGACTCACTTAGAAAAATGGACAAAACTAGAATCTGCGAAGCAGAATTACTCATACAAAATATGAGCAGGGATGCTCGAACATTAAAAAGACAAGAAAAAAGGAAACTTGAGACGTTAGAAATACTATTAGATGACCAGTATGGGTCAGGAAAGTTTTAAAATTTTACAAATGCCTATTTTTAACAGATACTTTTGGTTTTTTGCATTTTTCTCAAAATGCTGTTTTTGAATATTCAGGTACGCTCGTACAAAAATTTTCTTGTTCAAAAAATTTGAAATTTTTCTTACTTATGTACACACCTTATAAACATTTAATGAAATAGTTTAAATTTATTTTGTGCCTTATAGTTTTTTTTAAAAATAAAAAATTTGTATAAAAATTACTTAAATTTTGGATTTTTTTCAAATTTTATATTTGTTTTGATTTTGTATAAAAAATTATAAATGTGAAATAAAGCAAACAACTTTACATGATGTTTCAAACATATTTACATGTATTTATGGTAATTTTGTGTGATTCTTTCATTTAAAAAAATTTTTAAGCGTACCACAAGAAACATCAATGATAAAAAATACTATTACATATAAAATCTTAAAATGATTAAAAAAATAATAATTATATATTTTTATTTGTGTTTAGGGTTTTTTTTGAATAACATGAATGTGTTCTTTACATAACTACTTTGTTTGAAATGGTAAAATATTTTTTTAAATATTCTAACATACTTTTTCAAAAGCTAAAATTATCATTTTTTCAGTATCGAAAAGGTGTTGGTTACCTTAATCTTTATATGGTTTTTCATAAGTTTCCTATGGCCAGAATTCGCACACAGACAAGCTCAAGTGACACAAGTGACTTCAGATTCCGAATTACATTTGAGATCAAAATCCAAAATTTCCTCAATATCTTAAAAAATGGCCAATAGATATAGAAATAAATGGTTTAATTTTATAGCAAATAATGTTTCTAGACTAACTGTGGTATTCATTTTATTATAAAAAGTATATTTTAGGAGAAAAGTGAGTTTTTGTATGGTGCGCTCAATTGTCCGAAGTGATATCTTATGTATTTCAGCAAAAAACAACTCAATCTCCCACAAAAACGAATATAAGTATTTACATAAAATTCTGCAATTAGCATTATCTTATTACACTTAATCTTTATATGGTTTTTCATAAGTTTCCTATGGCCAGAATTTTCACACAGACAAGCTCAAGTGACACAAGTGACTTCAGATTCCCAATTACATTGAGATCAAAATCCAAAATTTCCTCAATATCTTAAAAAATGGCCAATAGATATAGAAATAAATGGTTCAATTTTATAGTAAATAATATTTCTAGACTAACTGTGGTATTCATTTTATTATAAAAAGTATATTTTAGGAGAAAAGTGAGTTTTTGTATGGTGCGCTCAATTGTCTGAAGTGATATCTTATATATTTCAGCAAAAAACAACTCAATCTCCCACAAAAACGAATATAAGTATTTACATAAAATTCTGCAATTAGCATTACCTTATTACACTTAATCTTTATATGGTTTTTCATAAGTTTCCTATGGCCAGAATTTTCACACAGACAAGCTCAAATGACTTCAGATTCCCAATTACATTTGAGATCAAAATCCAAAATTTCCTCAATATCTTAAAAAATGGCCAATAGATATAGAAATAAATGGTTTAATTTTATAGTAAATAATGTTTCTAGACTAACTGTGGTATTCATTTTATTATAAAAAGTATATTTTAGGAGAAAAGTGAGTTTTTGTATGGTGCGCTCAATTGTCCGAAGTGATATCTTATATATTTCAGCAAAAAACAACTCAATCTCCCACAAAAACGAATATAAGTATTTACATAAAATTCTGCAATTAGCATTACCTTATTACACTTAATCTTTATATGGTTTTTCATAAGTTTCCTATGGCCAGAATTTGCACACAGACAAGCTCAAGTAACTTCAGATTCCCAATTACATTTGAGATCAAAATCCAAAATTTCCTCAATATCTTAAAAAATGGCCAATAGATATAGAAATAAATGGTTTAATTTTATAGTAAATAATGTTTCTAGACTAACTGTGGTATTCATTTTATTATAAAAAGTATATTTTAGGAGAAAAGTGAGTTTTTGTATGGTGCGCTCAATTGTCCGAAGTGATATCTTATATATTTCAGCAAAAAACAACTCAATCTCCCACAAAAACGAATATAAGTATTTACATAAAATTCTGCAATTAGCATTACCTTATTACACTTAATCTTTATATGGTTTTTCATAAGTTTCCTATGGCCAGAATTTGCACACAGACAAGCTCAAGTGACTTCAGATTCCCAATTACATTTGAGATCAAAATCCAAAATTTCCTCAATATCTTAAAAAATGACCAATAGATATAGAAATAAATGGTTTAATTTTATAGTAAATAATGTTTCTAGACTAACTGTGGTATTCATTTTATTATAAAAAGTATATTTTAGGAGAAAAGTGAGTTTTTGTATGGTGCGCTCAATTGTCCGAAGTGATATCTTATATATTTCAGCAAAAAACAACTCAATCTCCCACAAAAACGAATATAAGTATTTACATAAAATTCTGCAATTAGCATTACCTTATTACATTGCAAGACGAACTGTTGTATTTACTGTAATAAGAAAAATAAATTTTAAGAGAAAAATGTCTTTTCGTATAGTGCGCTTATAAGTTTGTGTGATGATTCCCGCTTTCATTGATGTTAAAATTCCCTAATATCTTAAAAAATACCCCATATATACATAAATGAATGGTTTCTTTTAGTTCCATATTACATTGCAAGACGAACTGTTGTATTTATTGTATTTTAAAAAATAAATTTTAAAAGAAAAATGTGTCATCGTATAGTGCGCTTAAATGCTAGGTGTGATTTCTGATTCCCGCTTACATTGATGTAATATTCCCTGATATTCTAATAAATACCCCTTGTATACACAAACGAATGGTTTCTTTTTGTAGCATATTACATTGCAAGGCGAACTGTTGTATTTTTTGTATTATAAAAAATAAATTTTAAGAGAAATATGTATTTTCGTATAGTGCGCTTATAAGTTTGTGTGATTTCTGATTCCTGCTTTCATTGATGTCAAAATTCCCTAATATCTTAAGAAATACTCAACGTATACACAAACGAATGGTTTCTTTCACTAGCATATAACATTGCAAGACGAACTGTTGTATTTATTTTATTATAAAAAATAAATTTTAAGAGAAAATTGTTTCATCGTATAGTGCGCTTATATGGTATGTGTTTTTTCTGATTCCCGCTTTCATTCATGTCAAAATTCCCTAATATCTTAAGAAATACCCCATGTATACACAAACGAATGGATTCTTTCAGTAGCATATAACATTGCGAGACGAAATGTTGTATTTATTTTATTATAAAAAATAAATTTTAAAAGAAAAGTATGTCATCGTATAGTGCGCTTATATGGTAAGTGTGATTTCTAATTCCCGCTTTCATTGATGTCAAAATTCCATAATATCTTAAGAAATACCCCATGTATACACAAACGAATGGATTCTTTCAGTAGCATATAACATTGCAATACGAACTGTTGTATTTATTTTATTATAAAAAATAAATTTTAAGAGAAAAGTATGTCATCGTATAGTGCGCTTATATGGTATGTGTGATTTCTGATTCCCGCTTTCATTGATGTCAAAATTCCCTAATATCTTAAGAAATACCTCATGTATACACAAGCGAATTGTTTCTTTCAGTAGCATATAACATTGCAAGACGAACTGTTGTACTTATTTTATTACAAAAAATAAATTTTAAGAGAAAAATGTCTTTTCGTATAGTGCGCTTATAAGTTTGTGTGATTTCTGATTCCCGCTTACATTGATGTCAAAATTCCCTAATATCTTAAGAAATACCCCATGTATACACAAACGAATGGATTCTTTCAGTAGCATATAACATTGCAAGACGAAATGTTGTATTTATTTTATTACAAAAAATAAATTTTAAGAGAAAAATGTATCATCGTATAGTGTGCTTATATGGTATGTGTGATTTCTGATTCCCGCTTACATTGATGTTAAAATTCCCTAATATCTTAAGAAATACCCCATGTATACACAAACGAATGGATTCTTTCAGTAGCATATAACATTGCAAGACGAAATGTTGTATTTTTTTTATTATAAAAAATACATTTGAAGAGAAAAATGAGTCATCGTATAGTGCGCTTATATGCTATGTGTGATTTCTGATTCCCGCTTTCATTGTTGTCAAAATTCCCTAATATCTTAAAAAATACCCCATATATACATAAATGAATGGTTTCTTTTAGTTCCATATTACATTGCAAGACGAACTGTTGTCTTTATTGTATTATAAAAAATAAATTTTAAGAGAAAAATGTCTTTTCGTATAGTGCGCTTAATTGTTTGTGTGATTTCTGATTCCCGCTTACGTTGATGTCAAAATTCCCTAATATCTTAAGTAATACTCCTTTTATAAAAATACGAATGGTTTCTTTTAGTAGCATATTACATTGCAAGACGAACTGTTGTCTTTATTGTATTATAAAAAATAAATTTTAAGAGAAAAATGTCTTTTCGTATAGTGCGCTTAATTGTTTGTGTGATTTCTGATTCCCTCTTACTTTGATTTTAAAATTCCCTAATATCTTAAGAAATTGCCCATGTATACACAAACGAAATGTTTCTTTCAGTAGCATATAACATTGCAAGATGAACTGTTGTATTTATTTTATTATGAAAAATAAATTTTAAGAGAAAAATGTCTTTTCGTATAGTGCGCTTAATTGTTTGTGTGATTTCTGATTCCCTCTTACTTTGATTTTAAAATTCCCTAATATCTTAAGAAATTGCCCATGTATACACAAACGAAATGTTTCTTTCAGTAGCATATAACATTGCAAGATGAACTGTTGTATTTATTTTATTATGAAAAATAAATTTTAAGAGAAAAATGTCTTTTCGTATAGTGCGCTTAATTGTTTGTGTGATTTATGATTCCCGCTTACGTTGATGTCAAAATTCCCTAATATCTTAAGTAATACTCCTTATATACACATACGAATGGTTTCTTTTAGTAGCATATTACATTGCAAGACGAACTGTTGTCTTTATTGTATTATAAAAAATAAATTTTAAGAGAAAAATGTCTTTTCATATAGTGCGCTTAATTGTTTGTGTGATTTCTGATTCCCGCTTACGTTGATGTCAAAATTCCCTAATATCTTAAGTAATACTCCTTATATACACATACGAATGGTTTCTTTTAGTAGCATATTACATTGCAAGACGAACTGTTGTCTTTATTGTATTATAAAAAATAAATTTTAAGAGAAAAATGTCTTTTCGTATAGTGCGCTTAATTGTTTGTGTGATTTCTGATTCCCGCTTACGTTGATGTCAAAATTCCCTAATATCTTAAGTAATACTCCTTATATACACATACGAATGGTTTCTTTTAGTAGCATATTACATTGCAAGACGAACTGTTGTCTTTATTGTATTATAAAAAATAAATTTTAAGAGAAAAATGTCTTTTCGTATAGTGCGCTTAATTGTTTGTGTGATTTCTGATTCCCTCTTACTTTGATTTTAAAATTCCCTAATATCTTAAGAAATTGCCCGTGTATACACAAACGAAATGTTTCTTTCAGTAGCATATAACATTGCAAGATGAACTGTTGTATTTATTTTATTATGAAAAATAAATTTTAAGAGAAAAATGTTTCATCGTATAGTGCGCTTATATTATGTGTGATTTCTGATTCCCGCTTTCATTGATGTCAAAATTCCCTAATATCTTAAGAAATACCCCATGTATACACAAACGAATGGTTTCTTTCAGTAGCATATTACATTGCATGACGAACTGTTGTATTTATTTTATTATAAAAAATAAATTTTAAGAGAAAAATGTTTCATCGTACAGTGCGCTTATATGTTTGTGTGATTTCTGATTCCCTCTTAGATTGATGTCAAAATTCCCTAATATCTTAAGAAATACCCCATGTATACACAAACGAATGGTTTCTTTCAGTAGCATATTACATTGCATGACGAACTGTTGTATTTATTTTATTATAAAAAATAAATTTTAAGAGAAAAATGTTTCATCGTATAGTGCGCTTATATGTTTGTGTGATTTCTGATTCCCTCTTAGATTGATGTCAAAATTCCGTAATATCTTAAGAAATCCCCCATGTTTACACAAACCTTTAAATGATATATAGCTTAAATTTTAATGTGCATTCTATTTTTCCTAAAATCATAGCTGATTGTCTGATTGTATATTACAATAATAAATTTTCTTTGATTTTCAGGGCTAAGAATTTTAGTTAACTTCATGATTGTTTGAAAAATATTCTATTATTCAATATTTGATATACATACACGAAATGCTATATAATATTTCTTTTTTTCTTTATTTATATCACTTTAAAAATTGAAAATTACTCCAATAGATTATTTAACCCACTTAAAAATCAATATTTTCAAGATCTATTAATATTGTAATATTCGATACTTAAATAAGAACAGAATTTCAGTGTTTATATAATTAAATTAATTTCAACCTAAATAAATTTCGATATTTATTAATAAATTGTAATTATTTCTCAAAATTTTAATTATATGTAAAAGAATATATCTCGTTTGCAGTTTTTCAAGTAAAGAAGCATCAATTCTTCATCAAAAAAACTGCAAACGCGATATACTCTTTAACTTTTAAATAAAATTTTGGAAAAAAAAATTACTCGTTTATTTTCTTTAAATTTTTATCCTCGAAACAGACTGGCCAAATTGCTTTTTCTTAGTAAGAAAGTAAGCATCCTTAGCGAAAATATTCTCTCTCATATTACCTTTTAAATTGTTAATATAAAATTAACTTTATTAGCTAAAAGGAAACGTTTTATTAAACAAGTTTCTAACAAGTTGTGGTAAAATTATTTGTTTACATAAATTCCAAACCTTTTTATTGGAATTTAAAAATTATTCATTTAGGAAATTTATCTTTTTAAACCAGTTTGGCTAACTTGCAAAATACCTCCATAAAAATAAAAAACTGTACAAAAAATATGTAAATGATTATGGAAAAAAGGAAAGTTGATGAAAAGAAACTCTTTTTACACTTTTCAGTTATAGGCTTAAGCATCTTTATACATTTGAAATATCTTCTATTTTAGTTTAAAGTTATTTAGCAAATTACTCTTGTGTGTTGATGCTATATATCTTGATTTATGGATCAATAACCCAGGGAGATTTCCAAAAAGTGAGCTCATGAGATGTAACTTATTGCCTTCTCATGAGATATATCCAGCAAGATCCATTTTTCTTTTTATGTGAGTCCTAATTTTTTTAAAGATTATCTTAGTCAAGTTACATGCCTATGAAAAACTATATAATATTGATAAACCAAATAAATCTTTTCGTTCATTCACTCATTGTCGTGTGTCAGCCAGGCTGGCAATATGGGGTGCGCTGCTCCACTTTTTCAACTGAACCCTATTTTGGTGTGGAGTCCGACTTTTGCAGTACACACATGCCATAGGTGACCCGTGTATAATATAGGCAACCATTCATTCAAGAAAAAGGACAAAGACAGGATAGATAGAGAGAGAAAGTACATCCATGCCCGAACCGGGATTCGAACCCAGGACCTCCTTATCCGTAGTCAGGCACGCTGACTACTAGACAAATTGGTCGGCAAATAAGTCTTTTCTATTCAAAATAAAGAATATCTATATAAAAAAGAATAGCATATTAGCTACGGGTGATTACGTATGCTAAAATGCATAAAAACAGAATATATATATATATATATATATATATATATATATATATATATATATATATATATATATATATATATATATATATATATCATCGATTCATCATTGATGCACAAAAAGAAAATTTTGAACTTATACAAAGAAGAAAAGAGACGAGGTTCTTCTGACTAATTGTATCCTCAAACAAAACTGTACCTTTTAGAAGCGCAAAAAATGTCACCAAAGTACAACTTCTTAAAGATGCAAGTGTTCAGGTCACGAAATCAATGTTATTGTTTTTATAAATAAAATCTTATTAAAAGATTTATAATTAAAATAGACTGCATTTGTTTTTCCTCGTCTTTAAATATTTTTTTTACAGTATAATTTAAAATATTCCAGTACCCTATAGTTCTCTTATCGGAGTTTTCTTTTTTCGTGTCAATATTCTAAAATCTCAAGGAAAATCTTTCTCTATTACTTATTTTCGGAAGAAAAGTAAACGAGCAGGGGATTTATGAAATCTTAATTTTAAAAAAATCCATTTATGATGGAAATCGAGTAATACTGAAGTTAATGTTGTGCATACAAATTATCCATCAATACTGCTGCAAGTATAGGAATAGAAAAAAAAAACTGGTCATCAAAAAGAAGTCAAAACTTTTTTTAAATGACTAAATTTCAACATATCTTATATTTAAAAAAAATTTACTTGCATTTCGCATACATTAAAGAAACGTGGGCTACGGTGGCTTCGTTGGTTAGGACGTTCATTCTCCTTATCGTTCGATACCGACTCAATGGCACCTGGGACACGTTAAATGTAGATATATTCAAATATTTAAAAAATTACAATTGTTTTCGGTTGTTTATATGACTTGTTGCCATTTTTACGAAAATAATGCAGAATTTTCAATAAAAAAAAACACATCGCTAAGTCATTCGCCAAAAACATGAGTTGTTTTTAAACATAAATATTAAAAATGAAATGAATAAAATATTTATGTAAATAGGGTCATACTTAATGTGCATGTTATAAATACTATGACAACAATATCTATGGATTATATATAATCATATATGTTACATCTATTTTTTTTGGTTTAATTAAAATTTAAGTAAATACTTAATTAAAAGAAAATTTTTTTATTTTACTTATTATTCTAAAAACTTATTAATTTGAATTGCTCAAATTTGAAAAAGGAAAATAAAAACGGAAGTACGAAAAAATTATAAATAAGTAAATTTTAATTCCAAATACTTTGGCCAAAGCAATAATAGCAACACTGTGGTAAAGAACAATTAAAAGTATGAAATGTATAAATTTTAATTTATTAAAGTAAAGCTAATGTGCAAAGCAACAATTTTTTTTGCTATACGAGAAGAAATAAAGTAAATGGAATAACTCAAAATAGAAAATCGAAAATAGATAAAAAATATCCTAATTTTAAATATCGTGTGCTAAAGCTACAATAGGGGCATGATAGTAAAGAGTAATCAAAAATATGAAATGTACAAATGTTATGAAATATTAAGGAAACTAATGCTCAAAGTAATTTAAACAACCAAATAGCAATATATATATATATATATATATATATATATATATATATATATATATATATATATATATATATATATATATATATATATATATATATATATATATGTAACAGGAATAAAAGATAGATTATCAGTATATAGCATACCGAATATTTTTTAATTTAATCGAATACAAACCATTTATACAAATAAGATTTGTTCGCTTTCCTTACATTTATTTTGTTTTCGAAATATTTATTTTGGTTAGATCTGCATGGACTGGAAAAAAATTGATATCAAGTGGTTGATACCTGCCTAAATTAAAGTACAGGAAATGCTTATGATAACCGTAGTTGCAGAAAAGCAATTTGTAAGAAGTTAATTAATTTATATATGCAATCGCTCAACTATTCATTTTTTTAGCATACAAGAGCTTAATTATTAAAATAAGGTGTAATTTTTTTCCAACTTGGATTTACTTAATCTCACAACTTGTTAAAATATTAGAATTAAAAAGCAAAATTTCAATTAAAACAAAAACTAATTGTAATTGATCACCCATGTTTATCTTTCTAATTGTAAGAATAATTAAGGGTAAAGAATAATTTCAATATTTTAAAACTAAGCTCATTTGGAAAAGAGTTCAGATAAACAATACCAAATCGCATTAGGCTATAAGTTCGAGGACTGATTATTGACGATAACGAGATTGAGAGAAAACAATTCATATTAACGGCGTTTTATACCGTGGTGGTACTCGAGCTAGTTTCTAAATCAAAGTAGTTGTGAATATTATTTGTAAGAATGTTTCGTTAAATTTATTAGTATAATTTCAGTGACAATATGTTAATCTAAGTTACAATGGATATAACATAGATTAATGTGTTCATTTATGTGACAATGAATATTTTCATACTCATCGACGGAAATGTAAAACTAATATACAGGATGATTAAAATGAGAGAGGCCCTATGTCTATCCACTCATTAGAACAGAAGGCCTAGAAAGAAAAAGAGCTTTTCATTTGAATACTATATTAAGTTTTGAATTAAGAAAAACACAAGTTATTCAAAAATTGCATTCAAGATTCCGTGCGTATAATCGTCTCATTGAATGTCACCCATTCTAAATAGTAAAACGCACTAGAGAGATTGCGTTATTTGACAATCGTTCAATTACAAGGCTAGTATTACGGATTTTCAGTTGACAGAAATAAAAATCCGGAAATGTATTGCAAGCAAATGGTACACTTCTATCTGCTAATACAGCGCTTTTGGTAGTTTGCATGCAGAGATATTTTTCATTAATAAGCGAAATATACAACCACCAAATGGTTTGAATTTATTTCAAAGCAAACTCAAGGTAAATTTATGACATCATGAATATTACCATATAGCATTGATTATATGCTATATGATATTTGCAGATTAAACTCTGTGCTAATATTCTAAAATGTTCTATGTTAAAACTTTAATTTGAAAAAAGGAATATTAGTGATATTTTATCAAATTGTAACTCAAGCCTTCAGCTTCAGCCCCTCCTTATAAACCACACATCCTTCTTACACCAATTACTTTCTCTTCAAGAACGTCCCTTTCAAGCGGAAAAAATTAACTAACGCCTATTTTTCTTAAAAAAACATATTATTCTCTATTAACCAGATGCTTACACGAGAGTAATGAAGACACATCGAATAGAAGTTTAATGTAATGAGTGATGAAAAATGCACTATTCTTTAACAGTACAGCAAGAGAAAAAATCAAGTTCTAAACTTTAAATTAATTTAAAGTTAAGATAAAGTGGTATGGAATGTAAATTCATTTTGCAAAACATGAATCTCTTAAAATTCCTTTTAATTGCGAGTTATTAAATGTTCATGTCGGGCCTCTTCATAAACGATTAATTCATTCACAGCTGTCGGTTCATTTGGAAAAAGCGTAAACACGTTCGTTGCAGAAGTCAAACGAAGAATTTCTTTAACAAATAGTTCGAAAAATAATCAACATTTATTTTTCATAAAACATATTTAAGCATAGATAAATAAGGATCTGAAGCCTTAAAATTGTTTCATTAATGCTACCCGTTAAGGATAAATGAGTTTTAAGAGATTTTTTTTAATTTTACATTTTTATAATAGAATATATAAATGTGTGTGAGTTTTTAATTTTCATTCTAGACAAATTTCCCATTAAACTCAATGAATCTTTAATTGAGTAGAATAAAAAAAAAAAACTGGCTTCCTCCTTTTAACAATGAAATTTTTCAAACACGAGTGGGCGGACCTGGAATTTAGTATGTAGTTACTAACGAGCCCAAGATTCGCTTTGATGCATAAAGACACATTCTTTATTCATTAAGTAATTGACTCTGAGACTTTTCTCCAAAAATGCACACATATTTTGGATGCTTTTACTCTATATCTTTAAAGAATAAATATAATTATTTTGGATCTTCCCCCATTGGTAACATTTTTTCGTCGCCAAGTTAAGAGCATGCTTTTAATGCAGAGTTTTCTCCCAAGTTCCAAAAACACGCATTTTCGAAAATTTTAAATCACATAACATATAAAAATCTAAAAAATTATTACTGTAAAATAAATTAAAAGTTTTTTTCTTGAGTTTGCCTTCTCTTCTAAGCAAATGGTAAAAGAGATAAGCAACACAATAATGGACTTTACTGAAATGACGTCCAGCTCACATGCCCGGTTATATTTGTTTGATGCATCCGTTGTATAAACTGTATTAAATTTGAATACAATTAGCTCTGGGATGTATTGCTTTGAAACTTCGAACTGAAAGTAAAACGAAAATTTCAAACGCCGTTGCCACTGAAAAGAACCACATATATGACGTAAATATAATGCAGAACACGAGAAAAACCAAATCTGGCCACAAAAAAAAACTGAAAAGAAACAAAAATTCAAATTGGTAACACTCTAATCAAAACAAAGGACGCTAGATTTGGCGAGATATCACTTGGGGAGGGGATATATATATTTATCAAATTTAAAAATCAAAACATTTGAAATAAAATTTAACCAAATTATTAGAAATCGTGGAGGCTCACTCCTAGTTGATCGCTAAGCATTTTGGAGGTTATCTTTCAGATATGCCACTTGCCCTTGTTGCAGACGAGTGGTTTTTGGTTCAATTGTTTGTGGGTTCAATTCGGACATAAATTCTTATACTGCATCGGAACTCGCTTCTATTTGTCGGTCACTGACCTATCAACTCTCGCGTATGATGAATGACATCGATTCACAAGTTTAAAAATTGGTCAGTTTCCATTTTAATTTCGGATTTACATCGTTTATAGTTTCGATTAACAAATTTTAAACCACAAGTCCGGTCAAATTAACCCTAGTACACAAAGCGATATTGGAATTAATTTTACAGTCCATGTTATGTACTCTGTCCGCAAATGATGCCTAAATAATTGATATTGATTAAAAGATTAAATTTATCGTTATTTAAAAAAAAATTCTCTAGTGAATAATTTCAGAAAATATTATGTATAAGGTTGAGTTAGCTCGATCGGCAGGTAAACTCCAAAGTTGAGGCATCCAAAAAGAACCGTCATCTTATAATGGCGACTAGAGCATTCAAAATTCGAGTTTACAAAAATTTCCCACTGGATAACTGAAAAAGAAGCGAACTCAAGCGTCGTTACTTGACCGATTTACAATTGAGATCATCCGTCTTTAGTGACTTTTCAGTTCGCATTATTAGAAAAACTGAAAACTTATTTCGGTTGCACACACAGGTATTGTCAACGATTCAATATGTATTGTCGAGTCCTCTCATTGGCTCATATATCACGCCAAGACAAATGGAAGCCATATTTTTCGATTTATTTTGATCCAATAACTGCTTATCGTCTGAAATCAGACCACTGTTTAAGCATCCATAATTCAAAACATACATAAATAAAAATAGATTCTTCAGATATACATATTATTTTGGTAGTATTCTCACCTTTCATAAAAAGAAATGAGCAATTTAATAATTTTTTTTTACTTTTTATTAAATGACTAACTTTTTTTCATTTTAATTTAGTCAAGTATTAGGGAACCATTCGATTAATAAATATAAAAACTTTGAAAACTAATGGGTTGCAGGATGGGGTTTTCTGTTCGAGAATGTACGAATCAATATTTGTATTAAAAATAATTTAAGTATCGAGATATTTAGATTGTGTATATTATTTAAAGATGCAAATACTGTGGGTTATTGAACATAATCTGTTTAAAAAAAAAGAATTTATTCACTATCCGAGTTGTTCGTTAGCCTATCTTCAATTTACCGTAGATTTTTTGTGAATTCGATCTGGAGACATTAAAAAAAAGAATGTAGCATGCAAATCAATTCTTTTTTTCTTTATAGGGCGTTGAACATGTCCAATTTCGATTGTTTTCCAAGACATTCCAGAAGTAATAAAAGTAGTCATTGTTAAGTGTTCAATAACATTAGTTGTTGCCGAGTGGAAATCGTTATTCCAGACGACACACGAGACAGAGAATAAGCAAGAAAATGGAACGGGGGCAAGAGTACAAAATGAAATCCATTTCGATTATGAATGAAATCAAAACCGAAACTGATGTTCTACTTTGGTAATTACAATTTTTGCATGTGTGTGCAAAAAATTTAGAAATTCGTTGTACGCCACCACGAATAACTGATAAACATTCTCAATATACTAGAATTTTGAAAGAAACGCTGTTTGTATTTCATAAATTAATAACAGATGGCGCCACGACTTGGCTGTTTATTTAACGTATAATTAGCATTGTCCAACATTTAAGAACGAATTTGGCTTCACGGAACGATAGTTTACAGTTGCATTGTGCTAATGTCATTTCACATTCTGTCTTTAGTTGATAAGTTTCGCTCTTTAAACATTTAAATCCTGATGTGGAAGTGTAGACGTTCAAGTTCCACAACAAATTTTAAATTAGAAGCTATAGAGAAGGGAAATAAGAAAACAAAATATCGACCAATGTGTTCAAGCAAGGTAACAAAGCATACGCGATACACAGGGGAAAATGTATCCCATTTTCGAAAATATACATTTCTATCATTTAATTTAGTTTGAAATGTTATTAAGAAGGGCAAAATGGACCACTTATGCTAAAACATTCTTGGACCATGATCGCTCTTCGCATTGAAGCGATTCCAGATTTTTTCAAAATAAATATTTTTGCTGTACCATTGATTATATTTTTAATGACATTTTTTTAAAAATTTTATTCGGCACTTGTTGCATTAGAATATTAGCTGAAAAAATTGCGGTGAATAAATACGACGCATTTTTTTTCTGTTACTGTAAAAAAATTCTTGTGGATAATATACAGGAAAATAAGGTAATTCTAAAGAGATGAAAAATGATATTTGGTCCTTTGGGTTTGTCAACTCTGTACTTCATACTTGGGAAACTGTGTTAGAATTCCAAATTATTCATTAACCAATCACCCACTGTATACGATTTTATAATTCATTTTTTCTTCTATTTGAAAAACGCTGTGATACCGAATGCTTTAAGGAAGGAAATATATTTTAGTGATAAACAAATACGTAAATGCATTTATTTTTTAAGAGATATCAAACCTCAGGTTTATCAGTGATTTTTTGCTCAGGATCGCTAACTACATAGAAACCTAATCCGTATTCGTAACACTATAAGCATCCAAGACCGATGTAATATTCGAACGCATGAATTATTAAACGAAAGATCTGATCACTATTTTACGGCTAGGTGGCAATAACTAGCAGCTGAAATAGAAACGCTTGAAGTACATTAAACAATTAAACAGATATTCACTCGAGAGAGTACCATTAACTTTTTTAGTTTATACCGTAACACTTTAAACAAAGAAACAAATTACAACTAATAGAAATTCTGAATATTAAGTTTTTCTTAGCAACTTTGCAAATAATCGTATCCTTTCCTACGATTCGAGTTGATTAAAGCCCCGATGGCACAGTGAGAAGAGGTAGCGATCCCGGCGAAGATTCCTCGCGAACTGGGACCGATCCCACCCTTGAATCTGACATTCCTTCAGAGATGTGTTCTGAAGAAAGGGCAATAGCTCTGATATCTACCACATCACTTGATCATAAAGAGGTGATTCTTTTCACTAAATACTACAAACAACCAAACACGAATGTTGAAATGATTGTTGTAGACCGCTCTTGATTTTTTACTCATTAAACATTTTTGTTTGCAAGTTAATAGAATTTCTAGCATTCGATTTGTTTTTACGTCCTGCTATTCAAAGTGAGTGGAAGGCTTGTTTAGTCTCCCCTTTTCAAGCGAAAAAAGTAACAGAACATTAATGAGACAGAAACTTATATCTTATTGAACCAATGTGACTTTCCAAACCCGAGGTCAATATTCAAGTATACGCTTGTTGAACCGAAAGCAAGAGTATGCGACTGCTCTTGATAATATGTTCGATACACTCTTGCTAAAATGTAAATTATCTACAAGTGAAGGAACAAGAGTCTAATATCAAATGGGCACATTTCAAGACTACAAAAAGTATCTTAGTGATTAAATTATTTTTTAAAATAACGATGCAAATTGTATCTGACAGGAGAATGCTCTTCTCATTCTAGTAACCATAATATCATTTCACAATTGTATCCCTATATTTTTAAAAACATTCAGCTTTAATATTAAATAAATGGAAGGGGATTGACCTTCGCAGATAAAAAAGAGGATGCAATTACCTATTACAGGGATTACCCACATTTTCGAATTGAAGCATTTAGAATTTGCAAAGCTTATATTTTTCTTACGTAAGTATGAAAATATAATTGAAAACTAACAGTGTAATATATTCTTGTTATTAGCTATAAGTGAAAAATCTTCCTCCACTTAATGAATCTTGAAGAAACGAAAAGTGCCTGCAAGTGGTTCATTCTCGTCTCAGATGATTCAAAATCATAAATTCATTACCAGTGTTTAGGTGCCTCTATCGGAAAAGACACTTATATAGACACCTACTTTACCTGTTTAGGGTTAATTCCTGTGTACATGTATGAATCATACGGTAAGCTCGATTAATTTTATGATTAATAAAGCGAAGCTCAATATTCGACTGTGTCGGGAAGTCATAGTTCATATATTTTTTTAAACTTTAGTTGACGTCTTTATACAAAAGTTAGCAAGTTCGGTACTTCATTCAGCATTAGAGCTTTCGTATAGGTTGTCCACAAACCCATCAAGTTACATCGATTAGTGCCGACCAATTGGCTGAGTGGTTAGCATTCCTGACTCCTGAGCTGTTGGTCCCGGGTTCGAATCCCGGTTCGGGCATGGATGCTTCTTTCCTTCTCTGTCCTTACTTCTGTGATGTTGCATGAATGTGGCCCGCCCTATAAACGGGTTTGTGGTGGTATGGCGCGGGTAACGCTACTCGCCTCCGTGACTTGGTACACAGGTGCCCGCTGGGTAACAACAAATGAGTAGCAGTTTCTGGCCTTGTTGTGGCATAGGGTTCGTCACCCAAGTGTGCCCACCGTTGGAAAAAAATATATATTTACCGTATTTTCCTGTATATAATCCGCGGATTATGTTTCGTTGTGCGTATTAAACACCGCTGCGGATAATCTAATAAAAAAACATTCTCCATCAGAAAATAATAAAGTTCTCAGAGAAATACCGTTTATAGTTCATAAAATAAATAATAGATGGTGCCATGATTTAGCTTACTTATTTGAACTATAATTAACATTGTCCAATTACGTTCAAGAACGAATTCAATTCCGCGAGGTATATTACAGTTGCAATGGATTGATGCCATTTCGCATTCTGTTTTAGCTATGGAAACATTCAAATTCTCTGGCTTTGTTGTGGCATAGGGTTCAACCCTCTAGTGCCCGCCCTTGGAAAAAAACATCGAAAAAAATCATCTCGTGTTAAAGTGGGATAATTAAAGATGACAGTTCGATTCAGGTGTCGATTTCACTATAAAAATAGATGAAAAGACGAAGGAGGAAGACACGAACGTATTTATGTGTGAACGATATCTTTAAAAGTTAAATAGAAATGAAATATATCAATAAAATCCACACGATAACCATATTAAAACAATTTCAACATTTACTCTGACGTGTAATGGCGTATGGTACCGTACATATCTATAATGCACAGTTGACCGTCCTTTAGATTTAAGTGGTTTTACTCAACGGATAGACAAGCACAAACATAAATAATAATAATAGATTTAATTTAATCGACTTAATTACATTGGGAACTTTTAAAATTACAAAATAGTTTTGTGCAATTTTACCAACAATATTAGACAAAATTGATTAAAAAAACATCAGTTCATACTGTACTTATATTTAAGCATGCATTTTAAATATTCCTCAAAATTGTGTATCTGACATATTTCATTCTGCATTTAAAAATAATTGTTTTTTAAATGGCTCGATATATTTTTGCGTTATTTCGAAGCATTAGCACATACTTGTACAAATCACAAAAGGTTTAGTTTTATACCTCGAAGAAAATTATAACGTAATAAATAACAAATGTATTCTTGCTTGTTTGAAAGTAAACTAGTTCAAATTCATTTAAATTGATTAATGTAACGAAACAGCGTATCTAGTTGACCCATTATTGAAATTAAACGTATGTTTAAATAATGCATTCTAAGCTAGCAATTTTAAAATTTTGAATACATTCATTATTGCTTGCCATGAAAAATAATTTTCATTAGAATGATTCATTAATATTACTGCAGTTCGCAGTTAATAATTTTAAAAAATCATTTTAAAATTATTAACTGCGTTTATCACTGAGTAAGCAAAAGTGCAGCTGAATGGTTAGGGCTTCGACCTTCAGTTCAACTACACGTTTCTAGAACTCAATTCCCACTCACGGTTTGGCATTTGCGTGCGGAAAACATTTTATAAAAAAAATGATCTTAAGAAAATAATTCAATTAGATTTTTTAGACCCAATTTATTATCATTAGAAACTATTTGTCAGTGAATGTTGAGTTGCATTTTTTAAATCTGGCTTGTCACTTTACGGTTACTTTGCGTACGCAAGGATTAATTAATTATAAGCTTACGTGAACTTTGTAGTAAAAATCAGAGCAAATTAATACAAGCAGTTACACACTTTTTTGAAGTTAAAAAAACTAAGTATGTATATATACAAGCGTTGTATAAAATTTTGAACAATGGCAATTAAATAAGAATATATTAATATACTTGCAACCATAATAGCATTCTTCTAGAAGAAATTATATCTTATTCAGAAGAAAGCTGTCTTCTGTAATGGAGGATGGAACCCTTAAAATATGATATCTTGAATAATTTGTAAACTCGCATGAAATTTTAAATATATGAACACATGACAGTTAATTATGATGCATAAGCGAAATTTGTAATATTATAATTTAACAAGCAATTTTGAAATGACTAAGTAATTATAAATGTTTAAGTTTCGATTTTGATGTGGACAATGAATAAACTAACCGATATTGAACATTCAACACCAAGAATGTGCGGCCAGAATATGCAGGCGATATTCGCGCCATTATTGCTGTTCGGAAAATAATCGTTGAAAACTTCTTGTTGCAGAAAGAAGTCTGTAAAGAATGCCAAACCATCGTCGACGTAGTCAGTTCCAGCAAACAGATGAGTTTAAGAGATGGCATGTTGATTGGACTGGCAAGGGCAGGTTTTGCTGCGGCTGGTGACACTCGCCTTCTTCAGGGGGTTCCCGATGCCCTTTATCAGCTACTTAACGCACGCTGTGTCAACATGCCCTGCAAGGAGTACACCTACTTCCCTGCCTACGGTGCTCGCCAAATCTCTTTTCAATCGATCACGTTTGGCATGATTAGACGCCAATTGTATACCCTGACACTGCCTCCCTCGGAAGACGCATTTTGACAAATGGAGAACCATTTCTCAGGACACCATCGACTCTAGACGCGTTACTTCAGGTATCACCATCCACTATGACCATACAACCTACTGACCTGACCCTTGTCTTGCTCATTATTATGCATATCATTTCGATGTACACATCTCTTATCGTTTGTTTAAGTCTTGCTCTGTTTGCCGAGTTTTGTCACTTCTGGCAAACCTTTCTTCGCTTGTATTTTTAATGTCGAAAAGAGTAGAGAATATTAGCTAACGACGATTCCGTTAATTCAATAAAAGCTCGTTTGATTTGTTCGTAGCTCATCATTCATTTTTTGCACCCGAGGGTTCATCAGACCGTGAACTACAGTTTAAAGTGGATTCGTTCGTTCTTTCGTTTTGTCGTTCAACGGTCATTTTTTACACACGAGGGTTAATTAGACCGGAACCTACGGTTTAAAATGTGGATTCCGAACCACTATAAACATCCATGCCCAAGGTGGGATTCGAACCCACGAACTGTTGAGCCAGAGGCAAGAGCGCTGACCATTCGGCTGCCAGCTCGGCTTAAAGTGGATTCAAAACCATTACAAACAACCTTTCCCAAGGTGGGATTTGAACTCATGGACTGAGGAACCAAAAGCAGGTACGCCAACAACTCAGCTTGATAAAATCTGATAAAAATTTTAAACACAATAGAAACTAAGTTATTTGTCAATATACTGTCTGCAAATTATATCTTAAAAAATTCATTTAGCTAATTAGTTTTAACAAATTCCTTTATAATCAAATTTTCAACCTTTAATATTATCTTGTAATTAATTCCTTTATAAATATAATATGTGCTACAAAAACAACAGTATATTATTTTTTCATTACCCTCAAAATTATTACATACTTTAAAAATTATTTACTGATCTATATATATAATAATGCCTTATGTTTTTTCTTTGTGTGAAGCCAAACTTTGAAATCGTTAAAAATATGCCGTGAAAAAATAAAAAGTAGAGAATCACTGGTCTAAAGTTTTTAAGTACTCATTTCCTGTCACTGTACCAGTACAAAATGACGAGGTCAATAGCTGAGCTTTTTCAAAAAGAACTCTTTCCCCCTTCCTGTCACTTAACCCAAACGAAGAGATTATCCCAGAAAACTCTGATTTTTTCTCACTGAAGAACTGCATTAGCAATTACCAAGCAAACTGTATTTTTTAGAAATCAAACTAAAGAGTTTTTTAAAATATTATGAAATAATGATATCAAACCACGTAGGAGTGGAATTATTTTTAAACACACTTTCAATTTATGATACTGATATATAACTAGCTGAATAATTAATGTTTATTAGCTATGAACTAATTTTCTTTATGTTATGAAATATTTCGCTCAAGATTAATTTATGTTTGCATTCACCTTCATTTTTTACATCTAAAATTGTGCTTATAATAAATATTAGCTAAATAACTAATATAAATACTTTTCTCCTGAAATGTTTGCTATGGAAAAAAGTACCAAACAACCATATTTAATGAAAAATAGAAATAATGCTCTTATGTTATGCGAGAGAAATAAAGACACCACACCAAAGAAAAGTTTACTAGCACTACAAAAAATGTAAAAGTACACAATATCATTTTACCTTTTAAGAGCTGAATATAATATGTCAGAAAATGATAGATATTTAAAAAATGGAAAGAATGTATAATTTCAATTTCTAAATACATTTACAGTTAACAATTTAATCTAAAGATAATTTTATAAATCCCTAAAGCTTTTTTTAAACAAAACAATAAATTAAAATTTCATTACTTTAACTTAAAATATTTAAACATTTTTTTAAATTTAATCGAGACCAACTTAATTATTATATAAAATAACATAGGTGAAAATCTTGAATGAATATATATGAGTATACTTTTCTCCAAAATTGGACCATCCAAATTGAAATAAGCGTTGCATAAAAGAAACCTGAAATGATTAACCGATAATTAAATACAGAATCATTTAAAATTCAAATGTAAAAAAATTATAACAATCCATTATTTTTAAATAGTAAACACTTCTATTTATTTAGCAATAAAAAAAATTCTCATTGAATTCAAAGTGCAAAATCTATTAATTTATAAACCTTCAAAGATGTCTAAATTTCTTAGCTTTGTAAAAGTTAAAAAAATTCTTAACTTGTTTTAAACGGAAACAATTTTATTTCATTAGAACTAAAACATTTCAAAATTATAATAAATTCTCGCTGAAATAAATTTTTCCTCCTAAAACAAAATACTTAATTATATATTAAGTGAAACACGGTATTCTATAAGATGATAAAAACGATAAAACTTGTAATGAGTGTTGATGTGTGTGACCAATAATAATTATCGCTAAACATCAAAGCACGATAACTTTATAAGTTTGTCGAGAATGGTTGTCTATATAGCACTCCACTTGTCAAAAGCTAAAATATATTTACTTTTATTTTTTTATTTCATTTTAAAAAGTAAAGTAAATTTATATTTTTTTAAAATATTTATAGCTTATGTTTTCCATACTAGCCGTTTCCTACCAGTGTTCAGGCGTATCCATGGATGATGAATCAAGAGAATGGCTTCATCAGAAAAGTAAAATTCGGTGGTTTATTTAGTTATTTTATGAAACAAGTAAAGGTGTTTTACTTGCAACGGAACACTGACTGCAGTCAAAATCCGAAGTTAAGGGAAAAAAAGCAAAATCTTGGATACAACGTTGCAAAATTAATGCATTTGTAATGCGTATTAAGGGTTTTGGAAATAGAAAAACTAGAATCATCGCTCCCATTATTCCAGTACAAGAGTCAGTAGAACAATGTAAGGTAGAACAGCTTAGAAAGTCCTTTTCAGTGTCCTTGAACTTAAATCTGACCATTGTGGTATATATACAGAAACTAATTTTTACTGAAAAGATTATGTCGTAATATCCTGATATCTCATTGCAGTTATTTTTTCCGCCATTCAATCGGATATGCTCCTTTTTAAAGTTGAAACAGCATTTAGTTAATATCATAATCTAAGGTTCAGTAATTAGGGGCCTACATGTCCTGTGTGGCATATGCAAAGAGTTTTTTTTTCACCCCGCTTAAGCAATCAGAAAAGTCCACTTTGTACTATTTTCTTCCTGTTCGAGACTCAATATTCATTTCTATTTTACATCAGGAAGGCCATGTTAACATGCATAAGGGAATGAAATTCTTATAATAAGTAAAAATAAAAAATAATTAAGTGATAAAATAATAAAGTATTTATATGTAATTAATATAATAATAAGTAAAAATACCGTCTAACAAGCTAACACCATGAGTAGAACGAAAAATAACTCACAACATTTCTAGTAAGCTCAACCGGCGATCCATGAAGTACGTAAAAGTCACGCGCTTCTTCGGTTAATCTGATCAATCACAATTTTAAATTTGCAACACAGTAAATAAATTAATTTTCAATTTTAATGACACCATAAATCTTTGAAAAAACATAAAATATGGGAGTAATGTGGTGTTTTAATAAGGGATAAATATATTTGTGTTAATGTAAGAGGACCAAGAATGTGTTTATTGTATCAATGTAAATATTTAAAGCAATTTAAATATTTTAATGTCGACCAACTTGTCTAGTGGTCAGCGTGCCTGACTGCGGATAAGGAGGTCCTGGGTTCGAATCCCGGTTCGGGCATGGATGTACTTTCTCTATCTATCTATCCTGTTCTTTGTTCTTTCCTTGTATGAATGAGGTGTGAATGGTTGCCTACCCTATAAACGGGTCCCTATGGCATGTGTGTAGAGCAAAGTCGTTCTTTCACCTAAATGGTGCTCTGATTAAAACGAAAGACGCTCCCAATCGACTTAATTCGCATAGCATAGCGAGCTTGGCTTGTCCAAGTGTCATTAGTAAACAACAACAAATATTATTAATATTGAAAGCTATATAAACATTTAAAGAGTGTAATCAAGTTTCATGATAGCCTACAATTTAACTAAACAATTCATTTTGGACGGCGAATTTATTAAGTAGTGTATAGAAGAGAGTGCAACCGTATTATATAACCTGATAGAATAAGAGACTGAAAAAAATATTTCACTGACAAGGCAGACCACAGTGTACTGCATTAACTTCATCAGTGACAAACTTGCAGAACAAACGGAGACTGTTTGCTGGAACTGTGATTTCTTTTGGAACAAGATGAAAGCACAAATAAAGATACTGATAAAACAAGCATCTTTTTTAATGAACGGAAATTTCGCTGTTAGATTAATTACTTAGCCTACAATCAAAGAAAGATTCAAACAAGTCTTATTGAGTGATTGTGAGTGCTGCATATTTAAGGGAAAAAGTATCTTTGGTTCTGGAACAAAATGGAAAGCATTGAAATTGATGGAGGCAAAGCTCTTAAGAGGAAAAACGCGTGTTATGGTGAAGCAATTAAAATCAAGTTATAAACGCAACACACAAAACAAGATGTGTTTCCTGATTCAAAATGCAAGCAAAAAGTCTTTTGTGAGAGTGCAGTGAGCTTAAAGCATGCCGAATTTACTACTTCTAGTGTGGTGAATAAAATAAGAGCAATGACATTATTATCCACCATCGAAAGTTCTGTGGCTGTGGAGTGGCAGATTAGGAAGTCGTAATTAAATACAACAGTTTAGGTGGTTGAACCTAGGCAAGTGATAAAAATGTCTAATCATTGTGAAGAATTGGAAACCTATTATTTTTAGAAACGAAGGAGATGTCTGATGACTTTGTTACAAGCATAAGATATGGGAATTGGAGATAAGCAAAGCAGCTGATATATCTGAGAAAAGATATTGAGAGACCATACGCAACGAAACAGATTGTTTGCTCATGAAATTTGGAAATCAAAAATGTCGTAGAAGCAATATTTTGTCTACTTACAAAATGGGCTGATTCCGAATTTTTTTAAGATTTCCCTTTATTAGGAAAACAGAATATCTTTAAAATAAAAAATAAAAAAATTAAATACATTCTGCTTTTCCCCATAAATGGATAATTGAGATGTTTTGGTTTGTAGACCGAATCACTTGAATATTTCAAGATTTAAAAAAAATCCAGCATAAATTCAATTTGATTTTTTTATTCAACCAGAGCAGATATTGACAGTCTTAGAAGCTGCAGATTGAGTTTATTGACTTGCAAATAGGTTAGATTTGTTTGCTCTTCTACGGTTACATTTTGAGCAAGGCTAATTAGACTGGAACCGATAGTTTAACACAAACTGCCCGACATAGAAAATGTAACACCAAGTGACCAGAAAATTACACAAATTTCAGAGTAAATGCACCTTACCAAGTTATGCAAATGAAGTGAAATGCGCATATCTCCAGCGCACGTAGGATAAGATATAGGGTGAGGAACCGTCAGAGGGACAAAATTCGCGACGTTACTGCTGCTTGGAAAATAATGTGGTTGAAAGTTTGTTCTTGTCGCAAAGGATAATTACAGAGAATGTCAGGCCATCGTCGGCGGAGTCAGTTCTAGCAGACAGGCGAGTTTACGAAGGGCATGGTGATCGGACTGGGCAGGGCTGGTTAATCCTCACGGCAGACAACTGAACGTGTCCACAGTGCACCGGCTGATGGGAAGATGGATGGAACTAAGATCTGTGGAACGTTTGAGGGGTACCGGTGCAGCCAGAATGACGTCAACACACCTGGTTCAATGCTTCCGACAGGAGGTGGTGGTAGCCCCACAAAGCACATTTACGGAAATGTTACAGCATATGCAAGAGGATGCTCCCATATCAAGCAGAACCATTTGCCGAGGGTTGGCTGCTAGTGGCCTGCGCTCATGTGTTCTTTAAGAAGACTGGCATTGGACCCCACAACACAGATGTCAACGTCTGCAATGGGCCGGATTACAGCGATGAGTCACGCTTGTTTCTTCAGTGATAGTCTATTAGTATGAGTGTGGCGTCTACGTGAAAAAATCAAGCAGCAATTGTGAAGCACTCCACCGCGCAACAACGCGTTATCATGGTTTAGGGCGTACAATTTAGGTCACTTCTAGTACGTACTCACGGTACTATGACAGACCAATGTTACGTGGATGATGTGCTGTTGCCGGTGGTACTCTGCAGCCTTCAAGAGATGCCCAATGCCCTTTTATCATCAAGAAAACGCCCGACCACGCATCTCCCAACATGCCCTGCAACTGGTCACGGCGCTCGTCAGATCTCTCATCAATCGAACACGATTAGGATATATTTGGATGCCATTTGCAAACCCTCCCACTGCCTCCTTCAGAAGACGCAATTTAGCAAATGGTTGACAGGAATGCAGAGCCATTTCTTAGGACGTCATCTGTACTCTCATTGACTCAGTGCCTAAACGTATTGCTTCATGTATCGCCGTCCACGGTGGTCCTACAACTTACTAACCCGAAACTCGAACCTGTTCTCGTTCTGTATTATGCATATAATTTCGAAATACCGATCACTTATTGTTCGTTGCTGTCTCTCTCTTTTTGCCCAGTTTTGTCACTTTCTGGCAACTTCTCGGTGTTGTATTTTCAATGTCGAGCAGAGTAGTTTCCGAACCAGTGTAAACAACTATGTCCAAAGTGGGAATTGAACCCTCGAGCAACTGCAGCGAAATGCAGATTGCTAACCACCTGCTGCTTTAATATTAGATACAAGAAAGGATTAACACCATGACATCAAGCACTTTTTACATTTTATTTGCTAAACATTTTCAGTGGATGAAGAAATTTGTTGGAGGTGTTGTTTATATTTGGGTGGACACATATTTGTTATCAAAGTTTTTCTTGCTTAAATCTCAATAAAAGTTAATATAGAGAATTCAAAAATATCAATTTGCACGGTGTGCGATGAGAATTCCAACAAGCAATAGCACTCCTGATTTTAAAAATAGAAAAATAAAATAAAGTGCCTTTTTGTTTCATTAAACTGATTCTAAAATTAGATAAACTTGCATATAGATAAGGAATGAGTTCAATTATAAACTGAATAAATACGCTATTTTATTTAACTATGATGGAAGTGAATTCAGAAAGACGGTGTGAATTTCCCGTTGTTCGACCCTGGCTGAGAACGGACTCGCAACTTCTCTGATGAGTGCTGTCTTACAGCAAGGTAACGGCTTTGTTTTATTCAACTTTCATTTATTATATTAATTAGTGAAATTTAATGTTTTATTCCTATCTAAAATTCAAGTTTTCATCTTGGTATATTTTCAAGGTGGAAAAATAGCTAATAAATGCACTCATTTTAAAAGGGAATAAATATCCCAACTGTGTTCTAGAGGCAAAATCAATCGTGCGTCTTTTTCATTAGATTTAATCGAAATACTATATAATATTTAGCTTGATAACTGCGTAGGGGTTAAATTAAAAACATCAAATGTATTTAGAGTAATACTTTATAAAGCATAAATCAATAATTTATTTAAAATAGATAAGAATCTGATATAAAACGTTGATAAAAACTTGAAATATTTGTATATTACGTAAAATATTTGCATATATTACGTATATTAGCAAAATATTACTAAGACCGAGGAACACTTAATAACAAAGCACAAAATATACTTTAATTTTTTAATAGTGAAGTAAATAGTACAAAATATGCCAATCACAAATTAAGTATAAAAGAGAAATAATTGCATTAATTATAAAGCGAATAACTTAATATATCAGATACATGCCATAAGAAAATCGAAACCGAATAAAAGCTGTTTATGGGAATTAAATAAGAAATTGATGTTAAAATTTGTATTAAAATAAATCGATAAAACTTAAAATACGTAAAAATTGATATCGTTATTATAAATAAGCCGCATTTTTATGAAGATACGGTTGCAATATATCGGTTGAATTATGTGATCATTGTAAATATAAGAAATCAAGAATATTAATTGTTGTAGGAATGGAATCAATTTTAATATTGGATAATAATACTATAAAAGTGTATTAATGTTTCTTTTCAAAAAGGTTAACTTATTTAAAAATCGCCCAATATGAGCTTTCAGATGCATATTCCAAAACAGGAATTTAGATCTGACATTCCATGCTCAAATTTTAAGTAATATTTTATAAGTCATTCTCTTGATCGAAAGTGTGTGTATAAATCCTATTTCTAGTTGTTCTACTCGAACAGCAATTTCATTTGTTTTTCACACGTAGAAAAGGATATTTAAAATAATTTTCTTTTAAGATTTTCGCCACTGTAATGGGTCCAGATTAATCTTGCTTATCATAAAGACGGTTTATTAAAATTTATTGATATGGCATAAATATATATTCTTTATAAAAACCATAAAAAATGTTTTTTGTGAATTAATGCATATGGGTAATGAAGTTTAACATATATTTTCCGATTTAGGAAATATAATATGCACTCACACTGCATCATTCCCAATTATTAACCATAAAATATATCCACGGATCTGGCAGCCAAATGATTAACCTTCTGGTCTTTGTTTCACAATTCATGGGCAAATTTCATTGGTTTGGTAGGTTAAGATGTCGTTCTCAACATCGGTAGGTTGCGTGTTCAAATCTCGGCTAAAACGAAAAATCCATCGTGTTCACTAAATAAGATTGTGGAACCTTAAATAGGTTGTGGTCGTAATGTCCTCCAAATGAGAGAAATGATACCCCTTGGGTTGGCAGGTGAAGTATTAGGGGGTCTTCTGCTCGATCCCTGCTTCTAATTTAGGAAGACTCCCCCCCGGCTGCTTCCGCTCACGGACAGAGCCCAACCCAGGTGCAGAAAAATACGCAACAACAATTCATGGAGTTGATTCTCATTTTGGGCACAGAGGCAAGTGGCTTGAAATCTTCCATTGTTACATGTGAGTAGATTTCAAAAAACCACCACTGATTAAAAATTGAACCACTGAAACAGTTCCGCGTGTCTCAATAATTTTTAAACATAAAATTTTATCACAGTATCTTTCTTCCTCCATACCTGCCAAATTTTGGAGGGAAAAACATCAGTAGATTCTATTGAATTTGAGGGAAAAATCAGGAGACACTATTGACGACATTTTTGCTAGAAGCAGAATGTTTAAAACGGTAGTATTGCAAAAATATAACTTTACTCTTTAGATTATACATTCTGAGAATGATTTATGTTAAACATATTTCGTGTTAATCTTAATATTTTAATAAAATATTCATCAACCCCATAAAAGAAATATGAAAAAAGAAAAAGAATATACTACATGTAAAAAAATAAATATCAATGTTTATGTCCCAATATTTATTTTATAGGGATATTTTTACTATATTAGTGCAATTTAAAAATATTAAAATTATAAAATTATATAAAAACATAAAATATATTATGAAAGAAATAAATTTAATTCATTGACAACTACTTCTTAGAATATAGAAATTATCAAATACGTTGTCCATAAATAAATATAATGCATTTCAAAATTGAATAACTCGTGGCGATTTATTTTTTCCATATGTTGATGACTTGCAATTTTTAGAAATGATTTGGTGAACTGCTGTTCAAAACATTTTTTTGAGAATATTTAAGATATTTTGAGACTGTTAAAGCTACTAAAACAACTCAATAGACTTATTCCGGCAAAATTTCGGCTGTTAAGTTTTTCACTGAAATAACCAAAAATCAGTAGATTTTCATACATTGTAGGGAAATCGGGAGAAATGATGAAAAATCAGGAGTTTCCCGATAAAATCAGTAGAGTCGGCAGGTATGTTCCTCGCTTACTAGATAAAAGGGTCTCATTAAAAAAATCTTTTTAACAGTTTTTTTCATACAGAAAGCTAGTTTAATAAAGCACAGCGTTGAAGAAATTTATATATTAGGTGTTTCTGTGTCGAAAACGATGTTTGTAATTAGTATCTATAATTAATATCTCTGATTAATGTATTATATATGTAATTAATATCTCTGAGTGTTGGAGGTCAAAGGGGAGTCTTGTGCTGTGGATCCCTGCTTCTAAATTAAAAAGACTTCCACTCAACGGGTACAACCTAATTCTTGGCTAAGTGCAAGACAAGACATGTTGAAGCGACAACTTATCCCAAAAGGTATCTGACAGAGTAGGATCAGCAATTAATTTTAAATTGAGGTGAGAAGTCTCAAAAATAGTTGATTATTTTGGCCTAGTTTTAAGAGTACAGAGATGTTCAAATTAACCCTTTGACCGCATTCGACGTATCAGAACGTCATGCATTAATTTGACCAAAGTCGCACATGACGTTCTGATACGTCGTTGAAAATGAGACAATATTTAATATGTTCATTCTTGTTTATTTCAAAGTAACAATGATAGTGAGATAAAACGAAGATGCAAAAGACGTACAAGATACTTATCAAGCAGTGATAGTGAATCTTCTCCTGAGAAATCAGATCAATGGATTTGGGAAGAAAAAGACAATGTACCTCATGTAAAACGGTTTCGTGAAGTGCCTGGAATAAATCCTTTGTGTCTGCGAAGGCTAGGTGCTAATCCTAAACCTTTGGATGTTTTGAATGAAGTCCTAAATGAAGATTTTTGGAATAGCATAGTGGAAGAGACAAATAGATATGCCAGACAAGTGATAGAAAAAGGTTTTGGAAAAAAAAAAAAAAAGGTGAGAGCCAATAAATTGTAATAATTGCATAAAATATGCTGTTCTCACAAATTACTCTACCCCAAAAAATTAAATGTGCTCCAAATGCAAAAAATTATTCGAATAAATGTGCATCCAAAGGGTTAAAAAGCCAATCTAGAATTATATATATGAAAATACAATGAAATTTTCAGTAGCCTAAAGTTGTTGAAATCACAAAATGCGTAGTCAACTGTTTGAGTCACAAAAGATGGAGATTAAGAAAACTTTCTTATACCACTACTTAAAACTTGAAAAATTGTACAAACAATTTTGCCAGATTAAGTTATTGCATGCTGTCAAGTTGTAGAGGTAGTTTTAACATGTTTGGTCATCTCCGTCCAAAATACTTAAAATTACATTATTTCCATTGCATTTGATTGCACACTATTTAAGGATTCACATTTGCTTCCAAAACATTACACTAAACTTCAGTCGTTGATTATAATTTTCTACTAATAATTGTAGACTTGAATATCTTCCTATAATGAGTGTTGAACATGTGTTATAATTACGTATTTCTAATAATTTGAATATTGAGCATGTGACAAAATAGTGTGTGGATATAGTTCACATAGACACCAATTATTAGTCAATACTCTACTCTTTCTAACATTTCGTACCCGTAACAGAGCAAAATGCAGGCCTATCTTCAGAGAATGCAGTATGCGACCAGGTTTCAATAGCTCGAGTCAACCATTATTTTCTACAACAATCAATTTTATAGCCGCGTAACTTGGTTTAGTCTTTTATGGATTTACTTTCAGGAAGATAATTCAAATTCTTTGTTTAAAATATACCTTTCCAAAAACTTTCAAAAATCTCTAGGAAAAATTCAGAATGATGTATAACATTTTTTAAGCCAAACTTTTTACATTAGAGAATAAATAGGAAGAGACTTCTGGTGATTGTGTTGCAAGTTAAAGGTATGAATTCTAAGAAGCGTTTATTTCAGGTGTTTCAGGTAATATGATGAACTGAATGATTATCAGATATATTTAGTTTACTTCAAATTTTTTATTTCACCGTTTACGCTTCTATATGTCTCAAAATGAAAACATCTTTCAATTTATCCAAAGCCTAGTGTTCTGATTGAACATCATCTAACATTTTTTATTAATCGTAGGAAATAAAATCTTGAGATCCATTCGAGAGAACTGGAGACAATTAATACTTTTCAGAACAGAAATGTTTTGAATAGTTTGCTGATCACAAAACTGTGCTGTTCCTTACACAAGAACCAAATTATTAAATAAATTTCGATTCTGCATTTAAAATATTCAGGGGCTCAGAGGACATTCATTCTATTTCTCAAAGGGAAATTTCTTAAGAGATGGATTAAAAGATGACTTTATGTTGTCAATCAGTTTTTGAATGAGGGCTACTTAGATCACCGGAATCTAAAGTTTAAGGCATATTCTGAATTTTATGATCATTTCTTTCACATCCGAAATCGGATTTGAACCTATGCACTGTTGAACCGAAGGTGGTTATTTGGCTGCCAACTTGGCATTGATTTAAATGTATTCGGTATAAGCTGCCATCAGGGAATTCAAAACCATTCAAAGATTATAAAAACGAGCGAGTGCGACTTAGATGGATAGGTAGATCTTAAAGTTTACGAAATACATAGATGATAGCTGCCAATAACTTATATAAATGAATTCGAAAGTTTTGCTAATTATCTTATGTTTGGTTTGTTTGTCGCTCAAAGGTCATTTTTTGCACACGAGGGCTAATTAGACCGGGACCTACGGTTTAAAATGGATTCTGAACCACTACAAACATCTATGCCCAAGGTGGGATTCGAACCCACGAACTGTTGAACCGAAGGCAAGAGCGCTAACCATTCGGCTGCCAGCTCGGCTCTTTTTTGAGATCGAATAATATGAACATTCCAATAATATTAGAGTTTACTGATTAGAATAAAGAAAAATGAAAATTGGATTCTTATATAAATAAGATTATTATTTAGAGACTGTAAAATAGAACGCAATTCACACAAAGTTTGTTTTAATATTTAAATAATATGTTTACTTGAATCAGTTGTGAATTTTGATCGATTTCTAGTTTTTTCAGCGATATTTATGATAATAATTTTAAAATCAAATAAATTTGTGCACTGAATTCAAGGGTTCGGTTCATAAGTTCTTTAGAAGCACACTTTTTGCACAGACTATTAGGAAATAGTAAAGGCCTTACGAAAAAAGCAAGATATTGCGATGCATTTCCAGTTGCATACTTCGGCCTGTCGAAATCCCAAAAGACAACATTTTTATTGTTTGTCAAAAAAGTTTATAATCACCAATATCATCTTTGAATTTTACTGGAGAAACGTGTTTCAGATTTGATAAAAAAAAATAAGGACGAAAAAATGCCTCCTATGTTTTTCATGTCTGCTTGTCTAATAAAAAAAAATCATGGATGTTATTGAAGTAAATACTTATTCCGTAAAAGGGAATTCAATTTACATGAAAACTGAATCGATCTATGCATTTACATTACCATGTTCCGTGCATGCCTAGACTAGGAGCCGCAAGTCCATGAAGTCCATTTCCTTTTGATAAAATTCTGATTTTACAAAAAAGTTTAATTTTTTTGCGAGAGAAGATAGATCCAGTCTTGGTATCTAGGAATTCGCTGATTTGCATCCTGTTTATGGAATGGGGGCGTCAAATTACCGCAAGGAAAGTAAGCACCTACTAGAGGTGTAACAAAGTTACTATTTTTCGACAGCTGTTGGAATCAATCCCGAAACCTTTTGTTCTCGTCACGATGAAGGTCTCAAATTGAGAACAAGATTTCTGATAATTCACATCCGGTAAGTTTGTTGTAAACTGCTGCATTTTCCATCTGACGTGACATCACATGAGGTGAAGGCCACTTGCACTGGCAGTGAAACTGTCAAGAACTGGAATCATTCCAGAAAAAATCACATTTTTAAACTCGACGACAAATCTCGCATAATTAAGTCCAAACACGATTCCAGAAGCAGAAGCTCCGTAATAGGCAAACAGGGCAGTAAATCACGAGTCTATCGAGTTCCATTTAATGTCGGATACTAGATACAAAATATTTATCGCAATATTTTATGTTATGGTCGGGATGTGGACTTAGGTATTTCTGTCAACCCAGTGTTTGCTTACTGTGTACATTGTTACCCAATGTGATTTAAGTTCCCGAGGGTGACCCGAGCAACTGGAACTAGGAAACTTTGGGTTTGGAGTTAATAGTACAAAATGCTGTTAAAAGCAGAGGTGCCCAATGACATACAAGCCCAACTCTAAGAAGAAGAATGAAAAATCTTGTTTATGAATTGCCGTCCGAGTCCAACAGGTGTCAATAAAACGACACGTATCGCAAGACAAGGTAAGAAAACCCTTAAGTCGTCAAAAACCCTCGGTTTTTTAACACGAGAGAAAAAAATTTCCATTTGAAACGGTATTACGAAAACAAATTCCACTGATGGTTACGCTTTTTTAAATGGAATAAAGTTAAACACATGGGAATGGAAGAGTTCTCTCGGTCCAGACACTATTAAATATTCCGTATATCGGGGGGGGAGGAATAAATATTTAACTATGTTTATTTTTTAATAGAAAGCTCTTCAAATTAGCGTGATTTCAAAAGCTATTCTTTTTTTCATGCGTTTATCTACTTGTTTGTAATGTAACCTTTTCCTTCAAAAAAAAAATCTTCAATTTTTTATATAAATATCGCGCGCGCGAGTCAAAATATATATATAATTATCGAGTCAATCACGACTAAAATTATAGTCATGATTGACTCGATAATTTTGCAATCTTATATCTCATTTAAACTTTTATTGAAAAGGTATATATATTTAAAAACTAATTAAGAATGGAATCAGACTGCGATACCTTGAAAAACTTTTCTTATCTTGCCTCCAACATATTTCACTTCATATTTACACCTCGTTCCAGTCCCCCCGTATCGAATTCATAGTCACGAAAATAAGTCTTCTACTGTTAATTAGATAACGCCTTGAGTAATGTGTTATTCATCAAAGCTCCGTTCTTTAAATTTTTTAATGCACACACATTTTTCAGCTTTCGTAATACTTTTAAAACTCGAAGAACTGCTTACATTTAAAAAAAAGATGTAAGGAACCCAAACTTATCATCAGATTTTTTGTAAAGTTTACAAAATTGAAAATTTTAGTGCAACAAATTCAAGTCTTTAGTTGTAGAATCGAATATCAATTAGCAGACACAGCATCTAAGCAATTTCGATGCGGTCATGCATAATGCATTTAATTTCTTTCGTATATAAGTTATGATTGCTTCAGGTTATACAATTATTTTACTATCATTGACAAGGACACAAACCACTGCAATTATATACACTTTATGTGTTATGCAACAAATTTCAAATTAAAAACTTCATGAGCTTTACAGGAAATGCGTAAAAACACGGAACGAAGAAAATTTCTCGCAAACCAAAATTTCATAAACGCATTACTAACTTAGCTTAACTAAATGAATAGAAGCAAGAGATAATCAAGTTGAAGAAATTTTTAGTTGAAAACAATTGGTCAGAACAGGTCAGGTTGAAGTACTTACAACGCTCATTTTTTTTTGTCTACTTAGTCATCTAATGCGCAAAGTCCTACAATTATATAGAACAATTATAGACACCTAACTACAAGGTAGGGATCGAATCCTAGAATTATTCAATCGACGGTACACAGCTAATCATTTGGTAAAAAACTCGACCAAGTGATTTCAAAAATCGCTATGATGACTAAATTATTTTGATCGTTTTCTTAGAGTTTTAAAATATATTGACTTTATTTTAGGATATTTTTTTCATCGATAGATTTAACAAAACTCATGTCTATAAATATTTAAAGTTTCTTTTTATAGAAATTTACGATTTAAAGATTCATTGTACATGTCTTACTATTTAATTTCACTAGTATTACAAACATAATCAACATGTATTATAAATAAAGCGTACAATGTGCGTGACACTAAAACTATTAAATAAGTCCCGGTACGAACTAGAGAGTTATACCAGGGTCACTCTTAAACTTTTGAGATAAAACTAGGTTTTTAAAGTTATGCTTACAAAATGTTAGGTGTGTTCAAAGTAGTCTCCTCCAGCATCAATGCACTTTTGTAGACGAATTTTCCACAGATTAAATGGCTCAAGCCATTCATTTCTTCGAATAGATGAAAAAAATGCATTTATAGCCACAATCTCTTCTTCTGAATGAAAACGACCTCCACATAAGTTCTATTTCAGATTAAAGAATAACAAAAAGTAGCACATAGCTAGATCATGTGAATACGGCGGATGTTCAATCACTTTAATTTGTTTTTGTTTAAGAAACTCAACTGTTAATCCGGCTGTATGTGAAGATGTATTGTCATGGTGAAGCATTAGTCCCCTAACATTCAGTTCTTGTAGAATTTCTGGAAGACATTTAGTGGTATACCAGTTTGCTGTTACTGTTTTCTGTCCTTCCAACTAGATGGCTTTGACCAATCCCGTACTTCTGAAGAAAACAACATACATCACTTTTTTCAGTGCGCGTTGTTTTTTCACCATTGTCGGCGTGGGATCATCTTCAAAGAACCATACTTTGCTTTCTTGACGTGTTGGAACGTCAAAAAACGGTATGTACGTTTCATCACCTGTTACAATTTTAGAAATGATGCGGTGGCTACCATCATTCAGCATATTAAGAGTTTCTTTACTGATTCTGACACGCTCCTCTTTTTGATGCTCAGTTAGATTGTGGGGAACCCAACTGCAAACTACTTTTTTCATATTTAATTCTTCATGAATGATTTTGTGTATGGCAGTGGATCCAATGTTAAATTCGTTCTGTATCATTTGATAGGTACAACGATTATCATCTATTAACATTTTTCGTATGGCAGACACATTATCCGGGATTACTGCCGACGGCGGCCTTCCTGTGTGTTCTTCATCCTAAAGAAAATAGCGAACTCTTCTTAATACTCTAAACCGTCTGAATACAGTAGCACGAGCTGGAGATTTATCACCCAATGCTAATTGCAACCGTTGAACGCACATTCTTCTTGATTGAATCCTGCTTTGAAATCGTAGAATATCATAGCGCGAAAATGTTCTCGCGTCAACTCCATTTTCTCTTCTGTTTAAAATTTATTCCACGCTAAACAAGTTGAAGTAATTGAGTAAAAAATCGTCTTCTGTGTTAAAATACTTTGTACTTTAAAATTAAACCGTTATTTTTATTTTGTAAATTCTCGTCTGCGCGTATCTCAAAAATTTCAGAGTAACCCTCGTATATAGGGTGGTAACCTTTTATCTCCCGTAAATCAAGAATGTTCCCATTTTTACTTGAAGGACATGCTCTTGAACAAACACGGGCTGGAAGTTTTGTCCCATAGAAATTTCTGAACAATCCCAAATATTCGAAAGTATTCTAGAGACTTCCACAACATTCTGGAATATTCGGAATTAGTGTGGAATATCCTAGATCATTGTGGAACATCCGAGAAAAACTGAAATGTTGTGGAATGTTCTAGAACATTCCTGATTATTCGAAGTGTTTTTGGTATGGTTGGGGCTACCTCTTTTGGAAGGAATGAGTACATAAACCGTGATCTGTCGTCGGTTTGAACGTCAGTTTCTTACCGGTGAAGTGCAGCAAATGAATTAAAAAAAGCAGTAAAATGTGAATAATCAAAGTGATACAGGGATTGAATATAAATCGATAATAAAGTATCAAAAGTCTTTAAAATTCACTTATTGTAATTCTTAAAAAAGGATTTAATTTGTATTTTACAGAATTCCGAAAAGTAAAAAAGGAAGAGATATATAGCCAGTTCTGGAGCAAAACAATGAGAATAAAAACGAAACAGTCGAAGAGCGCGAAGGATGTTAACGTTTCCAACGAACGAAATTAGCATCATGAGCAGCAGTGAAACCTAAGTACAAAGAAATGAACGAATTGAAGAATTAAGAATTGTGACACATTTTATAACAAAAGACTCAACGGAAGGCACCCATGAAAATATCACTCTGTGACAAGCGTGGTCGAGAACAATTAAACTGTACGATTTAATAAATGAAGCATTCCACGACAACCAGACGAAAGAATATGACAAACACAAACATGTCGTAATCGGAGAAGTAATCAGTAAAAGGGAAAAATGGAAATGTTCGATTACCACCACTGGGACCACTTCCACAGGAATTTCTACATTACATGACCGGGAAAACTCCAGAATCAAACCACTTTCTTCAAAACATAAAAACATACAAACAATGCTTCTAAATGATCTCATTCGGTGCCACTTAAACACTAACACAGATGAAGTTGATTATGTTTCTTCCATCCAAGGACAAACCTATCACAAAATGATGTCATTACTACCATTATCCAAAGAAAACTTTAGATTTCTGCGATTAATCGTAAATAATAAAATTTATCAACGATTCATAACATCAGAGAACTGAGGCAAGAAATAATACAAAATGTGCGATGAGTCTTACAAAAATACATTCATTTTATTCACTTATTCAAGACAAAACTAGACCGAATGCTTTCTGGCAACTATAAAGTTATAATTCGAGTCAACCACAGACAACCTAAGGAACACGAATGTCGATTTGATGTACCTCTCATAGACAAAGTCTCCATCGTTGTTGGGGACAATGAAAACACAAACCGTGAGATAATTGTACAGTGAAAAAGAGAAGAACTTCAACGCATTGCAGAGACACGTCGTTCATGAGATGCCCGCCAATAAATACCGCCAATTAACATTTCTATACGAAGATGGATATTTTAACGTGAAAAAAGCAAACCTGGAACAGGTATAGAAACTACTAGAGCTCTCTGTGCTGTACACTTCTAAAGAGATCTGTGCTTACCACTTAATGATCAGAGACAATGAAACATACAATCAAATTCTCAACCATGGCTCTATGAAACGACACGATATAAAAACCCGAGTTTACCGTCAAAAGTAAAAGATATTTATACAAGTTGTCACAAAATACCACAACTTTTAACTGTTAGGTTCTGGATGCATACAACCGAATGGCGAAAAGAAAGACTGCCTCACACAATCTCATATGACTAAACGACAGAATTCGTCCTAACGATGTTGACAAAATTATCCAAACTAAAATTCAAAATCCACAGAAAGATCCGGAAATCTATGACATAAATGTAAAAAACATGATTCCTGGACTATGCAGGCCATTAAATCCTAATTCGCCTTGTATGAATGATGGAAAGAGTACAAAATATTCCCAAAACCTTACATAGATGACAAAAAAAAACGGAGATTATTTCTATTCCAAATAAAGACGGTCAACCAAAAGAGGTGGCTTCACAGCCCAAATACCCACTACCGTACAGCCTAAGATGGCAAACTACAAAACAGAAACGACAAGATCCTCATGCACCAAATGGGAAGATACATGAGCAGTAACGAAACAGAGTGGCGTAATTTCGGTTACAAGAACCAACTGTGTAATGTCTAGTAGTACATTTAGAGCATGGAGACGGAGTTTAGTTCACAAAAGACACTGCCATTAACATTGCAATCACACTACCTAAGAATACAACTGTAACAACTTTTTTAACTATTACAAACGGATTCATAAGCGAGAACATTACTATATGTCAATGTCCCTACCTGTTTTACGGGGAACACAACAAAAAAATCTTTTAACGATGAAAACAAGAAATTCCCAGTAGAGTACCCTTTAGGAATCATGAAAGCTAATGCACTAAGCAGAGTATACACCGTGCACCTGAATGTTTTTATCCCCGGATGATGCTACATGAAATAAGTCTACCAAAATATTTCCCAGATCTCAATACTATTGATGGTTAACAATAGCAGTCATACAGAGAATACGCCCATGATTAAGACTACTGAAAAACGACAATCGCTGAATATTAACAATACAAAAAGGCTTACTGACAGACTCAGCTGACGAAGGCAGAGACTTATTCGCTATAATTTTATTAACATGTTTCCAATCAACTTCAAAACACTATGGGACTCTTTCAAAGGGGGTATGAGTGATGACATACTCTGACAAGCTAATTCAGAACTGGCCATCGAATTCAACGACATCTCCAATGAAGCAGAAAAATCACAATGTTTAGCAATAAAACATCAAGCCTTATTACAATTTAGAATCCCAGCACCCTATCAAGATGATTACAGTGTACAAAACTCCAAAATTACAAAGAAAAAAACTACAACATATATGAACTATATTTCAATGCACTGCTCACAACATAGCATTTCTTATACTGTTTTAAAACAAAGCCATAGTTCATCCAAAGTAGCGCTTGATTGTTTATGTTTAGTGTTTAATCGTTTAGCGACCTTTACTCAGACCTTCGTTTTGGTGTTTATCGACAGAACAAGTAAGCCAAGAGAACCATCAAACATTTTAATTACCAAGGAAATTTTGAAAAGAGCAAAATAGCGTTCCTGCATATAAATATGTAATGTAAGAAATGTGAACAATTATAGACAATTTTATATCCACTGAATCCCATTGCATTACACAAGGTATGACAACGCGAAAGTATGCAGCAACTAAAGTTACTATTATGCAACACTGCACAACAACTGTGGCTGTCAGTAGATGATTTGACATTCACCATTGAAGGTGTTTATGTCGGTGATGCAACGTTATAAGAATAGACAAAGCTATGGTCTCTGCGATAACAACCCTTGCTGCTGTGAACTTCGTGGACTTATACGGACATCATGATACTAGAAGTTCATGAAATTGTTGTTGCATCGGCATGCTTCGCGGCAACAAGATCTGAGTTGGGCCCTACCTGTTAGATAAAAGCAGCCGGATGCAGTTTTCGGGATTTTGAAGCAGGGACCACGCAAAAGATTCCCAATATTTGGCCTGCCAATCACAGAGGTAATATTTCACTTGAAGAACATTGCAACCGAGCCTAATTTTAATGTGTCCCAGCCACCATTAGTGAGCACAATGGATCTTCGGTTAAGCCGGGATTCGAACTTACTACCTTCCAATGATAAGAATGACGTTCTAACTAACTAGGCCACCGTGGCTTGGAGTTCATGAAATAGTAGTACACACAATTCATTAAATTCATCCAAATAAAATCATTATTTTCGGCGGCTGCTTATAGTGGGTCACTGCGGGTTCTGCATGACCAGCCTGAATCCACTTCTGCAAACAGGACTGAGATCGCGACGAATTCATGAGGTAGATGAAAAAGTACTCATGCTCAATTCAGCATACAAGTATAGAAATTTCTTAACTGCTTTATGGAGAAGCCGATGTTATTAATGACGTAATTGTAGGGTTCAGGTGAGTACTTGCACTTGGCGAATGCAGTCATTACTATCTCAGGACTTGTGACGCCTCTGTACATTAAGGCAGTGGCAGCCAACTTGGTCAGGGTTTTGTTCACATTGTCAAAAGGTAGTGAGTTCGAAGCCTGACTTAGCCGAAGGTTCGTTAATTTCACGCGTATGTCATGGCGTTTTCACTAGAATTGGCTAATGAATCATTAGTAGGCCAAAGTTGTTATGTTCTACAAGTGAAATGATACCTCTTGTTTGGCAGGTCAAATACAAAAGCCGCTACAGTTGAGTTCTTGCTTCTAAATTATAAAGACTCCCACATGACATTTTAAATCTGAATCCCATTTGCTCTGTTCTTTTTAAAGCAATTTAAAGTTAAATCTGATTTAACTTAATATTAGAACTTTTAATTTTATTGAAATTGCTGCAAAGTACAGAAATACAATCTGAATCATTTGTAACGAAAAAAGGGGCACAATTACTAGCTAGATGAATCATAATTGCTATAGAATCTCAAGCAAAAAAAAAATAATAAAAACAATTTCCATCAGATAACTGTTATAGTTTAATAAAAACGTGTAAAAATAAAATATTTTTTCATAGTTCAAAATCACACATCAGGATTTTTTCTCACAAATGCTTTACAAAATATCAGACTAGAGAAGGAGGGCTGTTACCACGATAATCCTTCCTTTACCAACTACCTTTTTAAAACACCAGTCTATAGTTAATTCTGAATTTCCGAAAGGGTGGAGGATTCCTCCCTGACATCATTGGTACGCGGGCAAAAACCTGGCTCTTCATCGTCCTCAATTGTGACAGAGCCTCTAGAAGAACAGCAATTTCCAGACTAACAGGTGGCCACACTAGGGGTCTCACCTATTACGAAGGCAGGAAAATCTTTGAAGTCTGTTCTAAATGAAAAACTGAGCAGGTTTCTCCTACTCACACCCTGGACTGTTTGGGATTTTCCAGAGAAGATATACACTCATCCCCCTTCTGGTCCTCGATTTCCTTAGGGTCAACGTTCTGATGGACCTTGTCTGACTTCGTCAGACATTTGTAGAATAAGCCACAGCAACAACAAAATACCATTAACAAAAGGAAATTTTCACGAATAAATACTAGTAAATTTGCTGAAAAATGTATTAGATAAAATTAGAATAATCGAAACTTCACCTAATACAGTTCAAGTAGGACTCTGATGAAGATGCAGAATTTAATGTCATTAATGTGTGGAAATATATAGTAGGTAGATATATATAGTAGACCACAGTGAATAAAAAGTGTACTGGCTATTATTGAATACAACAAGCAAAACTATGATAAATAAAATGATAGACGGTTGAAATTCACTCCTCCTACTTAATAAGAGTACAGTGAAAATTTAAAGACAATGTGAGCTGAAATACAGCTTACGAAGAAACCATTTATATTGATGATGAATCAATTTAAAGACAGTAATTCTTGCAATATTGGATTTCAGGAGCAGAACAATTATTCGTATTTGCTATAAGGTTTTCGGGAGCGAGGGAGTCACTTTGGTAAGTTAAAGAAATATAGCATTCGAAATTCAGTATACCCAAAAATTTCATTCATAAATATATATTATTTTTTAAGAGTTTTAAAACAGTTGCACAAATAATAAAGTATTTTATAATTCCCACATTGTTAGATAAAAAATGCATATGCAGCAATACAGAACATATATTTTAAAATTATTAATTAAAAAGGAATTTTAAGAAATAACCTATTTTATCATCTTTCTTTATTAAATTAATAGATTTTGCAATTAAAATATCCATTTGATTATTTGTAAAGTGAATATGTTCACACTAATGATTTTAAAATGATAAAACTATTGATACTTATTATGTAATTATCATTCATCGAATACTATTTAAACAATCAGTTTAATTTCACATAGTTAATTTAATTCTGACTGATTTCTCTTTTCTTTAGATTTAAAAAGCTTATTCAATCAGTAAATGTGTATAACATATACAGTCTGAGTAAAAACTTTAAGGCCAGTAGACATTTTTGAGAAAATGGAAACATTTAAACTGAGGAATTAAAATACCATTTGATTGATAATTATTGAGTTCAAATAAAAGTAAAAAAATGTAGAAAATTAATTTGCAAATATTTTTTAGTTAGAAAATATTACAGAAATCACAGATGAATATCTGAACCTGAGTAAAAACTTTAAGGCCAACATAGAAAATAACATATAAGAAAAAAATTACAAACTCTTAGAAGGTTGTGTAGGAGCCATTTCTTCGAATTACTTCAAATATTCTTGTTTTCTTGGATGAAACGAGTTTTTGACAATGAGTGGTGTCGGTTTTATACCCTTCATCGTCGATAGTAGATTTCAGCTCTGTTGTTGATGTAAAATGTCTCCCATTTGCATAAACTCTTCTTGCTAAGTCACCCCAAAGGTTCTCGATAGGGTTGAGGTCAGCTGACCATTTCATAGTTTCAACATTGTTAACTAGGAACCAATTTTTTGTGCTGTTATTCGAATGAATCGATGCATTGTCTAGCTGATATTTCCAATTTTCTCCAGAAAGACAGTCAGCATTTAGCAAAATATGATTTGTTAGGACATTTTGGTATCCTTGTGAAATCATTCTACCTGAAACAAATGCAATTGAGCCCACACCACTGTAAGCAAAACAGCACCAAATCATAACAGACCCTCCACCTAATTGGCGCTTGGAGAATATTACTTTCTCATTTCTTATATCTTACCAGTAGAAATTTCAGCCATCTGGTCCATCCAAATCCACTGTTTTTCGTCAGAAAAAATAATTTCTATCCATTTGGTTTCCCAGGTCATGACTTCCTGGCCGAATTTCAAATGCTCTATTTTGTGTCTCTGCAGTAACTGAGGTTTAGTCAATTTTGCTGCATAAGTGTACCTTCCAGACCTTGTAATTGTGTTATAAATCGTTTTTTAACAAACCCATAAACCTGTCGTCGGAATCAGTTTCCTGGTTGAGTACTTTCCAGTAGATACAGGTTTGCAAATTTTTCCTTCATCACGCGAGGACAAGGCTTTAGGTCTTCCCCTGTATTCTTTTCACCATAATTGTCTTTCAATTTTAAAAAATTGTTGACCAGTCTTTGATCATCCTATCTGTATCGCAATAGCACCACTACTCATTCCTGTTAAAGACAAAGCTTCGTTCTATCCTCTTTCACGATCAGTTAATTTCTTACCCTTCGCCATCTTCACAAAGATCACCAATACTTCGAAGAATCGCATGACAAATATGAAAATTGCAGAGTTGTTACAAGCTAGTAGTTGCAATGGTAATTACACTATTATATTATATTTATTTTTTAAAAAAAAGGACTGGTGGCCTTAAAGTTTTTACTCAGGCAGAAATACTAACTTTGTAAATAACAACGTGTTTCTAATAATTATGTATTTACAAATTATGTTCATAGCATTTATTTCTTATCAATGAACTATAATAATTATTTTATTTGAAAATTCTTTTTACTTCATTTTACATTTTCTCAAAATTTTTTACTGACCTTAATTTTTTTACTCAGGTTGTATACATATATATATTTGTTTGGTAAAAATTTAATAAAAATTAATATCATGTATTAATATTTGTAAAATACTTGTTATAACATGTATTATTATTGAAGCAATAATTCAAGAATGCTTCATTTTAGTTGGAGTAAGTAAGATTGATGATATGCCTATATGTAACATTAAATCACAAAAATATCAGATTCCAAGGAAATATAAAAAGGTTATAAACTCACTTATGAATTCATTTGATGGATTTTTGTAACAATCGTAGGAAGGTACTGCGGTAGCCAGAAATCTCGTCCAGTGAGACATAAAGGGGAAAAAATAAAACAAATATTAGCATTTCTAAAAATTTAAACATGTTACTAAATCAACAAACATACTTCACAAAGAAAGTTGTAAATAAATTTTATAAATAACTATCAATTATATTCAATTTTTAAATTTAAATTATATTATGTTTATACATATATAACTAATGACGTCAAAATATATTTATTAAAAAAATATAACAATATACACAACCAGCATAAATTATTAAGTAATTTACTTAATTAAGTGATATTTTTTAAACTATCAACTGAATAAAAAAACTGAAAACGATAGATAATTTGTTTCTTCTACTTAAATGTGTGGGTGTGTGTGCATCTGTGTTTATACATAGATATTAACATTATCTTGAATACATATCAAAAATATAATTTAAAAAACAAATAAAAACATAGCAGATAAACCTTTACAACTACCGAGTACAGATAAAGAATATATACTATTCAGAATGATAGTTAATTTAACAGAAAATCATTTGTGCATAAAATGCTTACAAATGTGAAACACTGCATCATAATTCTCATGAAAGATATTAAATATATATTATTTAGAATAAATCCAAAATTAATTTAAGACTAGTACAATACTAGCAAAACACATTATAGATAACAAAATAAGAAGCTAATGTCATTATAATTTTACCGCAGAGTGAAGATATTTTCAACTTTAATGAAAACCAAATGAAAATTTAGAATAGGTATTCTCTTGTAAGGCACTGTAATATTATAGACATAAATATCTAACAATTGTATGATTATTGTAAGCTTTATTTTGAACTTTTTATTCATTTAATAACTCTAAGAAACATGATACGTTACTAAACTTTTCGATTTAAGTTATAAGAAATTAATATATGATTTAATTTCAAATTGAAAAATAAAATCAGAAAAGTACCTACACTTTACTCTATATAATTTTAAAATGTGCTTTTAAAAAACTTAAATATTTACAAATAGTTCTTAAAATTTTTTTAAATAACATATTCGATAAATGCATGACCAATTTAGAGTCGCACACACACACACAAATCAATTTATTCAGATTACTTTGAGTGTCATCTCAAAACAAAGGACAATTTAACTATATTACTTTTAACATTTTTAAATAATTAATAATTTTATTCTTTTTTAACATTTATGATTTAGTATTTAAAACAATTGAAAAATTTACAAATAAAATTTTCTCAGAAGAAGCTTAAAAATGTCCATCAGTTAAAAAAATCTGGTCATTGGAATCTTTAAGAAAATTTTACATTGTAAAACTAATTTGAAAAGAAAATTAAAATTTACTAAACAATGAGTAATGATTAAATGGCCAACTAAAAATTTCGCGAGGTAAATCAGAAGTAATGGATTATTGATTTTTTTTAACCTCCTTTACTTAAAAAATAACATTTAACTTTATTTTGATTGAAAATTGAAATATGAAATAAAATATTTCTTTAACTTTTTCCATTTAATAAATGAATGTGCTTTCAAATCTTTTATTTATGAGAGTCAAGTATGCAGTAGAAGAAGATATGCAAATATCAAATGCAATCGAATGTCAAAATTCCATTCGACTATCAACGAGACAGGTGTGAACTAAACAAGACAATAAGTTTTCTTATTTACGATTTTATTTGTTTTTTATTTTAAAAGTAATCACTAACCTGAGCTTCCAAATCTAGATTATTGTTAAAGTACCCATATTTCTACTCAA